>WAAD01021003.1:694479-837541 GCA_013389945.1 Fregata magnificens | reverse complement strand
AACAGTTGTTAGCAGGTATATTTAAAATATAATTACTATTGCAGTGATTCATAGGTGCTTTAATAAACGCTTAACCAATGGCCACAGGGGCCGACGGTCCACGCTGCCTGACGCCTGGCTAGCGCCTGCTGCAGCAAACGTGATTCACGGGGACGGGGTGAGCCCCCGCCCTCCCTCTCNTCCCCCGCACGCTCACCGCGTACCCGCAACACCCCGTTCTGCGCCGCCTGCCCTCGAGCGGCCGCTCTGCGCGTCCGGGGTGTCCGCACGTGGCCCCGGCACTGCGATTGCCTCTCGGGTAGGGGAACAGAACCTCCTGAGCGCGGTTTTCAGCTGGCCTTGAGAAATCGTCTGAAAATCTTCGGGGAGAAAGGCAGCAAACATCTGTATACTATTAAATCCATTAGATGTGTTCATTATTTTATATTGATTGGTATATCACTACACAAAGTTAATATGTTATGATTATTAGTGTATTGTTAAATCATTAAATACGACAGCGGACGCAATAAATAATTTCCAGGGGATCTCTGCTGACATTTAGAAATTGATGGGTATGTTTTTCCTTTTGCATCCTGGCTGACTGCAGGACTGCAGCGACGCTCTGGCTGCTCTGACTGATCTCCTTCCCCTGCTTTCCTTTGCAAGTAAAGGCAGCTGAAAGAGCCTGCTCCGCCATGCCCAAGTTTGCATTTTAAAAGACGAAGCTGAATTAATACAAGCCGCAAAGAAACCTGTTGGACAAGGATATTCAAACCACTTGCATGAAACGGGAGCCGCAAGAAGGATTCACACCGGAGGCCGTATCTTGGCGTTGCTCGGGGAGAAGAACACCCTCTTGCAACGCCAGCAGGACTTTCGTGTGAAAATGCAAGGATGGAGCTGCCCGTCCGCCAGCAGCGCTGCCACCTGCGCCCTGCAGGCACCCATCCCGGCGAGCTCTCCTGACTGTGGAGCACAGGAGCAAAAGCATCCCCAAACCCTCAGCCCAGACTCCGGGTCACCGGGGTTCGTGGATTTATGGCACGGCCCCTCATGAAACAGCAGATGTTGGAGAGCGCGCACATCTGTATCTTTACAGCAGGGGAGCTGGATGCCAATCAGGGTTAATTCGGGATAAATTTACAAGAGCGCACAGCATGACCCAAGGTACCTCTTTATTGGCCTACTACAGGCCTGCTAAATACATTGGCCGACTACTACACATTAAAGCCACATGAGCTTATATGTTCAAAATGAATTTTACAGGAAGACACAGGGATAGAAAAAGGAGGAGAGCCTGTGTCACAAATGACATCCAGATGTGAAAACACTGTAAATACAAACATCAAAAGGCTCGCCCCTCCACATTTTGCAAAGACAACATTGGAGAAAGGACTTGCTGCATTTAAACAAATATTCTCGGCAAGGAAGCCAAGGAGCCTGCTGTCCCCGGTGCAAACCCCCACGGATCCGAGTGGGAATTAGCCATTCGTCAAGGCAAATCGGCAGCGAATACCGTGCCATCCTCTAGACGGTCCAACCTTGGATCAGGGGCAATGAAACGGGATGGAAGGGGAACTGCCTTCCCAAGAAGACCAGAAGTTTAATAACTCAAATCTGAAAACTGCACTCCAGAAAGCATGTGATTATTTAGATAAAGTCTCCAGAGCTATGACATACTTCTTACTAGAATCGGTATCATTCAGGGACGGCTCTTAAGCCTTGCCGGTTGCATGAAATAACGAAATAAATAGGTGCCTTTTAAAGCCTTCGTACTTGCCGCAGTGAAGCTACGACTGGAGCGATATCCTAGAAAATCTGGGGTATCTGGTAAACCTCTCGGTAACTTTGTCTTAAGAAGACGTGGCAAATGAAAGGCCATTCCCCCGGAAGGGCTCTGAAGAGCTCGAGATCTCCGTTCGCGTGGACCCACAGAGGAGGATGAACCAGCAGCGAGTCACGGCCGGTGAAGGACGAGCGTTCCCGGAGCCAAGGACTCATCCCATCCGTCACCTGTCACACTGTCCCTTTCCCTTCTCACCTACCTCCGACCGCAGCCGGACACAACGGGGGACAAAGCTGGCCTGAAGCGGCACAGAAGAAGCCTAAAGTAGTATCAACGGCAGCGGAAACCACTTGCCACCCTTCCAGAAAGGCGGGGGATTCCTGGGGAAGTGGTGCACGCAGGGTGCAATCTCAGATGTTTATGTCGTGTTCTCGGTTCAGCCCTCGAATGTGCCAACCAAGATGACAACAGTGGGCGTTACGTGCTTGAACTCTCCTCTCGGAGCAGCGTGGCCAGGCATCGGGCTGGTGGGTTGTGAAAGCAAAGCTTCGATGGGATGTATTCTTGTTTTCTCATCTTTTCGAGATGCTATCTGGCCACCAACACCTTACAGGCAGCGTGAGCAGACCACACGAGGCACTCCACGCCGAGCTTGCGCTAATCTCTTGAAGGTGCTGGAATGCCAGGGTGTGGGGGCAGCGTAAGTGCTGGCAGAGAGATGAGATGAGATAGGCTGTGGCTATCATTTTTGCTCAGGTCTGACTCAAGGCTGCAGGATCAGAGTCATCCGCTTCCCCAGCGACACCTGTCCAAGTGGAGAGCCCTCCCTCGAGACAGGACCCTGTCAGACTAGAGTGGTGCTCGAAGAGAGCGCGGAGGACTCTCCTCGCACCCCGAGCCAGACCACGCTTCTTATTTTGGAGCTAAAAGCTTCAAGCAGTTTGAGGCTGGCGGTGCTGACAACAGAAGGAGAAAGCACTTCACCGTGGCGTTGCATAAAGATGTCATGAGGAAATCAGGATTTTACAGTAGAGAGGGTAGAAAAACACTCAGGCAGAGCTTGGATAAACTCAGGGCTAGATTCAACACGAGACGCCAGCTGCCTCCTGCACTGCGTGCCCCCGCCTGGGCTTCTGCTGGGAGGCAGCCGGAGAGAAGTTTTATTGAATCTTTTATTGAATCTGTCTCTAGGCTGGTAGCTGCGCTAGGTACCCTCGCCAGGGCCTAAAAATAGAAATGAAGTGACACAGGAATTTGCAGTGAAACTGTTAGAATATGCTCTGATTTGCTTCAAAAGAACGTGTGTGCTGGGAGCAGGAGCCCGGTGGGGGACAGTGTGGCACGCCAGGCTGCCTGCCGGGCACCCGAAGCTGCTGGTGCCGCTGCCGAGAGCCTCGGCGGGCCCCGGCTGCAGACGGCACGGGAGCTCGACTGCAGCCCTCCATCCCCGCGTTTGCTGGTGACGCACAGCTCCGCTCCTAGGCCTAACAACAAATGCGCCGCAAAACTATTTAGCCATTGGAGTATCACATTACATGCAAAATCTATAGCTGCTCCAGAGCTTAATTTTGACATACAATTTTCACTTGCTGAACAGAAGAGGGAGGGGAAGCCTGAAACTGTCTAAACAAAAGAATGTTTTTTTCCACTGCACTTTCAGATGTTCATAAACCGAACAGAATACGGTTAGAGACGGCCCTTCGCCTCAGGGCATCCAAGGCTATGGCTCCAATTAAAGAGAACAAGGATACAGGAGGTGGTACCTCCAGTCTGATTGCTCTCGCCTGGGGCAGCTAACCCTCATGAATAAACACTGTTGACTCTAACTCTCAACAAAACAATTACACATTTGTTTTGAGAATACATTTTCTTAGCCTTTCCACTTGCAATTTTTGCTACTATAAACTAGCCAGGACAAGAATAAATACCTTTGTGATTCTCTAAACATCCTTGTAATTTCAGTACTTCACTCATGAATGTGTATTTCAACGGAAGAAAAGATCCCAAGCGATACGAAGAAACGTTTCTTTGAAGTAACCTTTCAGAATGAGACGCAAAATATTTACAGCTAATTATTATTACAAGAACTCCTGGACACGCTGCCAGCTACAGGGGTGAAAACCTTAAGCACAAATCCGGTTATCTCTGAAGAACGCAAGGAGATGGGCGAGACTTGTATTTCGGACTCCTGCCAAGTGCGGTCACCAGCGCGGCGCAGCCCCCGGGGGCCCCCATCTCCCCATGGACCCGTCAGCCCCCCCGGACCTCCCTCCTGGCGAACCCCACTGCAATCAGCCTGCAAATGGGACCCCAAAGGGATGCTGCTGAGAGATGAGGGGGTGCTTCTACACGTCCAAAGCGCCTGCTCAACTATCTCCTGGATGCAAATGAAAGGAGCGGCAGGATTTCTGTTGGTGGGGAAAGTCTAAACGGAACAGGCAGCGGATGAATCGAGTGAAAATGGGTGCGTAACTTCCTCCCACCCCAAGCACCCCGCTGTTACAGCAGCCAGGACAAAACCCGGAGCTTTTATGAAGACAGAAGAAGATAGCCCCAGCTGGCCCTTACAGGCTCAGGTTTCTTGTAAAGATGGATGCAGAAGTAAAGCAGAACCCTGGTTTCCTTCTGAGGACAGTGGTGGAAGGAGAAGAATGATTTACTCCACTTTCTAAGCATTTTTCCCAGAAAACCAACCTACTGCTGCAAAGCTGGGCAGCCAACCACCAAGCATCATTTCAAAATACCAAGCCTTAAACTGCAGTTTCTCTACTTAACACAAAATATTTTGGCTAATAAATACACTTTTTTTTTTTTTCCTTAGAAATGCTTCCTAACTGGATCATCATCCTCCTTCTCACTGTTAGTGTAAGGATGAGAAAATATGGAATGGGGAAGTAACGGAGAGGCTACTGTCCTGGGCAGGCGACGCTCAGGCTGTGGATTTGGGAGCGGCTAAGCAATAC
Source organism: Fregata magnificens (assembly GCA_013389945.1). Classification (NCBI taxonomy): domain Eukaryota; kingdom Metazoa; phylum Chordata; class Aves; order Suliformes; family Fregatidae; genus Fregata; species Fregata magnificens. The sequence goes on along the minus strand of WAAD01021003.1, from coordinate 832,810 downwards.
GCTAATGATGCTTGTTCCACATTCGAAGTCAGAAGACGAGTGATGCTGCCTGCTCCTATATGTTATTTATATATTGTGTTAAGCAACAATGTGCAAATGAGCTGGAGTACAAAATATCAGACACGGCAAGATGTTACAGTGCAGTACTACACAGCACAACAAAGATAAGCGACTCTCCGTATGGGGCCCTGTATCCTAGGAGTGTTTATACTTGATTGTATAATTGGGACCACAGCCAGCTCATCCTAAAATATACAGCATGAGCATGGTTAGGCATTGCATCTGTAACATATACAACTTTACATGTCAAAGCATCTTTGTTTGAAGTCAACAGCAATAAAAACTGCATTTGTACGAGAGCTTAGCATGTGGGAATACATATTGCTAAACCAGGATGTTAACACATGGCCCTCCTCAGTTTGCTGCTGCCAAAAGTATGCCTCTCAAAATCGGGACGAGCATGCCAATAATCTGTAGGATATTTTAAAACTTGGAGAAATCTACAGCAATCATCCAGTATTGGAGAAAACTCCTTTTGGGCAAATTCACCTCTGGTACAAACTGGCACAACTCCTTCGACTTTGAAAGACTTGGGTCCTTCGCATCTACGGACGGGTTATGTGTCAAAAAAGTCCACATAAGGATTCTTCTGTCATGTTTCATTTTGCAGAACCTTGGCTTAGTCACTTAGCGACTAATTATTCACTTACATTAGTGAAACTTTCAAATGTATACAAACCTTCAAATGTATACAAACCTATCTTTTTAAGGTCACTACCTTGATATTGTTTCATTAAGGCATACAGAAATTATACCGGAACTGTGTGAAACTTACGGGATTTCTGTGAATTCCCTTTCTGGATATTAAACTTTAAACAATATTATGATTGTATTCCAAAGGCTTGAATGGGCTGATGATTTTGAAAGTGCTACTTTGGCATCATTGTACAGCTCCATTCTTTTATGTATGTTTTGTTAAAACACAAAGAAGCTCTATTTATGAAAAGCCAGTCTTAAATCTATAGTTTGTGAAGCCATAATTTGTGGTTGCAATTGTGGTTAATTTAACAAAGAAAGCCTTTTGGTTCACAGTGCACCATACTTACTATTTTTCATAAATTATCAGAGCAAAAAAACCCCTTCAACATGTCAGATATATGATGATCCAGCAATGTTGCAATTTTCCAACTCCTATTTTGTGGTATACCATATTATATGCACAGGAATGCTACATCATTTATTCTGGAGCACAGCCCTGTAATCATTGCTGGCAAACTACTAATTATATACCGCCATCAAATCTAACAATTTTCCCAATAAAAAAAAAAATAACTACTTTCGTGTGGAATACAGCAAATACAGCCATGAGTGCACGCATGTTTTTATTTTAACATGCATGCCATACGGTATTGATCCTCCGCTCATATATACGTCACCTAAAATATCTGTACTGACAACGGGATTCTGCAAGCTTTGCGTTACGGTACGATGCCATGGGGCAGGAGAGGTCTCAGCCGCGAACTCTGGTTCTGAACTGGCGTCTCCCCCCATCTGGGGGCCAAACCTCTCAGCTCACACGGTTTTTTTGGCTTCGTCTAGTTAAGATTCAGGCCCTGCAACAACATGGGGGTTTAGATCCCGAGTTCCCCAAACTCCAGGATTGTTGCGTCTGGAATTTGTCATTGGTTACTCTTTAGAAGCTACAGTATGGATCTTCTTTTGCGTCACCCGCTGAGAGCAACGGTTAGCACTGCGGAGAAAGCCTGTCAGCCCGTCAGAAACCTGCTTCTCCGCATCCCAAGGAATTCCAAGAGCCATGGCAAATTTCAGTTGCAGAACCGCACAGTTTTGAGTCGCTTCTAGGAATAAAGGAGGGATTGTGGGGAAGAGGGAGCACGCAACAATACCTCCCCAAAGATAATGCCCTGCATACACTGACATTTCCAGAAATCGGCCTCAAATTCGACTGCTCGGAGCAGCCCCACCATTCCCTTGCAGCGCGGGGGGAGCACGGGCAGAAAAGCAGCAGATGCATATTGAAATCTGTGAATGCTTCTACGCGAGGCTGTCCGTGTCTAACGCATTCAGGTGATTTAACGCACGCCTGTCCCATGCCCAGGCTGCCCGTGGGCTGGCGGGGCACCACGGGAGGAATGGCGCCGCAGTCGCCCAGGGAAAACGTGGGGCGAAGCGGGAGCCGCGGCGCTGCAGGGAGCCAATTACGGATTTGAGGCTCCAGGCTGCTCGCTCACAGCATCTGCCCGAGCGGCTGCGGGGCTCCTGCGCTCGCAGCCGGCAGCAAGATTACCTGCAGGGCAGCGGACGCCGCCGGTGGAGCTCAGCAGCATGCCGGGGCGCAGAGCAGATGGGGCTTGTGGCTGCAGGAGCCGCCTTCCCCCAGCAGCACGTACGGCCCTGGAGGGCATCCCTAATGCTCTGGGCTGCCCCGGCAGCCAGGGGCAGGGGGGAGAAGCCCAAACCAGCATCAGCTCCTATTGCATTGCTTTTCTTCATTCACAGAACCGCCCCCCCCGGCTTGGGGGGGGCTATTTTGACAGGCAGAAGAGAGGAAACAGCGGTGCCAATTCCCCCTGACACGACTTCCCCTGGACTCCACCCTCCCGAGCGGTGCATTTGTGACTTGGCAATCAAAACATCTGCGAGACTCACTGCCTTTTAAAAACATGACAAACAGCGTAGGTATGCGAGACAATTTTCTTAATCTTTCTCAATTTTCTCCTATTTCAAAACTGCAGTTAAAATTGACTGTCGAGCAAAACCCTTTCCTGCTTGTTTGAAGGTATGGAGCAATGTAAGAAGCTCGTTGCACACTTTGATGATAACGTGTGAAATGAAGCAGCCAGGGGCGCTTGTGAAGGACGTCAGAAAAATCCCACTGGAGTACAGCAACCTCAGCGCCTCTGTGGCAGCACAGGGCACACGCTGCCAGCACAAAGCTGCACATAGCTGCAAAATCTGGTGCAGTTCTGGTAAAGCACGGACTGTTTGCTTAAGTTTCTGGCGTTTACTCCTCAGTGTCCTTAGCAGCTTCAACAACAATAAAGCATGCCTTGCACGCCAAGCAAGTTGGCTGATGTTAGTCATGGCCTTGGTCAAACACAAGGAGTTGCTTGACAAGAAAGAACTGCAACTAAAAACATTAAAAAACGTTACCAGAACTCGTGGCTTGCAAGTTTAGTGTTGTATCTGAAGCCTGACGGTCTTTGGGAACCACCCTCAACATTCATCTCAGCAGTTCTCAGGCACCAACACTCCTTTTCCTCTCTATGTCTCTGTTCTTATTTATTTTGCAACTACGGAAATGGTCTGGTTTAGAAAAAAAAAATGACAGGTACAAGGCTCAGCTCATATGGATAGCTCTGGAAAAAGAGATTTTCTTCCCTCAGTCTACCTTCAGGTTTGCTGCTATCAGTCGAGGCTTAGTCAGCTAACATGGCATCTCTGTTGAGATACATTTTCTCCCCACAGCTAAGACAGCTTAACTACTTTATACACCAGAACATGCAATGGTTAACCGGATACTTTCAAAAAAGAAAAGTATCGCCTACTTATTCATTTATAATTCTGCTTTTAGTATTGAATCGGGATCCACAGACAAAGAAATAAGCACGCAAAACCCTCGTGCCTCTAGAATATGCTCACATGAAAAGCTTGAGTTACAGCTAGATAAATGAACAGAAGTTACTTGGCCAGTCTGGCAAGCGCACAGAATCCATTCAAAATCTTGCATAAGTTTTCTTCTTCCGCATATACACGTTACAAGGATTAAACAGAAAGGGAAACTTGCAGCTTTAGACACACGTTGTGTCTCAATACCAACGGCAGCACCATCTCCTCTGTAAGGATTACCAAGGCTACACCCCCATGCAGCTGTCAGTCCCTGCGGGCTGTAATTCAGCTATCCTGCTCTCACTCTATCCATCACATTTACACAAATCCCCAAGGTGGACTGCCTTCTAAATGTCTTTACCTTGTGCATTATCCTGGGGCTTAACAATCCAATATTGGTGCAGCCAAGGATAATTACTCTCCATTGATGATAAAACACCCTGAATCCTGTCAGGCATGGCAATTTGCATCTTACAGTGCTGAGGATCAATAGATACAACAAAGGAGTGAAACCTGATTAGATACTGCTGCCTCTCAATGGAAAGGGAAGAGCCGATTGTTTTGCAGGGTTGCAGTCCTGGCTAAAAGGGAAACGGAGGTTTCCCATTACAGCGCAGTCCCCAGACCTGCCGTTCGCCTAGAAACTGCTGCGGGGAGTTCGAGACTTGAGGAGAAAGTAGGCGACCAACCAACCAGGTGTTACAGACTCCTGGTGAAGAAGGGGGGTTATTTACTTCGGCCAGCGTGGCTCGTACAGTTTCACCGTAACCCAAGAGAATACAGCAGACGTGAATTGTCTGGCGCTCCGAGAGGTTCTACTTTTTCCCCGGTTTTATAGATTTACAGTACAAAGAGGTCAAGCAACTAGTTCACAATTGCACACTGCTTCAATAACGTGCCTGGAAGTCAGGTAGTGGCTCTCCGAATCAATCTATTTCTGAAGCATCCTCTACGAGCGTGGGCCCAGCAAAGAGCTCCTGCCCTGCCGAGGCAGCAGAAATGTCATATGTATTTAAAATAAGGGATTGCAGGATTTTTCAACCACAACTAACCAGGTAAGCAGATATAGGAAGGTGGAGGTGGAATAAAGAATTATCCCAACCCATTCAACAGTCTTCTAACATTAATCTAACACTGAATCTGATCGAAGATAAGAGCAGCAGTGGGTGAACTTCGGTTCCCACATTTAACCTAGAGAGACATCACAAGCTTCCACGTCTTCAAGTCTTTATTTGGAGGCCAGCAACACATTGACAGAAAACCATGGTTTGGCTGACAGCACTGCTGGGCTTCAGGCAGGGAACGCATTCCCGTTTGGACGTGATTCTCCACCGCTGACACTCCCTGGGCTCAGCTGTGCCCACCTCCCACAGCACGCCCAGATTAGTGATACCAAAGCTCAGCCCTGGGCTGCAGACCAAGAGCTCCCAGAATGGATGTAGCTAACTGTGCTAAATCTGGATTTTTATTGGGTTTCTGGTGGCAGAGCTACATTAAGCAGGGATTGCATCTCTCCGTGCTCTTGCCAGACTGAAAGAAATGCAGACTCTTCTTCCGGGGAAATTAGGTAGTGAGGGGAAAGGTGAATTTGGGGGATCCCCAACCATGTGAAGGACAACATTTTAAAAAAGCCTCAAAACATTAATGATGCAGAAAAAACAACAACATCAAGGAAAGAGCTGGGCACATCTTTTCCGAATGCGTGCTCTGAGCCTGATGAAGAAGGGCTCAAAGCAAGAGAGGAGGAAAGCCGAGAAAAAGAGAAAAACTCTTCAGAAACCAGCTGGGAATAGTCTGTTCTTATCAAAACACGTTGCTGACACAGACCTGTCACGGAGCCAACATCTGCTCCCAACTCGCAGAGTCAGTCCGAGGCATGCTGAGCGTCTACTACACACTCAGACACAGGAACACCAAGAGTTGACTTGGCACGTTGGACATAAATGAGAAGAGCTTCTGAAAGCACCAGTGAGCTCAAAGGGAAGGAAACTCGCTCCTTTGATGGAAAAACTTTTTATTTTGACCTACAGGCAAACTTGCAGATTTTCTCTGCAGAAAGGAGTCTCTTCCAATGTGGGAAATGGAAAAAAAAAGCCTGATTCTGGACCTCTGACACATATGGTAGTGTCTAGTAAAGCCAACAGGGGGGTTGCATATGGCAAGCCTGAAAAACTGAGTCTCATTAACATTACGGCATAGGATTATCGCTGTTTTATGGTCGTAAGGATCTGTCTCTTTCATCCTGACGGCTGCTTAGTATCGGTGGATTCAGGTGCCCCATATTAACGCCTAAGAGTAAATTTAATATTGGTGAGAAGTACCAACCCCACATCTAAAATCCTTTGTCTCCTTCACTTGTGCAATGGAGTAGAAGCATGCTTTCTCACCCTGACCTCCTATTAACCTGAAATCTATCCTAGACCGATTACCTTAAAGGCTTTCACTCCCCTTCCCTGCTTCAATCCCCAGCATTTTTGGGGTACCGGAGAGGATTTGCAAACAGTCTGAGACACCACCGCTACAGAACAGATGGCAACTATCCCACCTAGGGCGAGACACCAAACAACATCCGTTGGATTCTCACACGAGCATCCAGCTCCTGGCACCGCCTGTGCCTCTGCAGTGGCACTCCAAATCTATCCCGCGTTGTGGGAACCCATCGCTCATCATGAAGAAAGGGACGTTATTATGGCTTTCCATCTGTCAGTACAAAGTGAAATGTAACTTTGTATTGGGCTCTCCACTCTGCACTCAGGCATGGAAGATTTAGAGCTTGCTGCTCTGTATTTGAAATGGGAAATTGGAGTGGAGCTGCTGAGTCATGAGAACAGGGGCCAGTACTGCCAGCCGTTTCTCCCTGGGGAAAACCACTAATCCCCTCCGATGCACCTGGGTGCGATTGATTCCTCAGGATTCCTGCACGCTCACGCAATCTCAGACTGTCAGAGGTGCATTGATTTGTTCGGTAGTGGAGAACAGAATGGATATAATGGAGGTGATTTTTAAGGTGATGATTGCTATGGGTGGGTGAAGATAAAACTCTATTAAATAAGCAGCCATTAGAACTTAAAACCGAGCAGCTCAGCCGCCTGCTCCTGCCCTCTGAAAGGAGGATGATAACACTGCCACATGCATCTAACACAGGTGAGCAGGAGCGTAATGAATTCACAGGGTGTAATAAACCTGGTGGACACTGGCTGAAATAGACTTGCGGTAATAATGCATCCTCTTGTAACACGGTGCGCTCAAGGACGTCGTCCTCATCAAAATGACATTACGTATGGTGGAAGAAAACAGAAGGAGAACATAAATGTAGGGACCTCGTCAACAGCCACAGCCGAGTCCTGGACAAGAGCATCCTATTAAAGACGATGATGCTGAACCCTTGAAAACAAATGTAAATCAGCAAAACTGCTGGTCAGAGTTTGCCAGGAAAGCTTCTGGTCATCGTTAACTGCTCCGCGCAATTGGAAGGGAGAGGAAGAGGGTCAGGATAGAGACCTATTTCCCTATCATTTCATCACATCGCTCTTCATATAAGCACCCTGCTGACCAGCCTTCTCCCAGAACTTCTCAGCGATTAGCACCATGCTGTTTCTTACTGTGAATTTGAACAAGAGTAGCACAAAGCTATCAGCAGGGACTTCAGTGATCAGAAACTGCTCAGCCAATTTTCACTATCATTTTTTCTATGTCAAACAAATGCCTATTGTCACCGGGCCTGCTCCTGTGGCATGTTGAGAGCTTCAGCAAATTGCAGAGACCCCTGTCTCTGATTTTAAATCCCTAAAACGTTAGCTCTCACCTGATAGACTAACAGATGAGCAAAGGACAGGGAGTCAGGAGCCGCTGGTGGTAATTCTGGCTATTGATGTGCAGCATAAGTATCCTGGGTACCCTGCCCCTGCCTCAACCTTCCCTGCCTGCAGAACAGGGATGGAAAATAACAGTATCTCCCCCGCCATGAGGCAAAGGGAACCTAAGTTTTTTTAAGATGCAAAATGCTAATTGTTCGTATGCAGACTGCAGGTCTTGGCACTGGAATTAGGAGTAGCAAAATTATGCAAGCTACTGTTGCAGCCACCAAATACAACCGGTCTGCAGCAAAGACTTCACTGCTAAGAAAAAAGGGGCATGGGATTTTATTCAGCTGTTTCACAGAAAGATTTCACTTCACCTGCAAAACCAAAATGGTGCCACTACCGACAAGTCTTCTCCTTGAATGGAAACCTACTCTGCCTGCAGCCCAGCCTCGGTCCCTGTTCGACCCTGCGGTGAAGCCATGATCCTGTACTTATGAGAACACCATCAGCTGCGACGGAAATGTCACACATTGATGTGATGTCATCCTTCAGCCATACGACGCTGGTGGAAATGGAAAGAGAAGGAGCAGATGGGCTATGAAGTGTATGACCCTGATTCAATGTCAAATATATTCGATAATTAGCAGAGGTGTTATAGGCCTTACGGGAAAACAAGGGAGAGAGAAACTGATTTGGGCAAATATAGAATATATCTTAGAGCTTCCTCCAGCCTGCAGATTTCTTTTCAACACCACATATATTGCATTTTTTCTTAAAGCAGCCACTGGAGGGGCCAGGGCATTGTGTAACAAGAAGAATGGTCAAACACAATTTTAATGTGTCTAGTAAGGCAGAGTGCAATACTTATATATATCAGAACAAGCAATGTGCCAAAGTGCCTGATGATAAGGAAGAAATGTGTCCTCGATCAAGAAAAACCAGTTTAATGCGCACACTGGGAGCAGAGTATTACACAGACACCGCTTTCTCCTGGCCATGTGAATTTAAGGAACCCCTGCTGGTAACCAAGATTCTTTGCAGACAATCAGACCAGAAGCAAAAACGTTATAAATTCTTAAGGTACTGTACGACGTGAGATACATCCTCACATTTTATACAAAACCGAGAAGGGAAAGATACCATGTAAGCATCTGAACTCCCATACAACAAATGCCATTTCAAGCATCATTTATTATGCTGCCTTTCACAGACTTTTACAGTCCTCAATATGGTTAGCAATTCCAGCCGACTCGTAAAGCGGTTTTAAAATTCATCACTGAAAAGAATGTTTATCTCTGTGTTTTCTCCAGTTCGGGAGTAAAATTAGACTCTTAAAACCTGGGGATGGTGTGTCTTTAATTTTGTTTAGAACAGAAAATAACTGCGATATGAAAGGTTTAATGAGGTTAGAAATCTAAAAGGAAATGGAGTGGGAATAGATTATCAAGAGAAATAAAGCCAACCGCTGGAGAGTACACTAATATTAAATATTAGGTTTCTAAACCAAATATATATAATCCATTTAGGGACTTAATGGTGGTTCTCAGAAGCACATTTATCTACAGCTTATGGTTCAACAACCAATATTATAACTCCATTTGTCATTGTTAGGCGAGGGGAATGGATGTCAGGGAGGCGAGGGTCAGCAGATGAGGAGGAGCTTGGAGGAGACTCAGCTACCATACGTTACAGACGGTGCTTGGAGGGGAAGAGCTCGCCTGCAGATTTCTGGCTCCACACTGAAGATCTGTTGGCTGCCCTGAAAACTTCTCCTTACGAAAATACTCCTTTTTTCGTTTTTCTCACGAAGAACAAAGGCAACATACTCAAGCAGGGATTTGCCTTAAATTAGGCTTTATACCCATTTTTCATTCAGCAAGATACTTATACGTGTGCCTAACTAAACGTGGGATTACGCACTTGATTAAAATTAGCGACATGCTTAAACTACTTGATGAATTGGGTCATTAGATACCTAAGTCAATACGAGATAAGGAGCTCTGGAAATCAAGACAAATTGAAAACTCAAAAATGGATTTTGGTGCTTAGCTTTTGGCACCTACGTTAACAAATTTACCATATAGGCAAAGATTTAACTAAACCTCTTGATATTAACACCTAAAATGAAATCCCTGCTTTGGAAACTCCTGCTTTCTTTCTGGCTCTCCCGGGACACCGGGGCAGTGAGATGACCAGCTGCAGGACAGCTCTGCCCTTCACAACTCCACTCATCTTCAAGTAGCCCCTGAAGCCGCAGAAAAAAACTTCCACCATTAAGAGACTAGGAGATGGAATATTTAGGGAAAAAATATGGAAACATGCACGGGTTTTCACACTTCTCTTTTAGAAAAAGCCAAAAGAGCTCCATGTGGAGACACCAGCTACCTGGCAATACGAAGGGAGGGCCGCTGGATGAACGACAATTCCCTATCACTTTTACCAGGGTTGCCCAGTTAACCCCTCTGTACCACCATAAGAGCGGGCTGAGGTTTATAGGCAGAGGTAATTTTTTTTTATTACGCTAAATAGTTGGATAAAACACACAACTGCCAAGTGCACCGACCCTTCCTGACACAGCCTCTGCAGTGGCCTGTTTGTAAGGGCTGTGTGCCAGAAAGCTCGTCGTTTTGCCCCAGTTCCATCTGCTGGCCAAACACCAGGCACCCTCTCCCTCCCTCCGCATCCTGCCTTGCTGCATCCCATCAATGGAGAAGGAGGCTGATGTTCCATTTCACACTTGGGATCACTGTGTTATTCTGGTTATTCATTGTGTTTTCCCTGTCTTTTCCTTTCTGAAAGGATGCCTGCTGCCAGGGACCCACCACTTCCAAGCAAGCACTCAGCCTGCCAGCTCCAGGCTTCTGGATGCAGTCGGCAGCTTGCTGAGGACTCCCAGGCGTGCTTCCTTTCTGTTTTCGCAGGCGGGGAGGGAGGCTGAGCTGGGAGGATGACACAGTAGGAAACAGAAGTGTGCTCCTTTCTCTTGAAAGGCTCCAAATGTGCTCCCTCTCCAGCCCCAAAGCACTTCTTGGGCCAATTCTTGGTTGACTGAAATCTTGTAATGTCACCAAGAACTGGAGCTGGCCAATCCAACGTGCTTGTTTGAAGTGGTCAAAATTAAGTAAAACATACTCCACTACGAATAACGCTTGGCTGCTTCCCGCACAAACGCTTTTTGCTATCAATGAAACTTTGAGGAAACTCCGGGACTTCAGTTAGCGCCATATGTTGGCTATCACTCTACTCCTAGGCTGGGTATTAGTGGGTTTGTACTACTAACACTATCAATAACAGCAACTGAATTAGCTGTAAGAGTCACAAATCCATCCTCTGAGTGGTATGACCAAATTCTTTCACATAATTTGCCTGAGTGACAGAAAAATATGTTGCTAGTGTAAAACAAGTCTGGAGACTTAAAATGCTTTTAATCCTGCAAAAAAATACTGCATAGCTTCTTCTTGACTTCAGAGAGCTTTGAATCAAGACCTCACTTCAGAAAAGTGCTTGATTTTGGTGTTTAACTTGAACTGAAATCAGTTTTGCTAATGAAACCTGTAAACTTTTTTTTACAGCAAACACAAGGAAGCAGTTTTTCCACATGACATGTCATTAAATTGTGGAATTCACTACCACAGGATGTTGCAGAGGCCAAAAATATAAATGAGTTCAAAAAAAGATTAGACAAATTCACGGGGGATAAGTCCACCAGTGGCAATTAAACACAACGGTCTGGATACGACCTCTGGCTCAGGAAGTTCCTAGAGTGCCGACTGCCAGACGTGGGGAGGATAAGACCGGGGAAAGGTTCACCCTGTACAGTCCTGTTTCTTATATTCCTTCCCGAGCATCTCCTGTCGACCACTGATGGAGCAGGGATTTCTGCGCTAGACAAACTGTCCCCATATGGTAATTCCTCTGAGCTTCACAACATTCGGATCTGAACAAAGCTCTAAAATTTGTTGCAAAGCAGGGAATTTGGTAACACGCAGAACGCTGCCATTTTTTTCACATCTTGAAAAGTTTTCCATGATTCTCAGTAAAAGGCAAGCTTTACTAATCATTTCAGTGACAAAGTATCTCGCACTTCTTGCCACCCCCATTTAAAAAGGAGATCCGAAGAAGACACTAAACGTAACAGAATGAACTGTTTATTCCTGCTGGTATCACGCAGCTGTACTATTATTGTTTAATCCTTTTGATCAAATTCTGGTGAAACAGCTGAATATATTCAGCAGAGTTACTTGACTCATATTCCTTTAAGTAATTTAAACAACGCTGTGTCCAAATGTCTTGCAGAAGTAGAATTATTATGGCATCTTATGCAGGAGGAGTTTGCTTCAGCGGGGTGCAGACGTACAGGGACATAACTTTGAGGTCTCAAGCTCCTTCTCAGACTTATTTACAGCGCAATTCTTAAGTCTTACGATTGTCGGTGCATTTCTTGAAGCCCATCTCTAAGTGTAATTCTGTGACAATCTTGGTGTTCGATGAAACAGAAAATGATAAATTTCTAGCACTGTGAAGCTTAAAAATGTGATCTAAATGCATTCCCTCATCCCCCAAAGGCTGGGGTGAGGAAGAGAAAAAGACCTCATTTCAAAAAGAAGACCTCCCCCTTAAAAAGAAAATGTTTTCTGAGACCCATGATATTCGATGACGTGGGTCAAATCTATTTGTTAGACACAACCGAGTCCCAAATCGCAAGCACCCAGATGTAGCTTAAATTTAGGAAATTTATGAAATTTCTGCGAGCCCCAAAATAGCACAAGTTCTTCATCACGTTCTTTAGTCTTGTACCTTAATTATAGAGCATGACACAGATTTGGAATTAACCTGTATGAGTTTGTTGCAAGACATAAGGAAAATGTCATGAACAAAAATCCTTGGTTAACCATTAGCCAGAGACATCTAATTAATTAAATAGCCTAATTCACAATAATATCCCATCTATTTCCACTGGTTTAAAAAACAATTTTGCTAACGCGTGGCAAAACTTACATCAGTTGTTTCAAATTCAATTTGATTTAAGCCTAGTCAAATTTAAATTAAGATCAAGATAGATCTATTTAATCCTGGTTTAAAAAGAAAGAAGAATGTCCATGCTGGGTTTTGCATAGTTTAAGCTCAATGATTTAAATCATGTCCTTAGTTACTGACTAGTACAACTGTGAATACAAACAATGCCTAGGTCAGGAAGTTTTTTACTTCTTAGCACTTGCAAAATTAATTCTTAGAAAAGACTTTTTTAAAAATATGTTCATTTGTGCCTTTCTTGTTACCTTGTGCTGTACAAAGACCTTCCAAAGTACTTTTTAAACAATATGTGTATATACCTACTGAGATTTTATCCACTGTATTTCTAACATAAGAAACTTTCAGCAGCAGAAAGCCTAAACAGCTTGAGTAAAAATATTTTCTTCTTTCAAGGTTTCCATCTGACAATCCTTCCTGGACACGTAATTTCACGGATTCCATAAGTCCCTAAGAGTCTGCTGCACAATGCACCGCTAGATGTCTAGCAGAACATCACCAAGATGGACAGAACAAACCAACCCTCTAACTTCCCTGGTCAACCTCTAGCTTTCTTTATAAATCACACAAAAGTACTTAAACCTCTTTTTTCCTTTTTAAAGCTCCCGCCTATAGACAACACAAACATTTGTTTCTTTCAGTTCCTATTAGTCATAAATTTTGCAAAATTAAAGAAAAGGCGTGAGCAGGACCTGAGTGTTGAAGCTGTTTTGAAGACAAGCATCAAGATGCATGCTAACACAGCATCAAGTTCCACGCCATCAGCATATTCTTTGAGCAGATCTAAATTATTTTTCAGTGCCGTTTTATTCAATTTGTTGCATCAGACTTAGTTGTTTTCAGCTTAGATACCAGCAGCCATTTGGTAATTGAACACCTCCCTAATTTCAATCAGAGCTATGCCATGCTAATGCAATTCTAGCCCTTTTAGTTTCTGTTGTCTTTCCCTAATTAGCTTTTTGTCTTTTAGCCCCATGAAAAGTCCATCAGTGATGGCATTAACATTTCTTCTCATCCCTGTCAGCTGGCAACAGATTGGAAACCGTGACAAGTTACCCAGCCCGAGCTCAAAAGCATCTGAGATCAACGTAGTGACCCCAGCGAAATCCAAGCGGTGGTCCCCACTTCCAAACTTTTCCCTTTGGTCTACTTTTTTTCTTATCCCCCCGCGGCATACTTTCCTCCTATTTATTTGGAGGCGATGGGAAGGCAGGAAGAGGGTTCTTTGGTGACTTTTTTAGGAAAGGTTTTGTTTCCAACCTATGGCAGCTTCTATTAGGAGGAAAACAAAGAGAATGAGCAGATGCTGTCGTGGTGACGTAAAGCCTATGAGATATTTCAGGGTCACCAGCTATCTTATATAGACAACATCTGGCAAAACCATCCAGCAGCAATATGGATACCAGCCCCAGGAAATACTGGTACACGTAGCCAGAAAGAATTACAGTATTCTGGGGTTTATATTTTTAAAAAGTCCTTTTTTGTCAAGAAGAAAAAAGTGACAGATCCACAAACAGCAGCGGAGACTTGCCGGCGCAGGCAGTGATAGACGAGGACTTTTGCTCACTCTCAGATGCATGGAAGAGAATAGTTTTTTGTGTTAAGAGTTCATTACAGCTTCAGCCCTCCTACTGCACCGCTTCCTCTGAAATCAGGGGCAAGATTAAATCTATTGTAGCGGAGCGCTCCATAATGGCTCTGACAGACGTTGTTTTTCCTCGGCCTCACATCTGGGAGTTAACCAGCAGAGCACTTGAAACCAACCAGGTCAGCTCTTTAGTTGAGTTTCGTGTCTAATCAGCCAGGAAGGCTGAGGCCTCAGGTCACACATGGAAATCACTAGAGCTATTTAAGTCGCCAGAGGTTATTAATAAATCTCCCACTATTTCCTTAAGTAAATAATTGGAGGCCCATCTTTCAAACAAGTTATGTCTGGCCATGTTATGGTACCAATTTTATCCTTCCTTTTTTCCCCTCACCAAGCAGGAAGAACAAATCTCTGGTGACAACAATGGCAAAACTGTGAATTATAAACATCCATGTGTCTCTCATTTGAATGCCTCCTCGAGTTTCCTTGACAGCCGGGGGAGGGAGAGCCTCTTCGTCTTTCCACCCGAGCCCGAGCCACCGAAACCACTCTCGTGCCAGCAGAGACTTTGGGAGAAAGCCACTCAGCTCTGGCTGCCGGGTGAAACACGAGCCAGGCTCGCCCCGTTAGGCGCTCTTAGGTAGCCGAGTTCAGGTCCTCCTGGGCTGCCACGAGGGAAAGGAGGGGAAAAGCCCGACCGTGGAACACGGCCGGAGCCAGGGCTCCGGGGGTTCTGGAAAGGAAGAAAAGTGCTGAGGGAGAGATGGGGTTAGCGGTGCCGCATCCTCCCTTCAAGTCACGCACAGGCACGAGGCTTCACCGAGCGCAGAGGACCACATCCAGGCCTGACACACACAGGTCCTGCGAGATCCGCAACCACTTGTCCCGAAGCCAAATTCACCCACAGCCACAAATAACAAGTCCTGGCTTACCAGAGACCCCAGCCTTCCCTGCATATCTTACTCTTTCAACTTCGGCAATAACAGACCACTCTGTTTTCACTGTCATTGCACTAAGGTAGATACGCATGTGCTTACACGTGGAGAAATTAATACCAGTCCCAGCCACTGCCCGTTGCCAAAACTGCACCGTAGCGGCAATCCTCTGCCGGGGTAAGCCCCGAGAGGGTCCTGCGCGGCCTCCAGCTGCAGGGCCATACCTCGCAGCAGGACGTTTCACATCCCTCCTGCTCGCCCCGACTCAAGTCAGACAAATCTGACAACGCCTGCCCCTCCTGCCCCTGGGTATGCCACGCCACCGCACCAAGCTCCTCGCAGGTCTCCGCGATATTTATGGCAGCTGTGATAACCCCAACACATCTTCTAGCTGCCAGATCACTTCCACCGCTGCACTGAGTTACGACTTGTCTTTGTTTGAACTTCTTTCAAGATGATGCAGAGTCTCAGACATTAGGAATACAGAATGGGCGCTTTAAACGAAGCAAAAGTCTACCTGCAAACATATATCTTGTGTATATACGTGTACGCTGGTATATCTGTTCCTCTACAACAAATGAAGTTTGCCTCTAAACAAAGAACACTGGCTCCATCCTGCAAGTCGCGTCAGCAAAACAGCAGGTTAATAACCGTTACAACCTTCACACGTATGGAAATATTTTTAATTCGCAATAAAGACCTTTTTATTTTTCACTTTTCAGAAAATGGAGGATCTGCTCCCTCTCATGACAACACTGTCTTTTATTTGTGATCTAAAAAATTTTCATACTTGAATCACGTTTTCTTTCTTTACCTCACTCTTGCAAAGATTAATGCTTCGAACCTAAACCCCAGTCTTTCAGAAGGAGGATTCTCCTCACGTGATCGCTGCTTTGCGGCATTTCTAATGGGGGCTATCGACTTAATTAACTACAACTTTAGGTCTGAATCTCCCGACGGAAAGCGAATTTGAGCTGTAGCTACGTACTGCTTCAGCCAAGCAGTGTCTTTCAAGCAAGCGATACCGAAGTATAATCCTCCCACGCTGCAAGCAGGTGCAGGAAAAGCGCAGCCCTACCTCCCTGGGGCGCGCTCGGGCCGCAGGAGATGCACCTCCCGGCTGGACCCGAGGAGTCCCAAGACAGGCGGATGGGTATCTCAGGCCATGGGCAGCAAGGCTTTGTTCAAAAAGTGCCATATTGAGCCTGTGTGCGTATGAATGTGCGGGTGGGGGAGGACGGGGGAGAGGTGGAGGTAGCGCAGCTCTCTGCCACCCGGGCTGTCGCCCAGGCGTCACTGATGTGGGCACTGGCGGGAGCTGCTTGCCAATCCTTCTGGCAGAAGAAAAATTGCTACAGATGGCAACTGCCAGCAGGGAACGAACAGCAAAAACAGAGGAATTCATGACAGAAATTATGGAGAGAAAGAGAAAAAAGCCTTTCCGATGTACTCGTTTCATCTTTCCAGTTACGGGAAAACCTGTTATCAAGTGGCCAAACGAAAGCTCCACCAAAGCCGAGGGTGGAAACCACTGTAGGGCCAGCAGAGCCAGGGAAGCTCCTTCAATTAAAAATCTACCGTGCAGCATGCTTACGCAGACAGTATACGTGTGCATAATACGCATATTTGCTCGCGGAGATCTGGTGCACTAAATGAGCGACGTTATTTATGCACGTACGTATTTTTGTGGCTGTGGCTCAAGAACTAGGCTGAAGACAAGCAAAATCTGTGGGTTTTGCACATCTTTCCTTACTGCATGACAGAAGGTGCCAGATGAAGACATTTGCTGTCCTATCCACTTAAGACAGCAAAAGTAGGGAGCAGGAAAGGAAAAAAAAAAAAAAAAAGAAGAAGAAAAAAAATGCAGCAAGCAGGAACACTTAAAATGAGTTACTATGTCTGGTCACTCAATCCTTTAAGCCCTGCCAACACTTTTCTGTGATTAGTTAGTAAATCTGACAAGGCCTGCGTTTGTTCACAGCTTAGTGACAGAACTGTATTGATAAAGCAATATCCAAGCCTGGGGAAAGAAAGCCCACAATCTCATTTTACTTTCTCAAATCTTTATTGCACAAAGGTGGTTTTCCGGGATGAATTCATTTTCCTGAAACTAAAGTTTGAATTTTCTGAGAGTGCAGCTCTTATATCACTGCTTAATAATTATTTGTCGACTGGGTAGACATTAAACACGGGAGAGGAAAAACATGTCACGCACATGTATTTGTGCAGATTTCTGACTTGGCGATGCAGGGACATTTGTTCGGAGCTCATGAGAGACACAACAACGGTGGCTGTGGGAATTACCCCATGCTTTTCTGTTCCTCGTGCCCGCACTCATCCCGAGCTGCTTCTTAGAACCTGCCTCCGTCTCCCTTGGAGGTTTGTGTTGCAGCCATCGTGTCCTGGATGAGACCGCTGATGAGGTCCCTTGAGGACCCATTAGTGCTGCTCATAAATTAGCCAGATGGGGTTTGCCTTGACCGAGCTGCAGCAGTTGGGTCTGGAGGGGAACCCAGGGCTCCCACCCCACACCGAGGGAACTAACTACATTTGCAAAGATTAGGAGCACTGTGATACGAAAAAGTAGGAAGGGACAGGATTAAAACCAGAGATGATTTCATGTTAAAACCACATATATTACTGAAGCCTAACTGCAGCATTTCACATCCAATTGAATTTTACGAGCTTGATGAATCCAGAGTGTCAATAAAGAAGTGGCAGTGTGGGATTGTTCAATGATTTCAAACCAAAATGAGGGGAAATGGGTTCGGTAACAAGCTCTGGATACAGACACCAGTAGAGAGCAGGCAGTGGTGCAACAGCTTTGCTCCAAGAGGTTGGAGAAGGCGCCAAACACTTATTTCTACGTGCTCCGGCTTGAGATTGCACAGTTTAAAGAGATCTAACGACCACTGCTGAGGCTGGCAGTTGACAGAAATTGTTGAAAAAACCCTATTTGTTGGTGTTTCGTTTACTGTTTCTCTTTTCTGTGGGTAGTGGAAATTGGCAGATATAAGCCAGTGAAGAAGTGGAACGTCACCACCAAAACACAGAGTGATAGGGAAAATCCCTTTATCATTTAAGTTAAACCATCATCAGATATCAATGAATCATATCTCAAAAGCCTGTCTAGGCTTCCCTGGCAGTACAAATCCAGAGAGTCCTCTGGGCTCTTCTGCAGTCGCTATTGATTATGACTTTAAAACCAAAAAAGTCCTCCTCGCTAACAATAAAAAAAATCACTTGTTCTAAACACAAAAGAAACTGTTTTTCAAAAATGGGCTGCAAAAAGGTACACACGTATCTTCAAAGGCTATTTTCACTATTGTAGGCATGCACGTATTAAGTCTTGTAAAATTTATGAAGGAAAGAATAAGTGGGAGAAACTATAACTAGCTGAAAAAATAGGCTGTGCTAGGAAGAGGCCGGTAAAGTACAAATACTTCAAGGGGTGACATGTTTATTACTAATAATTTATAACAACATAGTCCCTTTATTATGCAATATTAATCAAAAAGAAAAGAAAATTCTTTTGCCATAGGGGAAAGAGGTCTCATGGGAGTGTAGGTGATGTCCAGGGGGCTGATCACAGAACCTGGAACCAGGGAATCCTGAGGTCCAAGCCTGACGTTCACGTGGCTGCATTCTTCACCTGGCAGGGTGCATCGTAACAACTCCTGCTTATTCACCAGCATTGTATTAATAAGGACACTAGTAAGAACGTACAGATGTTACACGTGTTTTGAATTCATGTACCAATGACTTTCTGAAAAAATGGAGGGTAATACAGATGTATTACCCCGGGCTTATGCAACTCCAATTCAACAGTGAAATCAGAGAAAGGAGGCACCTCTGAAGTGCGCGCTCACAGAAAGGATTTGAGGCGTTCACAGTGAGTGCTGTGATGTGGCAGCGCTCAGCACAGCTCTCCCTCCCCAGGTCTTGCTTCCCTGGGGGCAGATGTCCTTCTGGCTGACCGCTGAGAATTGCTGACATTGTCCAGGGAGAAGCTCCACTCAGACAGTGTTGCTCGGGAGAGGGGTCGCGGCACGCTGGAGACATGACTCAGCTGTGCCAAGGTGCCGCAGCTCTTGCTTAAGCCAAGTCGGGTTGCAGTCTCACAATTCTCATTTTGACTGTAAACAAAGAGCCCGGCCCTCTGTGGTAAGGATCTGGGGATGACTTATTGTTAGAGCTGGATGTTGGAAATTATTGCTGTGGCAACACTTTGTTCTGCATCGAATGCCATTTCATAACATAATCGTCTCAACCCCACCACAAACATGGATGATGCTCCGTTCAGGAGAGCTTTTAACAGTTTGTCAAATGATGTTTTACAACTGAGTTACCTCCAGTCTAGCCTGCTGTTTCATGCACTGTTGGGTTGGACAGAACGAAAGAGAAAGAAAGAAAAATGAAGCTGGAATGTAAACAGTATGTAGCAGCACAGCGGCACTAAAACCAGTGCATGCCTCCTCCACTGCAGCCATTTCCGAACAATCAGAACCTCCTCACTACCAGCTTTTCAAAATCCCTCCAGATTCAAAATTGAGTTTCTTTTCCTGAAGGAATTCACCATTATGGTACAAGACTCAATATTCTTGCTTTTTCGAAAGTTCCAAGAATGCAGATTCTTGGAAGTGGAAAGTCTGGTGTCATCAAAGACTTGCCATATGGCTCTGGACACAAATCTCAGAACCACAACTTCTAAGAAAAAAAAAAAGGCAAAGTAATTCTGTGTCCCTGAATTTCTGGATATGCTTCTTGAAACCTCTCTGGCCCAACTTTCAGAGGAGCTGAGCATTTGCAAACCCTCCTATGGTCACAGCACTATTGTGTGCTCAACAACTTTTGCACTGGGTATTTCAGAGGACGGTTCTGGAAAATCAATCGCTGTACCTCACTTGCGTCATCTGTTTCATGGCAATGCTTATATAGGTCACATCAGATACGAGATTTACTGCATTATTAATACCTAAAAAACACTTTGCAATTGCAGGTTGGATGAAGCTCTTTGCTTTAAAAATCTTCAACTGTTGAGTACTGTCATGCTTCCACTGCTTCCAGCAGAAGCAAAACCATCCCCACAGATGATGATCTACTCTACAGTCATAAATCCCTCTCTATACGTGTGGCTGTAAGAACAGTTTGGTGGCATGACAACTAAGGTGGGGTGTTTATTTGAAGTGCACAGATGATGGGAGTAAGACAAGATGAAATGAAGAACAGGACAGTTTAGGCTCTGTTGGTCTTATCCATATTTATGTTGAGGCCACCCAACGGTGTTCTGGCTGCACAAGAGAATGTAACATGAGTACAAATATAGTTGCTGTTATATGTTATCTCACAGGGCCACAGTAGGTATGAAATGACCTTTAGTTTAAGAGAGAACTAGGCTTTGCATGCAAAAGAGCTGTCTGTCTGACCGGGAGAGTTCTTAGGCTCTGGAACGATTTCCTAAGCGGGGCTGAAGAAGCTGTCCTTTGGTACTCTTAAGGCTGAATTGGACAAGAACTGGAAAATGTTTTTAAATAGAAAACGCTATCTTGTCAGCAGGATGGATGAAGTGACCTAACACACGTTCTCCCACTCTAATTTCTATGAATACCTGCAGCTTGGACCTTGTGTATGCTGAAAAGGGTCTACCAAGAAAGCTTTTGCTGAAGATGGAGACCCGCCTTCTGCTGACCAGAGAATAACTAGTTTCCCCAAAAATGAACAAGCTGAACCAATGACAGGATTTCTTGCTGATAAAATTGTACCTATGCTGTTGTTTGGTCTCCCATTTTTATTTGTTTCAAATCCCTGTCTTTCCCTACATTCTTTGTTGACACAACTATGTCAGCCTAAAACTTGAGTAGTTTAATCTCCGCCTAGGCTGTATCTACACACCAGACCAAACAGACACGGGCAATGCACGCACGGTACTGTAAAGCAGGTCTAATCATGAAATGTGCCAGGTCACTGTCATTATATGCACAACTACAAGCTCTGCTTATAACAATAAATATTCACTAATTGGTAACATGATTACTCAAAATGCCAAGAGGAGGAGGGCTGCAGAGGGGAGAAACGTGCCCCTTTTACTTTTACAATTTCTCTGAAGCCATGACACATCTACGCAGAACACATTTTCCTACCACATGTGTTGATCTAGAACTAAGCAGGAGATGGATGCTGAGGAGAGCCATTTTCATCATCCCTGGAGAGATTTGTAAAACAAGAGAGAGGGTTTTTTATTCCCCTCTCTCTGAAAGAGGCATTGGCTCCTTTCCACTTCCAATTTCACCATGGCTGCACACGACTAAACATCCATTTTGACACTAATGCGGAGTGGTGCTCTCTACTAGGTTGGGTCAGCCAGCTCTCCTGCCTGACTGGCCAAGTGATTGTAAAATCATTAATGGTATATTTTACACCCCATATTTCTTAGAGAACAAAATTACTAGGGAAATTATTCTTCTTTTACTCCAGGATTTTTTCTTTTATTTTTTTTTCCCAAAGACACATGTGCTCGCTCTCTCATAACAGTCAAAATGAGGTCAGAAACTTGAACATATGTGGCTGTGTGTGCTTTCTCCTCCAACCAGAAATGACAAAGCAGAGTTTGGCAAGGCAATAAAGGAATGGCCACAAATCAGCCAGGATTATCTGACTTCCTTTAAGAAAGCCATAAATTGTTTACAGCAGCATTGGTCTTTAATGGCAGAATGGGGGGTGATGGAGGGGAAAGCTTTAATCTAACAATTTCAACACATTGCCAAAGTTCTTTCCTGTAGTTTACAATAAAGAACCTCCAAAGCATCTAACTTATGTTGGCTGGGCTTCTTTATTTTCAGGGAAAAGATCCTTCCCATGCTCCCTTCCCCTTCAATACAGAAATAGGCGGGAGTGTAATGAGGTTAAGTTTTAAAGCATTAAGCATTTGACAAAAATGCTCACAAAGATTTTAGCACCAGAAAACCTCTAGAGAAACTGGACAGAGCCTGGGATAATACACAGCAGACTTCTTCAAGCTTAATGCACTGGGAATTGGAAGTGCATTAGGATTTTGGCTGCAGCTGAGCTTTTTACGGCCACTGGATTCTCGGCACCACTGCCTCTAATAATACATAGGTGAGGGGACACGGAGACAGACAGTTTGCTGGGATTGCTACTCACCGTATGCTGCAAAACAGTTCCAAACAGGAAAAGGCAGCAGTTAAAAAAAAAACTCTGGAAACCGAGCCAATCTCCACAATTCATATATGAATTTCCAATGCTGAACCCCCCATCCCCCTCCAGTGCAATTCTACATTCAAAGTTGTTTGGTTTTATCCTTTTGTTCTTGCTTATCCTAGAGGGCAATTGTGAAATTCAGAACCATCACTGGAATTCGGACAATGAATATTTGCAAAGTCTGAGGGCGCCCATAGTGAGATTTTTGGAGATAGGGTCTATGCCTCCTGTGTTTTTCTGCATATTTTGCCCTTCAGGGCCATTTCCCAGATGGCACTGTAGCACAACATGCATCTAACACAAACAATGCAAGCATCTCCACTGCCTGGGATGGAAATCCCCAAAATCCTTTCCTGCAGCTCCTCTGAATGTTGGGATTGTCCCCACTGCTGCACTGTACTCCTTCGGTCACACACCACTTTTGGAAAATGCATTTCTACTGCAGGAATGATGTAAATAAATACAGCACAGCTCACATGGCTTGAAGAGTTTGTCAACAGAAAATATCCATTCCAGGCTACTGGCTTCTGAGAACTGGAATGTTTCCAAATCTATTTATTTCATCACTTTGTAGAAGCTCTTTCCTCCCTCTTCTTGATATTTCAGAAATTTATTTGCCTCCCATTATAAAAATAAATACAAGTGCTCTCCCTCCCCAGTGCCCAAACAGTAATTAGTTATAATGATTATTATTTATGTTGTGGCAGTGCCTTGGAGCCCCAGACATAGGCTGGGACCTGATATGGTTATATGTTTATAATCCCTCCTCTACATGCTACTTAACAGCATATTGCTAGAAAGCCAGTAAAAGCAAGTTCTTAAGTATCATGAAGGAGACTGCCAGCAAAGTCTCCCCAAAGCTTTGGATGAAAATCCCAAGAAGTTGAGTAGTTCCCCATACTGCAAACTCTAGCTCTAGCAAGAGTCGGTCACCCTAGTTGAATTTTTTGTTTGCTTGGCTGAAAACAAACTCACAAGGCTGAAGTACAAAAAGGCAAATGTACAGTGTTTCAAGGGCAAGAGGCAAGCCATTCCTTTCTTGAAAAGCTTTTCCTTAATAATTAAGTCTGAAAAATTACTTGTATTTTCCCACGCACTGATGAGAAGGTTATAGGAAGGAAGGAAACACAGGAAGATCCGAACAGCACAGAAGCATAGGATGAAGTACTTTTATGGATAATTGCTGCGTAACTCTCTGTTTTGTTTCTGGTGCCTAGATGTTATTGAGTAAAACTAATTAGAAATGCAATAGATAAATGTACTCAGAATTCTTCATATCCTCTGAGTGGTTCTAATACCACCCATCAGGGACTCTGCGTTTGCTGGGTAGGCAAATGATTTTCTCATAAAAAGCTGGACGACTCTTATCATGGCTCATTTTCTCCTTTAGCCTATACTATTGCTGCTCCTCCTCCTACAAAGTGAAATATAACACCCGTCAGTGTTGTAATGATTCCTTAACTATAGATGCAAGTAAAACACAAAACAACCCCCCCAAACCCTCAGCACAGAAGGCAAGATGAGCACAGCTAGTTAGCCCTGTCTCTAATTAACGCATTTTGCTTTTCCTGCCAGGTGTGGTCCCCATTTCTCACTCACTGGTTTCCCTCCCCAACAATTTATTCTTCAAAAGCAGAAGCAAGCGATGGAAACAGAACCTGCAAAATACAAATAATGAAGCAAATCAGTGTTGTTTTTTTGCTTGCTGCTCAAGAACTTTAAAGACATTTGGGGAAAAAAACAACAAAAAACCCCAACCAAAACAACAAGCTTTCCACTAAGTAATTGAGTCTGCACTCTTGTATCAGACATTCAATGCTAATTTGGAGTCCTGTCTTATCACATTACAGACAAACAGAAGGCCCCTTACATCAAGTGCAACAAAATAGCTACACTCGGCATTATTAATGAAGTAGATGGATTAATTTCCTATTTATGAGAAGCTAACCAACTGGCTAGCTTGCTGACAGCACTATTAATGATCCTTAATGCCCCACAGGCGGTAATGGGTCCCGCTGGGAGATCTAGGAGCGCTGCAATTTGTATTGAGGATTTAGACATAACAAAAAAAAAAAAAAAAAAGCCCTCCTGGGAGCAGGCAGTTGATCAGCGGGCGCCCCAGCGGAACACAGCAGACAAATAATAAATGACAGCCTTGCGATTAAATCAAACCTTCTACTTTAAGTGTTAAAGTGTCTGACTGTCACTAACAATCTAGTGGTTGTTAAAGCCTCCCGGGGCCTCCAGGAACAGACGCAGTGAGCTGGAAGGTAAAAGGGGGGGCGAGCGGCAGTGGCAGCAGCGGGAGCCTTGCTGTCTTGAAAGGGGAAGCTGCATCAAGGCAGGAATTTAGGCAGCCACCAAACTCTGGCTCTGCTTTTTGAGGTATCACAGACTCAGGGCACGGGACCCCCAAAAGTCTACATGAGCCTTAAAAGAAAGGTTTTACGTGGGAATGAAACAGCCTGAAGCTTCCCTAACCCCAACTCTCCAGCCATGCAAACCTGCTTACAGTGGACTTCGCGGCCCAGAGTGAGTGGGGCTCCCCGACGTAAGATCACGTCTTGGGTAGATGAAGAGTCTTGTCTGCTGCTATCTAGGAATTTCAGTTTCCATTCATACGTCTGTGCATTCAGGATTGAAACCAGAGGGCTGTGTTTCTAGATTCAAAAGGGACAGGTCGAGGTGTGAACAGAAGTCCTGGAGGCAGCATGGATTTCATTCACTTAGTCTTCTTGACAAATACAGCCATACACACTCTGTCTTCCTTATATTTAGTTTCCTTGCTGCCCTAGACTGATCACAACCTGGGGCTGGGTGACAGCTTGGAGAAATCCCAATGCTTTCTCTTCTGGAGATCGGTGTTCAGAGATAGAGATGAAACAGGCAAGTAGGTGAGATGAACATAACCACTGAAACGGTCCTTTGCCCGTCACCCTCTATCAAAACACCAAAGCAAGAGCCAAGGCTTAATGAGTTAAGGAGGCACAAGGCCAACGTTCTGTTCCGATTAGGAAAATCGTCTCCCTCCTCTTGGTCGTCCTCTCTCCAAGCCATGACCAAGTGTATGCTTCCGTCTTCTTGGGTATTCTCCCACCCCATTTTAAAGGCACAGTGTTACATATAATTAAGGTGCATAATGAAAAGCTTTAAAACAAGGTTAATCTATCTTTAAAGAAGCGTTTAGAAAACCAAGGGGAGTTGGATGTTGTGTACCTGTCAGCAATAATAAAAACACATTCTTGTAATCCAACTCAGGTAGTGTCAAATCCACCCAACGGTCTCTCGAGGCAGATGCCCACACTGCAGGATGACGAACCTTTGTATCTCACAGGACAAACCAATACTATTAAACCTGCTGGTAAAACTTCTATACATGAGGACTGTATGTATCATTTGCAGGTGTCCTTTAAAACCCCCCACAACTAACAAACAGAAAAACAGTCCAGTACTGTAGGTATACATTTCTAAAGTCACATGCAATACTTTACATTTAAAAAAAAAAGCAGAAAGCTTTTTCAAAGAATATTTCTTATAGTAAGAAAGATCAAAGGGGAAAAGAGAAGGCCATAAGGAGAAGAGTTTCAATGTATCTTGTGTTTTTGTTGAAAAAGAAAACAAGTATTAGCCACAGTTACATGCTCATGAGTTGATTGCTGGATATTCGCTTTCAGAAATGATATACAATGATCACAACGAAATTCAACTTCACTGTCCTCTTCAAGTCTCATGGAGTTACATCAGCACAAAATCAGCTTCTGTGAAATCAGAATTCACACTGGGCATGTGCATGCTCAGACATACCTACCTAATTTGGGAAGTACGTACACTAAACACATATTGTATCTCCACACACTTAAATGAAAATACCCTATTTCAGTACATTGATAAAATTGGTCAAAGTAGCATCTCTCAGCTACCAGCCATCGCCCATTTGCAATACCCAGAGCCCGTTTGGCAGAGCCTGGGGTACGAATGCGGCTCCACCACGCACTGGGGATGGCAGAGCCTGGACGTGATGCCTGTACCGGGATGAAAGCTGTGCTTGTCACAGTCGGGGGAAGTGCAGTCCTTCGTATTTTGAAAGGATGATGAAGGATGCCACTTCCTGCATAACACCCATTCACACTAAGTCTCAGTCCTGTTTTACCAATGCGAAAGGCAAGAAGGGCACGAGTAATCTGTCTGAAGCTACAGAGGGAGTCAACAGGAGGAAAGGAGATGGGAACTCAGAGCTCTTCTTCCTGTGCTCGGGCCACTTGCTGATAATGATATGGCAGTGCCTAAACGAAATAACCAGGAACACTAACGCAAACAAGACACCCGGCAATGTTGTTCCCCGTTCACCCCTCCCGCAAGTGGTGGAACATAGGTTTCAGAAGGACAAACCCCAAACAAATCTAAGAATGAAGACTAGCAAAAAATGAAGAGAAACTTGCACAAGGATTCCCATGCAGGTCAACAGCACAAGAGAATCAGTCACCTACGTTCCAGTTCAGTGCCCTATCCATGCAGCTTTTCACCCAAATCTTCAGATCTAATAGAAATTTTGAAGGAAAACCTACTGAAGCCAGTGGGGCTCTTCCTGCTGATGCGTCGGGTCTGGACTAGGCTCAGCATATCCTCCCCTCGACTGAAATAACAACGAGCACCTGTTCCCAGCCTGACCCCGCAATGCTTGGAGCTGGGATCCAGCGGGATCCCTTGTCCTCAGGCACAGTGTTGGGAGATGCAGTGCTGACAGCAGTTTGCTCCAGCCAACGCTCTCCAAGAAGACAACCCACCCCTTGACAGACCAAAACACTCAAGCGTTTGCACAGCCAAACCACCGCCTACATGCACCTCTTCATACCTCACGTTCCCGAGGGAACGGTAGGAAGATGTGCCAGGGGAGGTTTAGGTTGGATATTAGGAAAAGGTTCTTCACCCAGAGGGTGGTGGAGCACTGGAACAGGCTCCCCAGAGAGGGAGTCACGGCGCCAAGCCTGACAAGAAGCGTTTGGACGACGCCCTCAGACACATGGTGTGAATTTTGGGGTTGTCCTACGCAGGGACAGGAGTTGGACTTGATGATCCTCGCAGGTCCCCTCCAACTCAGGACATTCTACGATTCTATGATTCTCTCCCCTGCTAACATACTTGCAGAAAACAGGAAAGGTCCTTCCACCTTCCTCCTCCTCCTCATCTGCTATTCCCGTAATCCAGAAAACAAAACATTTTCCTTCCAGATGCTTTGTAAAACCTACATGGAAGGTTTATGGCTCCTCTGAACTCTAGCTGTTAGGCTTCACAGGCACTGAAAGGTGGTCCTTCTGCCAGGGCATGACACAGAGGGGCCGTGCAGTGGGTCCTCCACCCCATACAGGAGCCCTCGGTACAGCGCGTAGCTACAAGAAACAAGAATCCAAGCGAGGGAACTGGAATTTTGTCTGATTTTTAAGCAAACTCCCCGAGACCACCCCTGTAACTGATCACGGGTGTGAGATGATATCTTGTCTGCTGTCTTGCAAGAAACTGTCATGCAATTTATGGCACGATCATACCTTGGTACTGCAGCCTGGGAAGAGAGCCATAAATAATCATCTCAGCTCATATATATCAATTTATTCTATTACCAATCCATGTGTGTTTTCTGGCAGAATTAGTCTTTTCTCTTTTTAATCATACAACTTAACAACAGGCCACTGAAGAGAACCCAGTGGAAAACACAGCAGCCAATTAGATTTTCTTCCCCGTACGTGGGCTTCGGTAAAGAACACATAACGGAAAAAAATAGTGTATGATGGGGAACTATGGTGAGCACTGTCTGCCAAGAAGGTAGCATCTACAGAACCACACTTATTTATCTATCTTTCACTTCATACAAGCTGCTCTATTATAGTCTCTGGGTGAGGAAGCATCGATTTTTAAACATCACAAGCTAAAGAACAACCTATCTGACAAAATGTCAGTGTGGAACAGAGCCCTCCTGATGCAGGGAAGGCAACACACTGCCCCTGCCCTCGGGCAGGAGCCTCAGTCCACAGGGTGAGAGATGTGCCCAGAGGCACCTGAGGGCGAGGGGAGGCTGCCGGGTGCTGAAGCCCCCCATCAGATTGCTATCAGGGTTTAAATGAGGGGGCAGCAAACGGGGGTGGTAATTTCTACATTTGCTTAGCTCCATGTCGGATGCCACATGAACTAATGTCATGGCCCAATGAGCATGGGTAGGACCGGGCAAGCATCAGAGCGGTGAGGAGGTCTCTGGGATGCGGCATGTCTGTAGAAGCACTCGCACTGGAGGGCAACAGCCTCTGAGCAGCTGTAGCGAGGACCCAGATTTTGGATAAGGGTCAAAAACTGCACCTCAGGTTTCTGAGCCTATTTAGGAGCTCCGGTTTCTCCTGGAAAGACTGCCAAATTTTGCTTTGGCTGGTGATCTATCACCTATGACCTTTGGTCAAGTGGATCACAAAAGGTGGGGCTGCATGTACGTCAGATGACAGCAAAGTCACTACGTACAGAAAAAATGCTCTTCATAAAGCATCTTCCTCCCATTCATCACACAAAGAGTTAAGACACACTGCTAATTTCTTTAGCCTGTCCTCTCTTGTCTTCCTAGTGCTGGCATAAAATTGGATCCTGAGCCGTGTTTGCTTGATCACGCTTCCCCTCCTCCAACCTGTCCTCACCCCCTGCACCTCCCCACTGCTTCGCCCCCACCGTCCTCGCTCGGGTGGGGAAGGCAAAAAATAATAGTGACAGCCCCCACGGGAAAGCCAAGAGGCCCCTGCAAAGTGCACCGCAAAAATGAACGCGCCTGCTCACTCACCACATTTCGCATTCGTTCTGCCACTCGCTGTCAAATTAAAACGTGGCCAACAACTCATTTCTCCTGCTCTCACAGTTACAAATTAGTCCATTAAGCTGTCTGCAGCAAGCCTTTTTTCCTCTTCCCAGTAATGGCCTCCGAGAATTCCTCCATAATCGCCAAGTCCTCCTGGGATGCCCACCGAAAGCAGATGGAGAAGCTCCCGGGTAATACAAGGCACTTTTTAATGACACAACATGCTGTGGGGTTTTTTTTTTTTAATTTTATTTTTTTATGTCCCTGTTCTCCCTTCATCATCTTTCCCCCTTCCCTGCTTTCTTCCACCAGGATGATTAGGAATTTAAAAAAAAAAAAAAAAAAAAAAAAAAAGAGAGAGAGAGAGAGAGAGAGAAGCGGGGATGGAGGGGCACGGATGCTTCTGTGCAGAGGCTGACAGCTACAGGAAGGGGTGAGGGGAATCAGCTTCAACTCCCTAATTAAAACCTCCTAATTGAATTATCTTTATTGAAAAATTAGATCTTCCATTGGAAGCTTAGAGATCTGGGAAGACAGACGATCAAGTCCTCCTATAGATGACTAATCTGTTTCATTTATCGTGTCTCCTCCTCCCCAGGCAGACCGCACAGACGACGACCACCTCTTCACGGGCCAGACCTGTCGTGGAGCGAATCGCTCCTGACAGAACAAGTTGCTTAATGCAGAATCCCCTCTCTTAAGGGATGTTCTGGAGAGCCAAAAGGACTTGAGTGTTATTAGCAAGTAAAGGGCTAGTATCAGCTGGGAGTTGTCTTTATTTATTTAAAAGAGCATCTTATAAAGCAAGGCTGTTACAGCAGTCTGTTCATGCAGGTGGTACGGGGAAGGGGCTGCCGACCCCAGCATTGGTGAGGGCACTGCAATCCCCACAAAGCTGCTGTGTATAGAAACAAGGCATTTAAAATAAGGCAAATGTTTTCTGTACATTGACAATGCACAGAAAAAAATGATACCGAATAAATACAGCCAGCTGGTATCCCCGCTGCACTTTAAATAATAGCAACTACAGACAAATCTTTCCTGTCCGTCTGTTAATCCAAAGACTTAGTCCTGGAGATGCTGCTTCAGAGCAGCACTGCTCACCCACAGCCCATGTGGCAGACGACGACCCTGGTGAGCAGCTGGCTGTGCTGAGCTGGGACCTGCTCTGAGCTGCCATGGGCTCTCCTTCCCAACATGGGGCTCGGCAGCCCACCACTCTGATCGGCAGCAACGGGCGCAGCTCTGAGGAGCACCACCTTCCAGACACCATCCTGCGCTGAAGAGGCTGGCTAGGAGGATGCTTTGCTTTATACAGTGCAATAAGAAAAACCACTGTTTGGAGAACTAGTGGTGGACCTGGTCCTTTCTTTCCATGTTACTGACCCAAACTGAGTTCAGCCTCTACATCCTATTTGATGCTTACTTGGTGGTCAAGAGAGGAAGACGCTGAATCTGCCCTAAATGTAGCATTCACCTCACAAAAATCACAGCTGGCCTTTTCTGGAAGCCTCTGGAGACAGAGGCAAGATTAGTGGTGTCTGGGAAGATCCTATCCCATCCCATTTTTTTACTTCTTCAAAACAAGGAGGAAAAGCTCTTCCCAGTGGAAACTACTGGAGTCATACGCATTGGCAGTTCTTGTTTCCAACGAACCGCCAAAGGGTAGAAAACCCAAATCGATCTTTGCCCATTTGTCTTCCTCCCTCTCTCCCCACCAAATCAGCAAATCGTCTTCAAAATAGTCAGATGAAAACCTAATCAGATAAATAGTGTGCATTCCTTTAATTTGCTTGCTGACTTTGCCGTGGGGTGGCTCCTCTTGCCAAGTGTCCTTAATGACTGCATGGGTTAATTGTTCTTTCACAGGAAAGTCAAAATTTCTTATCTCATTGCAGAATTCTAGGAACTGTGCCTTTAAGGAAACATTTTGCAGTAAAATTGCAAGATTCGGTGACACTACCGTCGTCCGTCTTCAGCCTCCTCCTCCCACATCAAATAAAATTCAGCGGCTCGGCTGCCACCCTGCTGCTCTCCTCCCAGCTCTGCTGTGAGTGACAGGCATGCCGTGCTCACACCATCCTGGGGAACAGCCAAAGTGTTCATGGATCTTATTGCTAGACAGGCTGTGATAAGGCTGTTTTCGTGGCTATACACCCCACAGACAGGCAGAAAGAGAAACAAGAAAGACGGTGGCAATGGAGAGTAGAGTCCTCTCAACACCTTTAAGGAGATGCTGTGTGCTGGAGGGCAAGAAAAGCTTTTTCATGGGGAGGAGCTGTGTTATGGATGTATATATTCCGAGGTGGGGAGGGGAAGGAATAAACCAGTTTCCTGGAAGTGAAGAAAAATTGGCTGTCTTTGCAAAGTCTGAGGCCAGCTGGGAAGACAGAGGCGTGATTCAACTTTATGTTTAAAGAAAACCCACTCCAAGTGGCAAAAACGTCCAAAAAAACCCACAAGCAGCTCCAGCCCCAAACCCCTAAGTCCTGTCCTAGGAGAAGGAAAAATCCAACTTTCTCTAAACACAGACAAGTCAATGTGAATAAAAAGTGTCCTTCATATATCATAAATTATTACTTTAGGAAGAAAACGGGCAGTTTTTCTTTGAACAGTAACATACAAATATTCCCACTGGCAGAACAAAAAAGGGGAAGAAGACTTCAAGCAGATCACTGCACTTTTGGATTTTGTTACCACTATCTGCTCATTTATCCTCCTCTCACAACATAAAGACTTCCTGATTGTATTATATTTATAGAAAACACAAGACAACCTCCCTAGGCTTTTTCATAGTGTTCTTTTCTGTCCTTTGCAATAAATTCTGTGAAAGGAAAGAAGTAACCTTTTATCTTCCCTATTTACATGTGTGCTCTACACAAAGATAACAGCTAGAAGAAATGAGCTAGTAGCTAGAAATGCCATAGTACTTAGTAGAAGGTGAGGGAAATAGGTACATGTATAGAGAGAAGGCTTGGACATGACCAGAGAAGCATCCATCAACGTGGGCTCTGGTTTTGGTGCAGATCGTTAGCTAAAGAAGGCTTGGCCAGCATTGAAAGAACCTGAATGGCATTTGCAAGGAGGTCTGCTAATGCTTCTCTCTGTATTTCTGTTGCACTGTTGTCCCAAAAGATAATGAGAAGGGACATGCTATTGGAAACGCTAGTTCAAATAAACCAAAACCTACATCACTGACACTTGGGTTATACAGATGCTCTTTTTAATGTACCTGCCATATTGAAAATTGCACACAAAATCAGAGTTAATCAGCTGAAGTCCCACTCACTTTCTGCAGGAGTCAAGTTAACACCTTTGCCTTGGCCAAGCAAGAAAGATTTTTGGTTTAGCCGTTTCTGACAGCAATCTAACTTGCATACAGCTCTACAGCAATTGTGCACACCAATCTATTTGCATACACACTTTTGTAACTGGCTCACTGCTCCGTTTAAAACATCTCCTTGAAATAACCTCGAACCTACAGCACATATGCAGTGTACACGCACAGATATAAATGCATGCACGAGTTCAGTGTTACCTTTATAAAATTATTACGGTATAGTAATGCTTCAGTTAAGCATCAAAACTCCATAGCTTATAATTTTACTTTACTACTTGGGGCAATTTCTGAGAAATACTGTAGTATTTTTAACAGCACATATATGAGAGACCATATATACTGCTGCTGGCCGCTGGTTTCCATAAATCTTTCAAAACCAATATTTATACTCCCATGAAGGAGGGCTGGCTGCTTATTCTCCATCTCCGTAAAAGTGGTCAGATCAATAGTTCTGTGTATGTTACTTGGAAACATGTCACAGCAGCCTCTAAAACCTCTTTTTCCTTTGTCTGAGATCGATTTCTGTAATATGCAAATATTAAGAAAAAGGAAGCTTTAAGTTTCCTCTTAGGATCCTTTGTGAATCCTTCAGAATCCAGACACCACTACGACAGAAAATTAAAACCCTGCCAGCAGTTTACCGTCTCCCCTGAGTGCCAGTCGCTTTGTGATCCTAACACTTCGCTCCAAGCTATGAAATTCTGAAATTTGCATATTCTTCACTTCGGGATTGTTTTGGCAAAAAGGTAAAACACTGCGGAGCTGCCTGCCCGCAAAAATAACCCTCTCCTCGGACAACCTTCCTCCCTCTGAAGACGACAAAAGAGGAGGAGGAAGACTCCCCGATGCCAACGAAAAGATAACACCACTCACTCTCTTGCTTTAGATGTTGCTGCACACCCAATTTTTTAGTTAATATGCAGGATCGGGAAAATTAAACTTGTGTCATGGACTCGTACTTTGAGAAGGAGCAAAGAGATGTGCTATTCACTGGAGCTTTCTGTGAGAGACTTCATCCCCCCGCCCCCCCCTTTTTTTCTTCAGCACAGCTTGAGCCCTGAAGCTTTCATTAAAAAAATAGAAAAGGGAAAAAAACCCCAAACCAAGCAGTGTACAAAAGTGGGGGGAGTAGAGAAGGTTTAACAAGCTCCAAGTCATAGATTATAAGCCGCTGCTAAAAATTTATGGCTGTTTGGATCTTTGCCACACTGAACAGATTGGCAAGCTGATCAGAATCGCAGCAGGCTGCCTAATGAGTCCCACACAATTTTTCACCCCATATTTTTCCAATAAAAAAGCAGTTAAATACCAACCGCAGCCACAGCAGAGCCTGCCATCTGGCTGCTTTTTTCTCCAGCCATCATTAAAATGGTTCTTGGCAGTTTACACCTCGCTTTTTTCTGTACAGATGTGGAACGA
This sequence comes from Fregata magnificens, assembly GCA_013389945.1. Classification (NCBI taxonomy): domain Eukaryota; kingdom Metazoa; phylum Chordata; class Aves; order Suliformes; family Fregatidae; genus Fregata; species Fregata magnificens. Next base: position 799,020 of record WAAD01021003.1, on the reverse strand, counting down.
ATTTTCTGACAACCCTTGGATGAAACAGGAGGCTTTATTGAGCTTTACAGATTAACTGCCTAACTTCTGGTCCTAATTTTAAGTGTCTTAGCACACCGGAGGCATCATTTTAAGTGAGCTAATTGTACGCATTTGAGCCCACCAGCAACATTTGGTTAAGTTAAAGTGAGATTCAAAAATCAACATTTTGAAGAGCTGTGTAACCCACGCCACCACGGTCACCAACGTCCGGCCCACGCTGTGAGTTCACAGGGATTAAAAATAATAACTATAAGGACAGCGTTTGAAAGCGTCTACAGAGGAAACCAAAGAATTATGGTAGAAACCCATTTATTGCAGCCAAATGACTATGAGCAGCTTTATTTCTTATTCTTTGCTTTTACTGTTGTCCCTGCGCAGCAGTTTCGTTAGCTGGGGAGTAACGGAGCCCCGTATTTGTGGTTACTCCACTGACCCAAGCAGAGCGGAATGAAACTGCAGCCCCGAGTATCTGGTTAGACGCGTTCAAGCCATGGGGCAGCTTATGTGAAAGCAGCTCAACTGGCCTCTTTGTCACTGGAAGATGAGAGTGAGCAGAGATGAGAGAGAGAAAGCTGATTTTGGAGCACAGAATAACTATTTTTTACAATCAATTTTTGAAACCAGAAATGCAAAGCAAAGGTCCTTTAGAAACCTAGAAAAATCAAAATATAGCTGAGAAGCACATTTAAAAACTATTTACGGGCCAAACAGAAGCAGGATAGGCTGGAGATGGATACAACTGGCTGAATGCCTACGGATAGTTTTGATTAATGTAGTCTGCAAGTCCGGGCAGTCTGGGGGATGGGAGCAGGAGGGCAGCCAGCTGAAGTGCAGCTCAGATGCTCCGAAAACAGTGTTTCAGTCTCTCCCTAATGACTTGTCAAGACCACAAAAGCAGCAGTGGAAGTGCAGGGACTGGAGCCCAGGTCCTCCGAGGGCAAAGCTGGAGGTCTGTCAGGCTCCTCTCTCTCTCCGACAAGATGACAAACAGCAGCAGAACATCAAGGAGGCTTTTTATCATTTTGCTTTCCTTTGCATCCCTAACACAGATTATTACTTATGCCAATCATCTTATAATGACCAGTGGATTTAAAAAATGAATAATTTATAGGAATGTTGATAACATTTATTTGTTTTCAGCAAGGACTTCACAGAATCATAGAAACGCAGTACAGAAAGGGACCTTAAAAGGTCATTCTAGACCCCCTGCTCTGAAAGAGATTATGGCGGAGTTTATGTGCATAATAATGTAAATGACCCTATAACTGTACTCCAGAATCAACATTTTCATTAAGAAATATATTGCCCTTGTAATCCTACTGGTTGGATAGATAACCTTCAGAGTGCAAGCTGACGCAACCACAGCTATCCAAGCCTGGAAACAGGCAGAAACAGTGACCCTGAGACAGCACGACTGGGCACTTATTCAGAAACCTACCAAGCACAGGCTGGAGATGACTACAACTGGCTGACTGTATAACGACAGCTTTAATTAATATATGCTTCTATGACTGTCCAAAAAGGGTGGCAGTTTTGGGGGACGGGAGCAGCAGAGCAGTCAGGTGAAGCTGAGAGTTGGTGTGATGGAGATAAAGGGTTCCACGTTCATGCTCTGCTGTTGAAGTCACCCTTGGCCCCCAAACTGTGATGTGTCCTATCCCCATTACTGGAAATGGCTGTGCAAATTGCTGACGAAAAAGAGAAAAAAAATTACCTCCATCTCTTTAGTGGGTGCTGAAAGCTCCAATTTATCTCCTACCAATCGACCTAAAACACCAGTTCACCCTAAAAGCACTGATGTACTTTCAATGCACAATCCTGCAGCCCGCTTCAAACCTCATGGCAATAATAAAAAGAACTGACTTGAGCACCAGTAGTCAGGTCAGACAGTTCTGGGGTGCCAAACTCTGTAATTTGGGCCTGGTGTGCAGTGCAGGCTAAGGACCTTGTTTTATAGCAAAGTAAATTAAAACCCAAGCAAATCTGCCAGAGCAACTTTTTGTCCTGTTGCACTTCTGGTAAATTTTGCTTCTAAGAACCATTACTGTATGAAGAGGTATTCACATACACACACACTGCCTTGACATTTGCACTTTTTTATATAAACATTTTTACAATATTCCATTACCACAGAATGCACCAGCTAATAGCCAAATCCCTAAAGCTGCTAACAATCAAGTCTGGCTCAGAGTCGCCTCTGAATAACTTCCATTTCTTCAATGCTTTTGCACAGCAGGATTGCTAATAAACAACCAGGCAGTAAAACTACAAGTCAGCCAGTACTGCCTCTGTCTTCTCCAGTTCAGGGAATTGCTCTAATACAATGTGGAAATATATCCTGTGACCAAGCAGCCTCTGGGAATTCTTACATTTCAGGTTGGGTTGTCTTCATTTGGGCTATTTTGGGATATCCACAAAAATGAGTCCCAATTCCCTTTCCCTTGCTCTCCACCCCCCACAGTCACACACTCCACCAAGCAAAACATTCTAGCTACTTAAATGTGGTCAGGGAATAAACTATTTCAAGAAAAAAATAGTCTCATCTTAAATGGTTTCCATCCAATCAAATGATTTAGCCCAGAGGCTACAATGATTGAGCCCTTACACAAGCCTAACACAATAGCGTTTGCATAACTTACTCGAGCTTTCTCTCCCATCTGTCCCACAGAGAGTTGCCAGCCCACAGAGAAGACACAAAGATAATTGGGCATTTGATCCAAGGTTAGTTTTCATTTTATTTAGGACTCATCTAAATCGAAGGTCTGGCACGTTACCTGCGTACGGCAAACCGCCCTTTGCTTTACAGATCCATCGACAGCTACGTCCTCAGTGCTGCAGTGAGCTCTGCAGCCCAACTTCATTTTCTAGTGATGGGGCTAATGAAGAGCAGGAGCAAGAGCTTCCGAACAAAGTAGGGGGGTGAGGTGCTAAGCAGCAGGTGTATCTTCATGCAGAAACCCTGAATACAGCAGCCTTTTGTGCCCTGGACAGCCACGTCACTACAGAACATCCTAAAATTCACATTTTAGGCTTTCGTGCTTGTTTCAGCCCTGCAGTGTGTTTAACTTTTATTGCTTATTATTACTAAGGCAGTGTAACTGACGTGTTGCCTTTACAGATAACGTTCTTATGGTGAGTCTCAAAACTAGTTTTACGGTTATTAACGACCCTTTCCTCCTTGCTATTTTTAAGGGTTTGTGGTTCAGATTTGAGATTTTAGCTGTAGGCAGAAATACGGTGATCCTAGAACTTTTCCCCTCAATCCTATTAAAAATAAATTCCCTTTATTGCAAAGGTAAAAGAAAATTCACAGTGAAAAAGGTAACAAATGGATTAGGGGTATTTTCAAGTCATTCATTTTCACTCCAAAAAAAAAAAAAAAATTAAAGCACATTTTCTTCCCAAGAAATAAGGCTTTGCTCTTGTCATCAAAAAAGCTCAGCACTTCAAATCCATGGGATGCATGCAGAAAAAAGGAAAGTAAATAAGCAGAGCAGCTCTGGACTTCTAAGCAGAAGAGCTAGACTCAGAGAGAGAATCATACAGCCAGCCACTTGGCCTTCTTGCAGTTATATAGTTCTAATTCTGCATTTATAGGCATCAGCAGGAATTTTGCCAACGACTTAACTGACTTTTATGCTATAAAGCTAGAATGATCCATTTTGATTAACTGCTCTGACCTCCTGCATAACACAGGCTTATAGCACAGGGCCAAGATTTCATCCCAAATCTGGACAGAAGAGAGATGCACAACATATGAGTCAGCAGGACAAGCACAACAATTTTAATTTTAAAATGCCAAATCGTGCTGGCAGGGGAAAACAGGGTGGATGATGGACAGTTCTGGATACTGAGAGGTTTCTTGAATTATTGGGAGATACTTGGCTATGTCAAGCAAGCTGACTGAGCTGGCTTTCATCTCTTGTTTTTAATTATCTTTACTCTTTTAGAATTTCCTTGTTGTGCTAAAAGTTGTCCTGGTGTAAGCCTCCTCCCCAGATCTAATCTTTTTGCTTGAGGCAATTGGGGCAGGGTTATTTTGACATGCAAACGAAGAGGACATATGTTGCATGCAAATGAGAGGGCCACAGCTTAGAGCAGACAGATTTTTTTTCCCCTGCCCCAGGCACTTCCGTTGTTGCTTAACAGGATTTCCTGGGGATCTAGAGCAACACTTTCACATCAGGGTCTCTAAATGCCGGCTGCCCATCCAGCCACCCAAGGGCAGCCATGGGGAGCAGGTCGGGCTCCCCTGGGTGCTGCACAGAGACAGCCCAGCCACGGTTCCTGCTTTTAGAGGGGGAGGAAACGGGTGCTGATTGCAGCAAAGGCTCAGCCCCACCGAGCAGCAAGCTCACCTCGAGCCAGGCTGACTTCAGAGACCTGCTTTGGGAAAAGCTGGCCTGAGGCCACCAGCCCGGCCAGCCTCACTCGCTATTTCTTGTTCTCAGGTATTAAGATTGGAAAATTGGCTACTGTGTACTGGCAGTAACTTCTTACTGTTATTTAATACACGTTATTGTATTCACATTGTAAAGGGCCCACACCCTGTTCTGATTCAAGACCTAGATACAGGGTCATTACGGTGCTATAAACGCCACTTTTAAAAGCCTGACGATGTACTGACATGTATATATATATGTGCGGAACAGACTCTCAAAACCACTCTCAAACATTGTGATGATGTTTTACACGGGGCTCATGTGTCCCCAGGATGGCATTAATTGAAATAGTATCGTGCAAGCAAAGGGAAACATATGAAACAGCAAGATCTGTGCAAAATAATTCTGCTTCAGAGATAAGAAACCAAGGCAATTTGGAGAGGAGGCCAGATTCTGTGCTTGATCCTTCATCTTTGCTTGCCAAGATTATAACAGTCATCCAAGAGTGAATGGTACCAGGGGAAGCATTTGAGAACTTGTCTTTGCTACTAAGAAAGGTGCTTAAATTTCAAAATACCCAAAAGGTAAGCTACGCATCCCCAGACAAGAGTACTGGCAATCATACTTGCAGGACTTAATATGTGAATATTTAAAAAAAAAAAAAAAAAAAAAGATGGTCTCATAACACTTGGCACAAATCACACCATTCATTGCAAGAAATCACTTCTGGCCAACCTGTCCCCATGGGCTTAGAGAGCTGTCAGCAAACAACGCAACTGGAATGAACTTGCAGGTCCCTCCCTTTGGTGGGTCTGCTCCAGCCGGGAAGGGACTGCTGACCGCTGGGGGCGGGGGTTGGCTTTTTCAGGATAAACTAATTATATCAACATACTCGCCCACCGCCCTAAATAAGGCGGATTTGGAACAGAAGCAGAGGAAGAAAGTCTTACAGATGGTACTGCCACTCGGCAGCTTACAACAAGGCTTTGGTGCCCTCCTGACCTTTGCCGGCTCTCCCCAGAGAGCAGCCCCACAGGCACAGGCAAGAGCAAGTCAGATGGGGTCAACAGATGGCTGAGAATATGGTGCACATTAACACACATTCTTCATGTGCCTGTCTCTGGCCCAGACATAAGCAGGAGAGGGATTTGGCCCCAGTACTTGCAGCAAAACCACGGTCATACTGCACTCAAACCTCTACTGGCATCCACGAGCTAGAGGAGCGCTTGCTGCCAGAGTTAAATATTCCATTCTTAATGCACTATGGCTTTGCTTTTGTGGTTTTGTGAAAGGCACGTTGAATTCCCTTAAAATGTGTTAGGAAAAACCCTGATGCATGACTTGCGTACAAAGGGATGCGGTGGTGTTGCGCATGTCAAACTGTGCACGTGGGTGACATGATAATCGTGTAATTTGCCTTGACGCCTCTCTAAAAAGACATCATTGCCCCTCTAATTTTGATTCCTTGTAAATAATCAATCAATCAATTAGCTAATCTGCTCAAATGCTCCCCCCACCCCTTTATGTTTTCAATTAAAAGTGTGAAAGGCAAGTGCAGACAGATTTACATGACATTCCAGAGGCAAGCGGCGGCAATGGGTATTTTTTCACTGATCTTATCAGGTGCCCTTTAAGTACACTTGGGGTTTCTTGTGATCTTGACTGCTAAGCAATTCTGAGAATTCATTTTTTCACTGACCGAAGACCTGTCTTTATGGGGTTACCTTTTGGGAAATTCCTCATATAGAATATCCAGCAAACTACTTAGGAAATAGTATTTTCCTTTCAAAAGCCTACCTGTGCAGTCATGAGGACTTTGTTTTTCTGAAACCCTTAGAATGTGCAAACTGACACTTCTAGGAGTATTCTGACTTGGCTAGATCTGATGCAGCTTTTGTAGAGATAGCAAAAGGCATCTGTCTTACACGAGGCTAAGCCCCTGCCAAATTTCACATCCTTGCTCCAAAGTATGGAATTGTGCAAGTTTCTTAGCAAATTACTTGCAAGTGCTTGTAACATGACCAAACCAATTTATCCCCCCCCATCTTATTTTTTGAGGGAGCCAAATCTTTTTATTTGAACTTTCAAATAAAAGGAAATCAGCTGCAGGCAGACACACGACATGGAAAATTTCAGCTCCAACAGCTTAAGTTTGGCAAAGCTACAAGCAATTGACAACAGCCCGGTAAGGGGAAGTGCCAGACAATCCCAGCGTCGGGCAGGGCTTCCAGCTCCACCTGCAGCCTGGCTAGGAACGCATGGACATTGTGTCAGGTCCATGCCCTCTCCCAGGCAGCTATTTTTAAGCAGTCAGGAGAAGTGATTTGTGGTGTGTATTGTGAGTGGATTGCTAACAACGTGGAGGCTGAAGCGTAAGGCGGCACAGCAATACAACCGGGGAGCTGTATAGTAGGGGAAGATGGATCAACCACGGCTACTCTGTAAGACTTGAAAGACTAACCCACCCATTACTCATATAGATTTGGAGTCTGCTTTAGCCATTTCAGGTGACACTTTCTGCAATACAATTTTTACACAAAATGTTAAATTATATCTTCAATCAAAAGGAAATGGAAATTCCTCAAACTGCAAAATAACAAGTCAAGACCTCGCCAAGATAAAAATCAAAGAAAGAAAATGAATTAGAACAGCACAAAACTGAGCAGCAACTGGAAAGGCACAACACTTTACCCCAAGCCAAAGCCTTACTCATATATATTGTATAAAATATTCTTTCAGGAACTAGCCAAAGATTTTTTTCTCAAAATTGAACACAATCAAGCTTATTATTAAATTTTATCCTTCCGTACGTGGCAAGGATATACTTGTTAGCATAAAGCATTAGTGATCACACTGATCTCTGGTTTTCAGATGAGAGGTGGCATTTCCCTGTGGACTAAAAATGGCATTGCGGGTATGCTGCATTCAAATCCCCGTGGGGGTTATTAATTCCTGGGAGCACTGAGGCAATGCCACACTCACTCATTTCTGCTACATAACTACCTTAATATCCTTTCCGTGACACAATCGTAACACTGGAGTGTTATGATTAGAGTGCCACTACTCCTTTAAGAGCAACAGCCAGCGATCTCAGTTATTTCAAGTGAAAATCTAGTTGCACTGGGGTCTGTAAGAATTTTGCTGTCAATTTTAATGCACCAGGATCTCACCTTTGGTATCATTTTCCCCTAATAAAACAGGGATGATCACACTTGCAGATCTGTTAGAGTGGGACAAGGACAAGTTAATGTGCGTTCCGCATTCTGAATGTGTAGCATAATAAGTGCATGAATTATTTATGTGTATAAATTTAAACTCTTTGATTGAAATGTAAGACTGGTTGATTAGAAATAAACTTCCTCCATCTTTGATACCTAGGTGCTCTGCCACAGGAGCTTAAAACAGCTTGGGCTCCCTGGTTGCATGTTCCCATCTCCTCCTCCGTGCCAGCACTAGCATTCATGAAATAACACAGAAATCCAGAGCTGACCCAGCTGAAGAAAAGCCATACAAAAGTACCCCCCAAACCCCGACTTTTCAGCTAGGTGAGTTTACTGGACCAGCTCACCGCACAAACACAGAGTGGTGGTGGTGCCAGGGGGAACGCGTGGCTGAGACCGAGGGCAGCAGCACCAGCTTCGATCAGCCTCGGTTGCCATCAAACCTCACACCAGGCTAAACACCAGTCACTATTAAATCTAACTCCTTGTAGAAACGTTTTTTCTTGAAAACAGATATATCTCTAGGTATCTCTCCCAGTAGCGCAGTAGCTTAACAGAGGCTCATCAGTGGTATCCTGCACTTAATGTTTAAACCACCTCATTTAATAATCTGCAAAAAGGGAAAAGTCCCAGACAATTAAGTGATATAGTGATTTGTTATCAGGGGGTCCCAAAGGTAGAGCTGCAAGAATAAGAAATGCATATTGAGAAAACACACACAACCAACAATATGCTGTGTAGATAAGGCCGCTCAGTCAAATGCGTTCTCCTCTTGCCGATGTGGATTTAAGTCAGAGCTCTTAATGCTCTTTGCTCCAGACACCAGGTAGGTATCAACTGAAATGTGGCTTTCTGTAAGAAAAGAATAACCCCTCTCATTACCCCTTGGCTTCACCACTATCAACTAGTGTTCTCAGTCACTGGGCAAAAAGTTTTCCAGCAACTTCAGTTGCTGTTGATACAACTTATGTCGTCAGTACAGCACTAAAAATAACAACTAAGTACTCGTCCCATAATGTCAGAGCAGCACGCTCAGTGAGGGAACGTGTGCAATTTTGTAATTTTGCCCGTTTTGGTTGCAGATGCTGAGTGTGGAGTTTGTCTATAATAAGAAACGGGGTAAGAGAACGTCTATTATTAATGCAGCCTCATGAAGCAACTAATTTGCTGGGTCATTAACTCACCTTCTACACAGAAATTCTAAAATCCCAGAGCAGAAAAACCCTGGTCTGAGTTCGGCTGAAGGCACTTACCTGTGGGGCAGCGTCCCCAAAGCCCAAGGCCAAGACCCCCAGGAGTTTGCAGTGATTGTGGTGCCATGAACCAGGATGAATTGTACCACGTTACTCCAGGAGATCTGCATGACCACCTCAGTGGAGATCACCATCCATCACTCCTCTGCTTTGCTTACAACTTTCCTCACTAAGCTCAATGCATATTTAATTCTAGTTCACACGGCCCATGCTTTACACTGAGCAGAAACACCATACTTGGTTCATCTTTCATTTCCAAAATACATTTGCTCACTGTTTTTAAGCAAGACAGGTGGCCTTTGTGCACAAGCACGCCAGACTGGGCTTCTAATACAGCTGAAGTCTTTCAAAACAGCTGTACAGCATAGCCGACACCAGCCAGAGCTGCTGGTGTGGATGTGGCAGAGGAAGGTAAAGTCGAAATACTCATTTTTTGAAATTATTTTCAAAAAAATGATGGCTTTCGCACTTTCCTTGATACAAGGTAAGACATGCTGGCTTCTCTCCACCTAAGGCAGCCTTCCCTCCCAGCCATTATCAATAATCACTGTTCCAGCAGTCTGATGCATATGCTGGTTGGCTTTGCCACATGAAGTCTTTCTCTGCTGGAAGAGGCATTAATTATAAGCAGGCAAGAAGAAACTTCTGCAGCATTGATGGCTGCTCTGCTGGGTGCTTTTCCTTGTACTAAGCTTGTTTTCATTAACTTTCCAAATAAATGATAAAAGGCACAGGCATGGGCAACAGAAAGACAAAACCGTAATCACTGGAGTAGCTGGCTGACTTCCTATATGTATATGAGGAAGCATTGTTTAGATCTGTGCAAGTGCATACGTACGCAGGCTTTCCTGCCGAGCAGTTTAACTAGTCCAACCATGAGTATAAAATATTAGCTCACTGTGAGCTCGAACACTTGGCTACCTTCTCGGTATCGCGGTTGCAAGCTAAAACCAAACTCACTTAGCGTAGAAAGTTTTGTGTTCTGCCTATAGACTTGGTAAAAATAAGTCAACAAAGAGGTGAATCAATGGCACTCTGTTCTTACCGAGATGCAATGCTGACAACACTCAGGATTTTAATATGAACTATCGATGACTGTTATATCGATGACTACGTTGATTAAAATTGTGGTTATTGATTGTGTTGATAATGATTGCATTTTATATACACGTAGGCGTTCAGAGCCTGGGCCAGAAAAGAGACTTCCCTCCAAGTGCTGCCCAGATAGACAGCAAGAAGAATGTCTGACAAAAGTTCTGCTTTAAAAGCCTCAAGTTTAAAAGTTTTAGAGGAGTCCTGTGCTTGAGCCGGAGTCACAGCTTTCACTGGCAACTGCAAACTAATCTTCCAGACCTCACAGATACGTCAAAAAGAGCCTGAGAAGCACCCGTCAGCAGAAACATTAAAAGGCAGATTAAACAACATGCCCCTAATTCAATGCGTTGTTCTGAATAATGGTTTTTAAGAAAAATCACATTATTTTCTGGAGCCTGACTCATGATTTTTAAACATTCAGGGTTTGCCAAACTGCTGGTATAAATCTGGAACCGCTCCACTGACGTCACTGAAACTGCACCAATGTAAAAATGGCATCAAGGAGAACAGAAACAGGCTGAGAGAATTGGACAGCTGTGACCACTAACACAGGCTGCGCATTAGGAAAGATCAAAGACTAATTTTTACAAAACATTTTGGCTTGGTTTTTATTTTACTGAATTAGGGTAAAACACGGCCCGCATTTGCTCTCAGTAGCTTGATGGGCTAGAAATTCTTCACTGACTTTTGGACACAGCAAAATACCAATGGGTATTTAGTCAGCTATTCTTTTGAGAGGGATTTCTATCTCCCGTTAGGAGGCTGCAGTCACTCGAAATACAAGATTATCTTTCCTCCCAACTGCATGACTGCGGTGAGGATGCCATAGCAGATAAACACAACCTTTGGGTCTGAAGTCCCACCCCGCTCCCAGACTTCATTACTCAGAAACATCCCCATGCTCTCGGCAAGGGGAACAGAGACCAACAGGAATGCCTCTAAAGGTTAAACACATGAACCTTTTGTCATGTTAAAAAATGGGAAAAGGGGGAGGAAAAAAGAGCACAGGCAGAGGAGAGCACTACAGATCAGGCCAACTGACTGCTCAGCAGAAACAGAGGGCAAAGGGTGGGCGCGCCATTATCCGGCAGGGAACACGCTATCCAGAACCACTGTTCACACCCGGTGTCTGCAGAGAAAACAATCGCCGTAATCGAAAATCCCTCAGAGCTAGCAATTTTTAGGCATGGATTCTGTATCAGGAAATGCCGGATCTTGGCAGCAAGCGCGTTACTGATACGAATGATAAAACAGCAGGGTTATATGAACACGTCTATCTCCAAGGCCAGAAGAAAAGAAAAGGTAAAATCTCCAAGGTCCTTTTCGGAGAAGAACCATAAAAGCTACAGACTGTTTCCCCAGTATTTTGTATCATGATTAAATCTGTTTCTAGCATTACACCTTTAAGAAAGATCAAAGGTAGGCAGCGAGGGAAGGAGGTACACGCTGACTTCCACTAATTGAAGCAAGCTGAAGCCTCCAGCACCTTCTGGGTTCTCCAAAGTTTCCCTCTCTATCTCAGCATTTCCTCTGCCCTCCCCTGCGGCCTCCCTGCCCCAGCCCTTGCAAAAGCGAGTGCATCCAGATGACTGACACAACAGAGATGCCTTTTATAGCTGCCTGGGCACAGGAGCAGGAATAAAAACATCCCAAATCTCAGTACAATCAGAGGCAGAAACTCGCTACAGTTCTTTCATTGTTTAATTTCCGTGCCTCATTTTTTCCGTCTTTAAGAAAGGAGATCAAAGAACACCGAGATTTAGGAGCCGTTGACAACATATGTGTATCAATACCAGTATCAGCAAAACACTGCATGCAACTCATCCCAGTAAAAAAACCTATCAAAGCAAAGCTGTACTGGGAAAAACTAGTTTCTCAGCATAACTGTACGTGCAGCAGGGGTTTTTGCCAATCTCCTCCTACCCCAGACCAACCTAATTAAGCTGCTAGAACCTGTAGCGTAAAGATAACCATGGCATCCCACGTGGGGCTTTGTAATAACCTGACTCTGACTCAAGCACGATAACGCTGAGAGCATTGTGGATTCTGCACTCAGCTAAACAAGCGTACTTGGACACCTCTTTTCTTACCATTTACCTTCTCCAGTATCTCTGCTTCCTTCTCTCACACATCTGTGCTTTGATTATAAGCTCTCAGGGAACTCCTGGGAGGTGCTGGCTCCCCTGGAGAGGCTGCGAGTCAGGGTCTGCACTAGCCTCTACGCAGGCTACGATTTCCATCCACTCATCCCACTGCATTTGTGTATTAGCAAGGAAGAGAGTTCCTTGTAAATGCCTCCAAGGGTCAAGCATGATTTTGCCTTTGATGCTTAATAAAGTTTTGAAATCAAAAGCACTATGTAAATATTGTTCTTCTTATCAGGTAGGTGTGCTCTGGTTTTCTTCCAGGAGAGCTCAGCTGCTGAAAGTGGCTGGTATTAGAAGCAGGTCTTGGATGTTTGGCATTCAGCTTTGCAGGGAGAAGACTGACATAAGAGCTTGGCACACAGCAATGAAAGAGGATGCAATCTGATTTGGCAAATTAGCCCCTGGGATGATGCAGTTGCCATATGTACCTAGGTGCCAAATTTCAAATGGAGCAGAGTGACCTGACCCTGACCTTTGGCTCAGAGCGCTAAATTCCCTCTCCAGGGAGCCTCTCTAGCCTGAAGCGTGTTTCAAAGCTGTGAAGAGAATAAACGTATTCACCTGGGGGATATTTACACCAGAACATTTGTTTTCACTTATGCTGAAATCTAAGGAGAGTTTTGGTAGAGTCCCTGCATGTCATTCATTCCAACAACAGGTTTTGCAACTCTTCTTATGCAGGTGTCTGAGGCCTGCGCAGATCTCTCCGGCTGACCACAAGTATCTGATGAACTCTCTGTTCTAGCCAATAATTTGCCCAACCTGGGATTTTTCAAACAAAAGCAAACGTCATCTTCTTCCTCACTGCTTACCAAAGCACTACACTACAAGGCAAGGAGGCTGCCAGTTACAAAACTTCGCCGCTTTTAACAAATACACTCAAGAAGTTTACAAGTAGTATTGTAAATCATCTAACCTACACTTTCCACAAGCTGAATGAAGTGTTTTGTTTTGGTTTTTTTAATCTTTGCATTGCAAACTAGTAGTTAGCTTGCTAATTAAAAACAATTGCTTAATGGGTCATCAGACAGCAAGTTAGACAGGTTAGACGGAAGAATGAACGTTAACTAGAGGCGACAGTCAGAGCTTTCTGAGCTTCAGACTAGTACTATGAATACCAGAACAGTAAAGAAAGGTAAGAGAAGGCAAGTGAAGGTTCAACGACAAGGCAGATTAGTTAAAATAGTTCTACGAGACAAAACAACTTTAGACCTTTACAGTCCAGTTCAGTAATGAAATGCCACTTATGCTTAAAAGGCAACCTTCCTGTGGATACGCTTTCACTTGGCTTTTGGCTTGATCATTTTAGTTGACTCCCCTTAATTTTTCTAAGTACCCTGGTATAGACACAAACCCAGAGATCGTCTCAAACACATGCCCGCTATTCTGGAAAGCAGCATCAGTCCTAGAAAACACTGCTTTCCTTCTTCCCAACCCACTCAAATATCGGTGGTTTGAAAACTTATCTAAACACTTTCTTCAGATTCAAGTTACGCTTAAAAGAGATTGTAGAAGTATTCAGAGAAAAGTTGAGAGAAGAACTGAATGCAGCACGATGGGCCACGCAGTAGGCTTTGGGAAAGTATAGATAAGCCAGGCTTCCATTTAGTCAGCTAGCAGAAATACATCTTTATTTCAAGGAACTGAGTCACTTCTGAAATGCATCATTTGTTTAAATTACAGGAAATAAAGGTTTACAACCAGGGACGAGCTTGGCAAACCTTCTTAACGAAAAACAATGGTTTGTACGATCTGCAGAACCTGATCTCTGAAAGGCTGATACATCCCTAAAAGCAGCAGCAAAAGGGGAGGGAAGGCTTTGCTGAACTATTTCTATCCAAGTTTCACATAGAGAACATCTGTTTGCACCCTAAAACATACACAGGCATTTGATAAACACTTTCTTCTCACTTTAGAACGGCTCTTTGGCTCACACAAAATTTAACACTACTTTTTATACAGTCTCACCCATTTCAAGTGCCGTACAGCTAGGCATGAAAAAAATAAATGCTTAAGGATGCAAAGTAAAGCATTTAAAAAAATTTGGGGAAATAATACTTAGGGTTGTCCACACAGCCTTTATTTAGCTCTCCTTTTGCATGCATGCTTTAGTTGTATAGCAACCCCCTTTTTGTTTTCAAAACCTGGCTCCCCTGTTTCCTCAGTCCCCTACAGCAATCCCATCGCAGGCTCTGGTTCTCTGATCACCACATCAAGCCCACACCTCCACCCTGCAGCATCTGCCATCTTCCTCCGCACTGCTGGATGCCAACAGGAAAAGCTATAAGCGTAAATGGGACGTGCTTTTGCCATCTACCATTTTCTCTGGTCCAGAACTTTGCTGGCAGGAAGGAGGAGAAATAAGTGGAAGAGCACCCAGTGCTGAAGCGTTTCAGCTGAAATTCACCCAAATAATTCAGTCTGAAGAAGATTCTCAACAAAGAAATTCAAAATGACGAAGTCTGGCCAGATTGTAAGCCCACGAAAGCAGAGCCTCACAGTACAAATTGCAAGACAACCTTAACATCTGGATTTCCTTCCTGTCCTGTTTACAGCAGGGTGGGAAAGACCTCTATGCTTTGTGACTCGGAGAAGAATGAATAGAACACGCCTCTCAAGCTTCCCCAAAATAAACAAGGATAATTTGTGTATCCAGGATGACAGTAAAGCTTGTCAGTGAGAAGCTTCTAGCAGAGAATGAAGTCGGCTGCACATGACAGAGACAAATGCCGTTTCAAGGAAAAAAATTGTGCTGAGATTGGACAAGATTTTCCATACTCATCTCGCCTTTAGAAAATAACCCTGAACTTCACACTTAGGAAAACACACCAAGAGACAAGCATCTTTTACCTTGCCTTGGCAGCTTCAGAAGAACGCTAGGAATAAATCATAGGAACAAACAAAATACTCATAAAAGCCCCTTGCTGCATGGCACAGACTGGAGCAGAGGATGCACTGAAACACTGATTCATGAGCAATACCTCTGAACCTGCTAGTGTAAATGTCATTTCCCAACACCTCCCTATTCCTACCAGCTGGCTAAAGCTGCAATTAAAGAAGTGGGAGTGCTCTGCAAGCCTTCCCTGTCTGTAACAGACCCACATCCAGCTAGTTATTAGGTAATCCAATTACTCTGATGTGACCTTACTCCAAGCATTTATGTCTAGTCAGACTACAGGGATAGCCTATCAACCTGGGTGTTTTTCTTATGATGCAAACCTCTGTTCCTCTAATAACAGACGTTATTACAAAACACAGCTACTGCACAAAACATTGCATCTCCTTTGCATCTCCCCTTCTCTCATTGTTTTCCAGTTGTTTGGAGAGCAATTACATGCCCAGCCGCAAAGGAGAGCAGGTTGAGACCAGTCTCCCGCACCCACTTCTTGCACCGTGCTTTCTTCCAGGCCTCCCCTCACACCTGGGAGGAGCTCCCCATCAACACCTACAGAGCTGCCTCGTTAAGTCTCCTCAAAATTTTCCTTTACGGCAATGCTGCTGACAGCAGTTAGGCCTCTTGGGTATGCCAAGGCCACTGCTTACCGTGTTGGCTTATGGGACCTCTTCAGAGCATGCACATCCTCTCTCTTGCTTTTCCCTGGAACATGAGCTCCCTGGAGCGGGGACAGCCTTTTCGTAAAGTACGTAGCCTAGTATGGATAAGGGCCTTGGCAGGAGCTCCTGGGGGCTTTGATACAGCAAATAATACAAGAGTGATTTCCAGCATCACCCAATAGAGCTTTCTTTGGAAACCAATGCTAAAGTTGCAAGACTGACTATCAAAGCATCTAAGCCACAGCCTCTTCTGCAACAAGGGTTCAGAAATCTCTTGCAAATAGACCCATGAAAGAAACTTTGAAGAACCTGGATTCCTAGACAATGCGTGAGGCAAATCCCAGCTTATACTCCATTTGAAACAGGCTCTTTCAAGGGGTGCAGGGCTTTTGCTGGAAATATGTCGAGGGAGGACCCTGGCCTGTATCCATTGACCTCTGATGACAGAGATTAGATAACAAGCGAATGGAAGTGCTTTTCAGCAGTGGTATTGTGTGCTGAGAGACATAATAAAGAGTATGTATCATGGCAATACTCAGCATATAAAATTCCCTGGAGAGATTACCCAGTGAGAAAAAAGTGCTTTGGTATGCCCCTGTTTGTTACACTGATTTTCCTGACTTTCCTGGACTAAAGAATACTTTCCAGCACTCTCCTGCTCTGAAAAATGCTACAGCCTCTGCAGACTCGCGAAGAAACTTGCAGCTCCTGATGCTCAAGGGTCGCTTTTAAACACCCCTTATCTTCTTCTCTTCAATGCTTTTCACACTGCTTTGACACGAATCGTCTGATAAAATAAGACCCAAAAGCTGGCACACAAGCGAGGAAGACATGCAGGTGTAAGAGCAGGCACATCTATGGCCATGTGAAAGTTATAAATAATATCAAAACCAGTAAAGGAGTTTCTAAATGCAAAGGATCACAGTAGCCTGTCTAGAGCTTCATCAGGCAAGATTTCTCATTAAAACAATCGACTTTTATCATATTTTTGGCACTGTTATGCGACACAGCCAATAAAATCTGTGTAGGAGCCAAAATTTTGACGGACAGACACTTTGTCAGCCTGTGCTTCCCAAAACACTTTGGGCCTTTCTGGTGCAATATAAGTAACTTGGTAATCACCGCTGCTTAATACCCCAATGAAGTCTGCAAACCAGGAAATCATGCTATGTTAGGGAGAAACAGGTATCCAAGGCAGGGTCCTCTTCAAATAGACACAATTCCCCATGCAAAATACAAAGCTGTGCAAAATGTAAGAGGCTTGCTTCATTAGCTAAAGCTTTTGATCAGCTACAGGTAGAGGAAACGCCATAGTGTTTGTAATACTCACACAGAGTTTTTGTCATGCTTCTGACCAAATCTGTCCAGTTTTACACTCCTTTCTTCTAACTGAACACAAAGAAGACTACACCTTTGGGCTTGGGCTTATTTCTAGTTGTGTAACTTTACATCCTTCACCTTGCTGTGTCTTAATGTCTCACTTCCAACCTTTGCCCAGGTCAAAGATGTGTATAAACCTCTGCCTATGAGAAAGTCTATCCCAGGTAGCTTCTACAGAAGCAGAAACTACTGTCTACCTCCTCTGTGCCTGGTGGTGCCACTGGAGGTAGGGTCTCCTACAAGCCGGACATCATCCGAGCCATAGGCACCAGGCAGGTACAGAGCCCAGAGCCGTTCTCCCTGCTGCGGGTCTCCTTCACCCTGCGCAGGCAGAGGCAGCTGCTCCGAGGATCGGCTCTTTCCTGTGCGAAGCTTTACGGAGCCCTGGAAACATCACAGCTGCCTTTGTGGAGCAGCTGATCTGCACAGGAATCCCAGTAATCAAATCATGGCGGTGGCTTCAATGCTATTCCCCACCAGCGTATGAAAGGCCACCGGGCAAGGATTACCTAGGACAATTTAATTATGTGCGAAAACAGCTGCAAAGCTTTATGGGGTTTTAGGGTTGTTGTTCTTTGGATAGGAAGGGGGAAAGGAGAAGGAATTAGACATGGAGCGAGCTGGCCGGGGATGACCTATGATGGCAGGGAAGCACACTGTCATACACATGAGCAAAAGATTAAGGTCTGATATATACAGAGCCGGTTTTTCTCAAAGGGTTTGCTTTTCATGACTTGCCACCTGGAACAGGGTCAGTGTGACCCACTGCGTCTCCCACACTCTCAGTGCCCCGAGAGGTGATGGCTCATTTCCTGCACCCCCCTCTTTATCAAACGAAAAGGCTACTTTGCCACTATTTACCTATACTTCTGTGTTAAGAGACCATGGTGGCCTAAGGGGAAGTGAGGTGTATGCTTGCTGGTACTAGTTGAAATCTCGGTCATATTTAAATTAAAGAGAGTTTTATTACTGCCTTCAAACAGGCCAGTTTCACCCATGAGAATACAGTGTCTGGAGAACAGAAGGTAGCAAAGTCCAAGGAAAAACTCCACATTATCATTTAAACCACCTTGCCTGAGATATTTTGCCCTCCTTGGTTCCATTAAAAGGTCTCCGTGCCTTGCAAAATATCTGTAGAGGAAAACAAACCACCACAGAGAATACTTCACTTGGTATTAACTTTCATAAGGCACGATGAGAGCTCATCAATGCGGTCTGTAAGCTGGTTGATTTAAGGACTCCACCAAACATGTCTCACGCAGGAATTACAATACACGTGGTATTTGTTTGTTTTTGTTTTTATTTCAATTTTCTTTCTGGATTCTACTTTGCTTTGTAAGTTATTTTTCTTGCATGACAAGCAATATCCAATTATCCATGCACTGCCTTTTTTGTTTTGTTTTAAGTTGACATTTTGCCCAAGCTTAATACCACAAGATGCTTACTAGAGCGGTCCTCCTAGCTTCAACGAGGTCTCCCGTACTGCTGGCTTTTAAAAACGAGTACATACTAAACCTAATACACATAAAACCAAGACACACAGTTAGTGACATGAGCCACCATTTCCCCTCCACATGCATGCGTGCATTTTCTCTATCTGTGCACAATGGTGTTTCCAACCTGAAAACAATGCATTCAAGGAAAAAATATGGGTTTGTGTGATGGGATTTCCAATGGAGCCTGAAGGACTTTGGTATCCCCAGACTATAAAGAGAGTCCAGAGAACAGAACGCTTAACATCTCCAGCCTCCTTTGAATTCCCAGCCTTACTGAACCAAGAATAAAGAAAGCCTGGCCCATAAGCAGGAATCCACTAATTAAAGAGAAATGGGGCTTATTTGTCTTGGTTTCTGAAGTCACAGTTCTCCACTTCTGAAAACACAAGTTTCTCACCAGTTCTTTTCCGCCCTAGGGCTGTGACCTAAGCAGCTTAAATGATACACAGATTTTGGTCGAAATCTGCTCCTTATTTACTGGACTTCAAATGTGCAAGCAATTACTGAATGGGTCTCGTTTATTGAATAAAAGTATTTAGGCATTATGTTTACAAAGGCCTAGAAACATTAAAATCTAGTGAAAAACAATTATTTTTACAGAATACATCTGCAAGCAATATGAAGTCATTTTGGTTTTGTAAATTTCTCCGTAATAGACTTATTGTTGATGTGGAAAATGTTCACATTGCAGCAGTGAATTATTTTGAAATGCCAAACTTAATAAAGGAGAAATTATTCCAAATAATATCACAACCCTTAAGGAAAAAAAAAAAAGCCAAAATACCAGCGGTTTCCTGACTAGTCAATCCTCTTCAGATTGGCAGACCTCTTCAGACTAATCAGGAAGAGTTAGACAAATAGTTACTTTATTATGGAGGCTGTCAAATAAATCAGAATCTGGCGAGCAACTGTTTCGGAGCCCTGCAGCCTGGCTGGCTTCTTTTCCTGTAAAACCAAGGCAGTTACAACAGACCCACGTATGTGTGTGTGTGTGTCTGCGGAGCAACGTGTAGGCTTCAGGCCTCTAAACAAAACTTCTTCCAAATTTGGGCCAGCATTTTTCTTGGCTTCCCCAGGTTTTGTTGTGGAACATGGCTGAGAGAAGAAATGTTTTCTAACCAATTAATTCAAGTCACTGCTGTTATTTTTAGTGGAGAGCTCTGAAGCTCAGCTCACAAAGGGTAATGAGAAAATAATGTTTTAAACAACATCATCAGAGGAATTAGGCCACAGACTTGAACTACATTATCCGATTCTCACCGCAGAATTATTTTGCCCCCAAAATGTTTGCTCTTTACAGTGGCACGATGAATGGGAATTTTGCCCAAGGTACAAGCCTGAGACACGGCCACAACTGAAGGTCACAGAACAGTGGGTTTCAGCAGTCAGCCACAAGAAATGGTTGCTCGTGCTGCTACACCCCGAACTCCAAACACACTCCTAATGCTGGTAGGCTTTGTATGTTTGGGAACGAGTGAAAACTGTGGTCTCGTTTCAGCAGGGCACTGGGGCACATCTAATCCGCTGTCCCACAGCACTTCAGCGTGTATTTAAACTGATGCAGAGGAGACTTAGGTACGTAATTAGACTTTAGCGTTACTCAGTCATTCTGCTGAACAGAGGGAAGAAGAGTGCTGCGTCGAGAGGTAAGTAACAACATCACCTTCTGCACCTCTGTTCAACCCATCTTGCATTGTTTAGCTGCATCGAACAGCATTGGTTTGAAAGGCAACCACAGGGCAGCGGGAAGGCAAAAAGGAGATAGGGCAGGGAGGGAGGAGGAAAGTTGGAAATTAACATCCAGAATGGGTCTAACGAACACCGGGGCTTACAGTCCGGTCTGAAATGTTTTCAAGCACAGCTATTATACAGAATATATTCACCAGCTGAAGAGCCAAGAATTGTAGTTGGAAACTGTAAGACTGCCCAGGCAAGAACTGTACTTACTTCTGCCTCCTTTACATCCACGGCGACGCAAACTGGCAGCACTGACAAATCAATTCAGCACCAGTGACGTTACAGACTTGCTAAGAAGATGGGATATAATAACTTTTGAAGCTAATAAGATGGCTTAAAAACATCCTTTTTTTTGCACCAGACCACATTAAAAGCAAGCAGCGCAGATGGACTTGCACCTGCTTCCAGATGAACGTGGTAGCTAGTGCAGTGCTATTCTTAATATGAATTAACTTTTAATACAGATCTGCTTTAGTTCTAATTGACTTCACAGTGTTACTAAAAATAACTGTTCATCTAGCTGGCAGGCATGCTTCTCCCCTTCCCCATGTCTCAATATGGACAAGGAACACTACAAGCACCTCGGAGCAAGTGGCATCAGCCTTTTTCTCACCCAGAGCAGTTTTCTACTCCCTGTGCCACTTTTTCCTCCATGGGACCAATGGTGAACAACTGTCCACAGCCGGCAGCAGAACTGCGATTTGTCTCCTAAAAGTAATTTATCTGGTGCAAAACCCACCCCCATAAATTTAGCTACCTGTAGCCTATGTTGCCATTCCCACACGCCTGTACGAAACGAACACACTGCCACAACGAAAATTCAACTGCTCTGCAACAGCAGCCCGCGTGCCTGCTCCTACACTGCCACAAGCACCATGGAGCCCAATCCTCGAGGGAGCAGCTGGCTTGGAGAGGGGATGCTGAAAGAGCTCCTCGTTTCCCATCCCCGTGCATGACTGGGGCTGGTCCTACAGGGCAGCCCATACAACTACGAGCTACCGCACTACAAGAAGGACATTGAGCTGCTGGAGCGTGTCCAGAGAAGGGCAATGAAGCTGGTGGAGGGTCTAGAGCACAAGTCTTCTGAGGAGTGGCTGAGGGAACTGGGGCTGTTTAGCTTGGAGAAGAGGAGGCTGAGGGGAGACCTTCTCGCTCTCTACAGCTACCTGAAAGGAGGTTGTAGCGAGGTGGGGGTCGGTCTCTTCTCCCAAGTAACAAGCGACAGGACGAGAGGACATGGCCTCAAGTTGCGCCAGGGGAGATTTAGGTTGGATATGAGGAAAAAGTTCTTCACCGAAAGGGTTGTCAAGCACTGGAACAGGCTGCCCAGGGAAGCGGTTGAGTCACCATCCCTGGAGGTATTTAAAAGACGGGTAGATGTGGTGCTGAGGGAATGTGGTTTAGTGGTGGACTTGGCAGTGTTAGGTTAATGGCTGGACTTGATGATCTTAAAGGTCTTTTCCAACCCAAACGATTCTGTGATTCTATGACTGTTTTGACTAAACACGGATACCAAGAAGCTGTCACTTCTTCCAGCCTTGCTCTCCCTCTCCGGAGCCATCTTTTAATTTGTTGCAGTTGCACAAATGATCTCTCTGTGTCAACAGTTCAAAGGAAACAGCCATCCAAAAAACATCTTGATACTCCCTCACCTTAAAAGACACTTCTCCGATGAAGTTATGAAAACAGGCTCCAGTGCCGCAGAAAGAATAAGACTTTCAGTGTAATACGTAAAGCTTTATAACTTCTTAACAAAGCAAAACCAAAACATATTCCCGTTCAGCTAAAGGTAATTATTTTTTCAGGAATCGTCTATCACCAGCAGAGACAGTTAGGGTGTAGAAGGCAAACATCCAAGGGTTAGTTTTGGCTGAGACAGCACAGTCTGCCATCCAGACGCACATGGAGAGGGGTTAGAGCATAGAGGTGAACAAGATGACCAGGAATTTGTGTCCCACCACACTTCTGGCTGATTCACTGTGGGACCACAGGGAAGTCACATTTTCTCTCAGCCTCAGTTTCTTCGGTGGAAAATGCTAATAATGATGTTTATTCAATTTCCTAACAGATTTTGGATAAAACACGCTCACAAATAATTTCTGTGTGTTATATGTACTCCAGGAGTGACCATGAAATGCTACAATTCGTGGGAGGACAGAGTCTCTGTCTTATGGATCCTAAAATGTAACATTTGCAGTAAATACAAACTACCACTAAATGCACACCATCCTATGTGTAACATTTGGTAGGCTTTGTGGGGAAGAACCACAGATTAGTCCTTGCAGGCAGCCTATCTTGTGGAGAAAACCACCAATGAGAGATTGCCGGCTTACAGCCCAGGGGCCAGCAGCACGGGCAAAGCAGAGGAAGTGCAAGTGGTGCTGTCAGAAAAAACAGAGAGATGGGAAAAGGTAGTGTGGTGCAGGATCTTGAAAAGTAGGACAAGAAACTCACATTTCACAAAAAAGGGGGACTAAAAATACAACGATGGGAGGGAGGCCTTTTTGGTGGGGTATACAATATCTTTTTACAGGGACAAGCTCAATAATCACGAAACAAGAAATTCTACTATCTTCAACTTCACCTTCTGCAGGTAGGGTGAGGTTATCTAAGGATTTAAAGAGGGGAAAAGTGACTGCAGTCACTCAGTAACCAGGATCTGAGTGTCCGTAATGTATAGAGATGTGTAACACACATTGGTCACCACTTCAGCCACCTTTGTGGCAATTAATGAAAAGAACAGACACTTCAAAATCTTTGTCGGTTATCAAAGGTTACTCTGCACTTTTATCCTCGCATGATACCCTGAACTCAGTTTATATACGAACGGGATCCCTTTCAATTTTAGGCTAATGTTCTTTTATATTTATAATATTCAGGATAGCTACACATGCTTGATTACCTTTAAAACACTTATCACGATTCCATTTAAAAATAAATGAATCCCATTTAAAAGTGACTTGTTCCCATCTTCTAGTATTTATGGACAAGGACATATGGGGCTGATTTCTCTCATTATTAAGCAGCATGTCTGAGGCTTAAATCATTTAAATTATTCATTGACAGCAATTGGGCTACTCGTGCAAACTCCCACTTAAGTAAGGAGTCCCAGTGACAGGACCGGGCAAGTGGATGAAGATGGCTGGACAGATTTTGGGATGCGCTGAGCATCCCCAGATATTGCTAACCTTGATTAGGGTGAGGAGTACTTTTGAAAATTGGGCCCCACCTTCACTAATAAATATAATTCAACTGGGACTTTCGACATGGTTATTCTGAATGACATTTTCTTCAAAGGTTACCATGACTGAGGTTCTGAGTGGTGATCGCTAGTAGCTGAAGGAATATGAGTGATTGCGCGCTGATTACCGTAACAAAACCCAAGCCTGCTGCAAGAAGTTTCTAGAGCACTGAGTCATGTGGTACTGTCCTTTTCGGTGTGGGTTCAGGGTATTCCTGACAGTGGCCAGACACAAGGTGGACATCTCCGCAGAACCTGGGCCACGAAAGCTTTCGTGAAGAGCAAAGCTGACTCTACACATACGAAGAAAAGCATCCCCAAGCAGCAGAAACCGCCCATATGTAGCAGTATGAATAGTACTGTTCCAGCAACACTGAAATCTGAGACAGGAGATGGATAAATCAACGGCTCTGTTGAGCTTGGACTGTAATAGTCCAAATGACAAGGCTGTAAACATTTAAAACTCTGCTATAAAGAGACTTTCCAGCCTATCACAGACTACTCTGCTCTCCGACCACCTCACCGGTGGAAGACCTTGAGCTAATGGTTAGTGTGTTTTCAATTACTGGAGTCAGAGCGAGAGAACAGGAATCATCCTTCATGGAAAAAAAAGTTATGGTTATTCTTTGCAACATTTTATTTTTAATTAAAAAGACATGTTTCTTGCTCTCCTCAGAATGAGCCCAAGGAACATCTGTAATCATTTTCAGGTCACATTTTATTGTACATATTGCAGCTGATTTCACAGCTATGGGGGCAAATTACTGTTTTTCTGCACAAATAAATCATTATCAAGGTAACAGCAGACAGTAAGCATCACCAACACCTAGCAGTTACAATGCATCTTAGGAAAACACTGTCTAGCTCTTGGAAGAAGAAACTTTCATATTTCAGCCAGATCTCTCTTCCCTGCCCAGCCCCACCTCTGAGCCCCAGCATGCACCCGACTTTGTCCCTATATGTGATCCTGATGGTAAAGATTTTGTTTTGTTTCTTTTTCCCCAAAGAAAGGCAAAGAGGTTAGTAAGTCTTTAAACTCTCAGTTCTTAAGGCTGTTAATATTTCACATTGCCAGCAGGGAAAGGAATTAAAACTGCCAGTAGCTATCCAGATAGATTTTAAAATCCCCTTCCCTCCCCCTTCTCTCTGCCTCCCTCAGCTTCAGAGGATATTTTCCCCGCAAATTGGTTTTAAATTAAGGAAGGTGATGAAGGCAATGTGCCGTCTCAGCATTTTCCCAGGTGCACTTAATCTAATTTCATTAAGGAGATCAGGACAGATGATCGCTACAGTCGAAACATTAAGTCTGTCCATTTTTGTATAAAAAACCATTAAGTCTGTCAAAGTGTCGGCGGGTGGGCTGTTTATTATTGGAGATGAAGGCGCGCTTTGCTTCCCCAATAAACTGTCAGGAGTAGTAAACCACAAATTAAGTCAGCTGCTGCCAAAGATTTAGGCAAAGATCTCCAAGTAATTTTGACACAGGTGTGGGAAAGGCCAAGGAGAGAGAGGCCGCAAGTCGGTCTGTACGCTTTGGAAACCAAGCCATTCGTGTGCGTTTGAGATATTTCAGTCTGACCCATTGAAGAGTAGAAGACTGGGCATCAGTGGATATGATCAAGCAGAACTGCTGATGCTTCTGACACTCCGAACACAGTGTTGACGGGAGCCATGCAACGGCGCGCACCGCAGAGCCCAAACTGCAGAGTTCACCTTTCCTTTCACCTGCGCTCATCCTGCCGGGACTCATCGTCTCATCTTATACAGCCAAGAACTCATAAAAGCTTCATTCAAGCCACTGCTCTGTTTTGAACTCATGCGTGGCTTTGACTAAAACGTAAAATCACATTCCTCAGATAATCATACAGATATCATACAAAATTAGAGGAAAACCATCAAAATGCAGAAACTATGGAAGACTATTTAAAAGCCAAGAAAGAAATCAAGAGAAGCTTTCAGATTAAATTTTCAGACACTACAAAACCAAATGTGAGCCATTTGCTAAGGAGAACACCTTACCTCTCAAGAAAAATGCAGCTGGGTAGAACTTGGTATTAAAGACGATCAAGAAATGTTAAAAACTATAAAATACTAACTGGAATTACAGTCTTTACAGTACATACAGAGACATTAATAATCACTAACATGGAATCAGGAGTGATATTCTAGCTGGAGCTTTGCGATGAGGGAAAACTACCGTGTTTGCAGGTAATGTGTGCCATGTGCTGCTTTGAGCATCAAGGGTGGGCAGACCAGAGGAAGGTTCATTTTCCCATCCCAGGTGCAGCAAGGAGAGGAAGAGAGCCCGCTCTGCTGGCAGAGGCTTCCGCAGCGCTGCAGGGATTAGGAGGGAGTGGGAGAGGTGGGAGGAAGCCAGCCGGCACCATGAAAAATGACTGGCTCACCGCTGGGTAGACCCGCAGTTGAAGGCTCACAGGTGAATGAAAGACAAAGACTTTTCCTTGCTGCCTGGGAAGAACTGCGTGGAGCCGGTGCGTCTGTACCGCTGCCAGCACTAGAACTAAGGGGTGACCCTGCAGGGAGCAGAGGGAGGCTTTATTTACAAACACTTATTTTAACCTCTCTCGCTTTGGGTTTTCTCTCTTTGAAAAGTCCCTCACTTTGGTTTGCGTTTGTGGAAAGCTGGGACTCTAGCCCCTGAGGGCGTACAGCAAAGGCTGGGCAGCACCAGCTGAAGCATCTCCCCTGACTCAGGGTGCCATGGAAAGCCCCTTACTGATTTTGCAGACAAAAGCAGCAGTTGATAAGCAGCTGGTAAGTGAAAACAGCAGCTGATAAGTGTTAGGAGACTCACCTAGGCAAAAGAATACCCATTTCAATCATGATGCTTTAGGTAAGGGTGAATTCCCAAGCAAGGTCAGGCAGACATTACTTCTAGTCTTTACTACTGATCCAAACGTTGTTGCTGCCTCTTACGTACCTGGAAAACTCCTGTAGTGAAACCTAATTTGGATTTTATTGCAAATTGGACCCAGAAGCAAGAACCGTTGGAAAGCTACAAAACCCAAAGCTGACTCTTGGGCCATCCTTGAGTTCTACCCTTTATGCCTGCACAGGACGCACAGTGCTGCAAGCTATGCTCTCCTGTATTATCTAACCTGGTAAAACAATTTTGGAATATGGTAATGAGAAACTTTGCAAGCCAAATGAGGGCCTGCAATTGCAGCTACTCAAGTATGCATCCTCCAAAATTCTCATCTTCTTGGCATCTCTATGGTTAATTAAATCGTTCAATTTAATTAATTGAATTGCCTAACTCAATTGCCAATTCCTATCACCTGCCTATGATGTTATGTTCTATCTGATCACCTTCCAAGGACTTACTGCCATTGCACAGGTAGCCCTTTGGATTTACGGCTACGTTATAACAGTGTTTCTTGATGTGGGCAGACAGCTGTACAAGATTGCTCTCTTCCCTGTTGCCTCAGATCTTAAAAAGTTTCTTCACAAGGTTCTAGTAAGATAAGAAAAGGCTCGCGGATGGGGAACTGGAACAGGGAGATGTTAAACAATGGAGAAAGCAGAGAGCTAGGGACATGCCGACTGCCAGCGACAGAACTGGTATTATCCTGTCTTGCCCAAGAGCTCTCCATAAGATCTCTTCAGTCCTTTTATGTGAGTTAATGATGGATTTTTGTCAGCAAACTAGAAGGCTCTTCTCATTGTTTGCTGTGAAAATTTTTTTCCTTCTACATTTTCAAGAATGAATATGGACACCACAGACTGTGATGACTCAGCTTGTTATATACAGACTAATGTACTTAAAATTTGAGTTTTTGTCTGGATAAAAGAAAAACACAAAATCTCAGTAGGAGGGGAGAACATTGGTGCTGAAGCTTTGAGCCTGTTTAATTTTTCCAATTGCATTCTTGCTTTACTTAAATACAAAGGTCAAGAAGGGCTATTATTACTAATACTTTTTACTGGAGTTGCAGACCCTCTTGTTGGGAAGGACAGCTTGGAGGGCTCCTTTCCTCTGGAAGGGCTTACAGGGCCTAACTCAATTGCCCCAAGTCTCAGTGGGAACCTTTGTGTCTGCTCTGTGCACAGGGTGGGTGGAATGACGGAAGCCAAGGGCATGCCAAGTCTCTGCCCCATCTGGCATTTCCCAAAGAGCGACTGAGTGAACTGGGTATGCAGTGGGCTTGCACGGTGCCATTTTGCTGGTAAATCCATTCACAGAGAATGATGAAACAAAATAAATTCACTGAGTGGTGAATTTTTGTATTCCTGTACTGGCAACAACATTACGTTTGCCTGCTTATAGCACCCGAATCTCTCAAGGGCTACAAGGTTATTTTAAATGCAATATTTTCATATTGTTTAAAAAGCAGATCTGTTTTTAATAACAACATGCAGCTCGTCTGTCAAACAGAGACTTTCTTCCATTAAGAGAACTAACCACCTTTACCCAGTTATTATTATACGGGAGTCAGGTTTCTCACCGGTTTTTCACTCTGCATCACCGACTTTTCAGTCTGTAAGAATTACACCCTACAAGAAACACTGATTCCGTGCGCATATGTGCATGCATGGGTGTATATGCTATACTACTGCATGCTGCTAAGCCTGCAACACAGCCCAGGCACATGCTTCTGCAACTGCATTCATTGTTGCCATCTGTAAGCAAGAGCATACTATGGTAAAAGGACTACTTCAATACTGTGTGAAAACCCAGCTGGGACGTAACTAGCAAATGGAGACTTCTTGTTATTAGTCACAGCTGAAAACTGTCATAGATTGAAGCGTAATGCTAACAGAAGTGCAAATACTGCCATGTGAAAGCCCTCGGTTCAATTCCACATTTGATCTCTCCCTTCTGCTGCAACCAGTAAGAACTGGGATTGCTGGAGAAGTACCAAGCTTCATTTCTCAGAGAAAGTGACAATCTAATGATGGACAAAACCAATTTGGGGACCTTGGCCTGGGTAGGCTTCAAAAATAGCAAATAACAGATTACCTGAGGTAGGAACCAAAATTCCAGCCTCGTGGAAACAACAGACTTATCAGATGGAACCCACTTTTTCCATTGCTAGATAAAATGTGAGGAGCAGGGGGGAAAAAGCCTCCAGCAATAGTGCTACCAATAATAGCCCCCATGGACTTCAAAGGAGTGCCACTGAGGGGTCCAGGGACTGAGGCTTACTCCAGCCCCACGAGACAAGACACTGATGTTGTACTGGTGCATTGATAAATGAGGCCATGAGAGCAGGAGTGTAAAGACGTAACAAAACACACAGAAATTTGGATCGATGTAGGATCTTTGGGAACAGACACCGCGCAGTTTGGCTTCCTCTCCCCCACTGAACTGCACCTTGGCTTCCAAAGTCTTTCACAATCCCCTTCCCTAGATCTCACCTTCCTTGACCACCAGCTACCTGACACAGCTCTTCCCTCCCTGGGCTTCAGCGTCTCCTGTTTGCTCTGCTCCTGCCTCTGTAACCGCTGCTGTAATTCTGAGCATCGTTAAGACCATCTTCCCTGAACTTTTCCATCTGGTGTCATGGGGCTTTATCTTATTTCTGGGTAATCTCATACACAAACACACATACACAGAGCAACCACTTCTACTAGAGCGACTCCTAGCTCTCTCTTCATTATTACATCCCTTTCTCCTGCTGCCTAAACTATGATTTTTCCTGTGGGCTTGTAGGCACCCTTTCAAGGTCAACACAGCTGAACCAGAAGTGACAATTTCATCCCCCAGAGCTTCCACACAGTTTACTCTCCTCATTGCTTCCACGCTTATCACTTCCACCTCTCACTCAAGCCCATAGTTCTCAGCACTCTCTTTGACTCACACCACTCCCTACATCTTGACATCCAACCTATGTTTAAATCCTGTATATTCTTTTTCTCTATAATATAATGAGTATCCATAATGAGACAGGATGTCTATTCATCCACGGTCATCCCATGGTCAAGCTCTCACTACCCCACCTTTCATTTACCATTTTATCCTGTCCTCTGGTGATGGCAGATGTTAACCATGCCCTTGTGTCAAGGAAAAAGCTGCCGCAAGATCATTTTCCTAGTCCGTGGCTTTGCTCCCTACACAGCTTTGCACTTCCCAAATTGCAAACTATCACTCTTCATGTTTTGACTCTTTCACAGCTTACCTCTTCTTCCCAACACTGACACTCAGTATCGATGTAAACTCTCATCTCTCACTGGTCTGACTTGATCACCCCCTTGTTAAACTTTCAAATAAGTACCTCCCTACTCCTTATCACTGTGCCTTTCGCTACAGAGAATAACTTCCCATTCACGGCCATGAAGCTACCTGATTTTCCCTCTCAAATGCCTCCTAAAACCTTCCCCTTTACCTTAATACCTACAAAACCAAAGCTGGACAACAGCGAGGCTGCTGACATACTGAAACGGTGCTGCTGCTAACACTGTGCCCCCTTCATTTATCCGAGCCCCTTCACTGTCTCTAATCTCATCCTTAAGCCACGAGCTGTTCTGCATCTACATGGCACATAGCAGGATGGGAACCCAGCCCGTGGTGGAGCGATCATAGCACTACCGCGTTGCTCTTCTCCCATGTATCAAGTGCTAAACTGCACCTGCTCGTGCGCTGCTGCACGCTTCCAGGCACCTACTGGGACTCAGAAATTAGCACAGCAAACAACAGCATGGCAAGGCTGAATTCATATGGCCGCAAGCAGGGCCTAATAAACTCACTGTGCTGCTGCAGAAAGTAGCGTGAAAACACCATTTTAGAAACCTGCCTTCAAAACTTGTTGCTTCCACCTTGGATATAAGCTTTACCAGTCTCAAATGTTGCTTGCTATAGCTAAAACACAAACACAAACTACAGAGCAAATAGACAGTAAATACTGATTCAACTTAGAAATAGAGTGTCATTTTTTGTACATCTTACTTAGCACCACATTAAATGAAGGAATGCCTGATATCTAACCACTGATTTGGAGAGCTCGCTTACGCTGCGGGGCCATGTAATTAAGCTGACAACCCACAATTTCGCACACAGCAGACTGAAGTCCAAGACTGAAAGAACATGAACACTGAATTACTTTGAAAGAAAGAAACGGGCTTTTTTAATGCAATCTTGAACACTGTTATTAAAAAAATGAGAGCAACATTTTGGAGTAATGAGCAGAGATTACTCATTCCCTTGTTTTACACAAGTTGACTTTTGGCTTTCTGCAGAACACCATTTAACACAGCACATTACCAAGCTGCTAGCCACTTTTCACAGTGATGCTAAAGCAGGTAAGAGACAATAAGTGGAACTGTTGATGGTTTATATTACTCTATTATGTTAATGTTCACTAAAGTATGCCATAAGCTCTCTCATTACATGTGTATAAACCAATTCTCTGTGGTGTTATTCCTGTGCTAAATGCTATAACTACATAAATCTTGAATTAATGGAGACTTTATAGTTCCTGAAAATGAAGGGTAATTGCTATCTGTTAATGCTGTTGTTGCTATTAAAGGAAGTATATATTTTCAGTAACAATGTTTATGGACCGTGAGCCTCACATCGCAGCTTTTGCACAGTGCAGAGATAGCGTAATACGATTATCAGACTAACTCCCTTTCTCTCCCTCCTCCCTCACAAAAAGCACGCTATCATCTCCACAGCTTCAACAAACTACCCGGCAATTCTCCTAACAGTTGCAGAGTCCAAACCGATGTCCTTCAACTAACATAGAGTAACAGAAACAGGATTTGCATTTCCATCTCTGGGAACGCATGATTTGCTAAGTTTCTCACTTGGTTAAATGGCTGGACAGCTCACTTTATTAGTCTGGGTATTTCGAACAGTTCTTTGAGAAGCGTGTGGTGACAGAATGATAGGTGTGAGAAAGCATCATCCCACTTACTTCCTTTGAGATTTCAGCAGCGATGCAGAAGTGAAAGGCTATACTTGGCCAGAGACAGTTCTCAGAAAGTAGATGGGACGGACAAGTCCCCAGCCTTGAGCTCCTGTTCTCCGATTATTAAAAACAGCAGCGCACTGTTTGGAAACACTCTCACAATCTGCTGTGAAACTGTACCTTGCACTAAAGTAATGGCTCCTCAATTCTGATATACTGTACGTATGACTACGCTCAATTACTTTTCTCCCCTGGAGTCCGGCACAACGCTGCACAAGGAAAAAACCAAAACCATCAGGAGTGTGTTTGTATTTTTCAATGCAGCGAGGGTAAAGCCTTAATTTTACTCTAACGTCTATGTTTTAAAACATTAAGAGCTCAAGAGCCCATATACCTATGAATTAAATAAATAGTGGATAATTAGTAGCATGGTACAGAGAGAGAAGTAGGAGGTGGAAAATTTCAGTTTTGCTTCTAGCTCTATCACTGACTCAGTTTGTACTTGTACATGAAGAACTTCTTTTTTTGTCTGCTTTCCTCATGAGTTATATACAGACGACAGTGATCCGCTGTTTATGACTAACAAAAAGTGTTATGCAAATCAAAAGTACATTAGTAATTCCTGCCCTGCCCTTCATTAGTGCCAGCACGCGTAGGTGTACCTAGAGAAAGCTGCTTCTTGCTGACCAAGCAGGAAAGCAGGATCGTTCTGCAACGCTGTGAAATGAAGCCGACCCATCATGTAATTTGGGAAGCCAGATGCCGGGCTAGACAGTATGTTGAATACTCTATCTGGCTGCAAGAGCCAGAGAGCGTTATTAGAAGACGCATTTTTCCAACACATGGAAGAGGGAGAAAACACTCTTCAGTGGAATCCCTCAGGACATTCATGCCAATATTTTTACAGCTCCTTGTTGCATCAGCCAGGTTAAGTTTTAGACAAATACTGAATGTGTTTCCAGGGGAGTATAGTATGTCAGGTATCAACAGAGAGAGCCAGGCTGCCCTTGTGTTCCCCAACTGCAAAGCAATGTTGCATTTACATTACCCCCATGAAAGGGTTGAAGTCTCCTCACTTCAACCTTGGTGAGTTTACATGAGTGTGCACACGTCTTTACTGACAAGAAAAGCAACCCTACTTAATTCCAGAGACCTGTTTAAGAGAACCGATGTGATGCCTCATGTCTCTACAGATCAGGCAAGACATAGAAAGATGATGATCCTGTGCTGCTCTCCTTACGAAGAAAAGAAACGTTATTATTAAGGTGGAGTCACCTTAAGGAGAAGGTAGCTGGGAAATATGTGAGCCTAGAAGGTCAAATCACAGTTATAGATATGTAAAGAAATGCCGTATTAATGGTAAGGAACACTATAACAGCCTTTCATTTGCTGTAAAGGACAGCAAGTTACCAGCCAAACACAATGCAGCTTCCTCTGAAGGTAACCTCAGATCCCACATTCTGAAAGCTAATCAATGTTGTTCAGATTTCAATTTCTTCTCTACAAGGTGAAGTCAAACCTAATCTAACAAACGTCAGTCTCAGATGTAATGCTGCTAGCTGGGTCTACCGGTGTAATTTAGATAATCATTAATAGCATAGCTGTATAATAAAACTACATGTCACTTGCAACTTCATCTGAGGTTTGACTGGCAGATCTTTAAACAGTTTTCTAAGTGATTGCTTTTACTTTCTTTGATTGGGCAGTCTAAGAAATGTTTTAACCCCATGGTATCTAAGCTTTTAGGGAATAATTTTTCACCCTCACCACCCCTGCCATCAGCTCTGCTGCTGTGTAACCTTATAAGAAACAGAACTTGGGGGGTGGTGGTGGTTTCAGGGAGTGACTTTACACATAAGTAAAATAAAATAAAAAAATAAAATAAAATATTTACAGTATCTTTCATTCAACATATACGATTTAAACGTGTCTCTTCAATCAAGCCTTCATCTTAAACCACAGTTTTTGCCATCCTCCAGGGATATTTGGTATCTGATGGGATTTTTAAAAGAAGTTGAAGAAACCTTAATGCTTCCCAAGCTCTAACAATACTAAAAAAAAGAAAAAGACTTAACCAGAAGCAGCCTTTAGTGTAGCCTCTTGAACTCATGGTAACCTCCGACGTACGGCTGCAGCCAAGTGTGCTGCCAAGGAGACAGGGCTATCTGAAGTCAGCCTTTACTTTTGTAATGCTGATCCAGTAGAAACCTCCGTGCCACAGCTTCTCATGAATGAATGCAGAAGACTGGACAGCCAAAATATAATAAAAGTTTGATGAAGATCTAACCTGAGACTGCCAAGTTTGATCTGCCGGAAGAGAAGTCAGCAAGGGATACTCAAGGCTTTTATCCATTTGATGCTTAAAAGCATGGTTGCAACTGTTGCTATGTAGTTGGACTTCTCTGTTTTCCTTGCAAAGGTGAAACAAGAAATCCCTATGCAAAAACACACAACTACAACCTTTCAACGACCAACCTCTGTATCCGAAAGAAGGTCAGAAAAATCATTGCCCTCTGATAAATATGCATGCAACATGACAAAACACTCCTTGACAGTTACCACACGGCCTTTGAGGGTAGGTACCGGTTGTCCCATCTTCTAAACTGATTACAAAATTGACATCTTCAAAGGTTACTATAAATAAAATATGGGCTCCTGACAAGTTATCGGAGGAGACTCCCTCTGAAACAGCACTAACACTATGACTTGGGTCTCACCGAATGCTCACATAATAATCAAGAAAGACTATGGTGTTAGTGGGAGTTTCTTTTCTGTAAACAAAAACTAGTGAAGATCAAAGAGTACCTGATCCAACGTTTTTTCATTCAATTATAGATATTTTTCAATTGGACATGAAGACTGGAGGGAAAATATTATTTTCAAATTCATTCTTATTTTGACTATGAGGGAATTTCCAAGCTAGTACAGCACATGAAAGAAGAAAATTCAGTCTTACCTTATCGTCAATATCACTCTCGCTGTCACACTGTGGATTAGAGAGAGAAAAAAACATTTTGAGAAACACCTTTATGTATAGGGATCTCTTGCACCATCCTCTTAAATCTTTCGGATAGCTGTTTATGATGTTCTCAGTTCAATGGAACACACTTCTGATGTTTGCAGTAATGCCTTTAAGATTGCTAGCATAAACCAGACAAAGCCAATTTCTCTCTTCTTATACAAAAGTATGGCATTCCCTTACTTGGACGGGGGAAAGCGAACTTTAAACAAAAAAGACAATCAGCAATGCATTATAATAACAACTGTAACATGAATACCACAACAAAAAGCATGCCTTTTTATCATCCCAAATTGTGGAATATATAGTAACAGTTTTGCATTGCTTCACCTTGATAAGCACTTTGTCATCTAACAAGGAAACTGTGAAACTGGCAATCAATTTCTAATTTAATGAGTGGTACCAAGAATAGTAATTAAAATACATCATAAATTCTGGTACATTTTTTAGTTTGAATGAGATCATGATCCCAGGAGGAAGTGTTTACTTAAAGAGTTTTAGAGTGTAATCTCTTACAGCCTCTGAAAACGAAACGCTCTATTTTCACAGCACAAATGATGGAAAGATAACTTGAGCACTGAACATCTCAGGACATGCACATCTTGTTGGCTGGAGCCGAGAAAGATTTATGAGCGGGAACCAAAATAAATCTCTTGGTGTCTGTGACACTGACAGAAAGCGGCCAGCGTGTTTTGTAGCTCTTATGCCCAACAGGAATTTTCTCCTTCAGCCAGCTGCTGACGGGGATGGTCTGGGTGCGTTTCCGTAACTGGCAGCACCCTATTGAGTTCACTGGTTCAAGAAGAGGGGACTCTGCAGGCCAGCAAGGACAAGCTACAAATGTGGAAATGGCCCATGGGAATGCACATGCTTCAGTGTCATGAGTGTAAAGGAAGGAATAGATCTGGTTGGTCATTTTGTCCAGCTCCTGCTCCTCACAGAGTGGGGATCTTTCCTGTCACATCCTTTTATCCTAAAGTTAAAAGCAGACGTTTCAGCTGTTACATTCTTAGTTTTCTGCACATTTTTGAGAGACTATTTAATCTCCTCTTCTATTTGGCACATGAAACGATTGACTCCAAAGACTTGAGGAACCTTTTACTCTTAAATTCTCTGAAACACACCGAGCGCACGAAGAACCACGACACAGCGGAGGGGTCTCCCACAGTGATTCCGCAATGAAGACTGCTCAGCTTCCCAGCTGACTCCTTATTTCCATTTAACCACAGCGGAAACGCTTGGTTTAAGGAACCTGTTTTCCTATCGCCTTGACTAAGCAGAACTCTTTCTTGCAAAGTGAAACCGTTTTACGCTGCCCCACCTGATCCACAGCACACTTTTCACAGAGAAATCCAACTGTTTAGAAGGATGTGCACAGATCTAATTGTATCTGTAACCATTCTGGGAAAAAAAGAACCGGAAGCAAAAATGGAAGAAATTACAGGAAGGCAGGACACTGCTCTGCAGGGGCGGGGAGCAGTGGGTGGGCAAGTCCTATGGGAATAACCTGTGTTAGTGCCAGCAGACTGCATTAAGCCCTAGCCAATTACTTTGTGCATGGAAGGCAAGAACATCAGATAGCCACGTCTTTAGCAAATACCATCCCGTAAGCCCTTTGTGCCGTTTTTGGGGACTTTTATTCCATCACTGAGCTTTATGAAAATTATTATAGGAAACACAGTTTCTGTTTTTTTACAAACCAGACATCCAGATCAAAAGTAAAATCAGTCCTGATAAATCAGCAGCCATTTGCTGACTCTCCCAAACCCATGCCACGTAACCACGAACAATCCGAAGTGCCTGCTCCGGGCCTGGAACGGGGCTAATTGTCCATCACCACTGAGACATGCTGAAACAGGTTTGCTGGGCAAAAGCTGCTCCAGTACCTGCTGCATTTGTGCTTGCTCAAGACAGTGCTAATTCACGCTGACGAAGCAACACGTTCTTCAAAAACAAGGTGGGGGGGCGGGGGAAGATGCAGTCACAGCAGCACTCTTGTTATTATTTACGTGCTCCTGAGAAACGCCGGCTGACTCAAGGGAAGCCTTTCACCTCCACCCAGGGGGCTGAAATCAAGTCAGAATGCTACAGGGAGTGTGCATGCCCCCAAATTACTAGCATAATTGAGTGGGTCATGAAGACCACGTTATTTTACCCTTTAAACCCGGTCTACGCTAAAGTACCCTAAGTTACCATTTTAATCTTCATGCTCACTCAACCTGCACACTCATATTTTAGAGGCAGGATATTTTGATGATGTGATTCAACTTGCACAGTTCAGACTAAAGCACGTTACAATGGAATTACACCTATCACAAAAATGGCATAAAAATTAGTTAGCACACTAGGCCCTGCGTTGCTTAAAATTGTATGCTTAGGCAACACCAATACAAATTTTAATTCTTACAGGGACTTAAAGAATGATACACTGAAGTAATAAAAAAATCAAATAAATTAAACTCAGAAATATATTGACTAGAAAACATCAAAAATTATCATTAAAACTCAGACGCTTTTGCTTATGAGCCCTGGTTTAATAAAACCACACTACTGTAAACCTTAATAAATTCGGCTTAAAAATATTTGAGAGCAGATGTAAAGAATTTTGGGGAACTTTAGTAACCATTATTATTCAAATACAACGTAGTATTTTAGTCTTGCTCTCTTTTTATAACAAAGCTTGTCTTCCTATTTCCTCCTGCATTTTGACATTTAAAAAAAAGAGGACAGGCTTTTTCTTGTTGAAAACAGATTTGATCTCAAAAATTTGTATGCCTATAATGAGTATAAAAACCTATTGCAGATGGTTTGCATTACTAAAAGGTGCAGAATTGCTTTATTTAAATGCCTAATTTTGCTTTGTACTGATATGCAACTTTGTCTCATGTAGGTAAGAGAAAGTTGCAAAAAGCCAGTGAACCATCAAATCCACACGCTAAATTTTATAAACAGACATACGAATGAAGCAAACATCTGCTCTCCGAGGATACATTTTTACCCATTCAGGATCTGTAAATACGCCATAATTAATTGTTTTTAAAATGGAAAGGACAGCAAAGAATTTTGTTTCATTTTAGCTTACATCTTCCTTATTTTAATCATGACCGCATCAGTCTCACAACTGAAGAAGGCAGCAGGGCTGTGGATGCAGATCCACACGTGAACGTGGCTCTGTGTGGACACGGAGCCTGCTGTGCAGCTGCGACTGCAAGACAAGTGCTTTAAAAACCGTATTTCTGACAGCAAGTTGCAGAATTTCTTGCTTGCCTTATGAAATAGCTGTCTTCTCCCACCTCTCCCGGCCGCGTAGGACTCATGCACACAAATGGTCCCTGTATCGACTCCTACCGTGAGACTTTTAAACCACCAAAACACCACATCTTAATCCATGTGAGAGTGACGTCCCAAACCGACCCAAAGCTGCTAAGCAGTCTACATGATGAGAGATCGCGAGGGAAGAATTAACACACCATTATTTATAAAATTTGGACTTCTGCTTAACACACAGCGTCCTGGAAAATGGAGAGCTTGAGACTCATGGCTACCAACCCACGTTAATCTCCCAACCACTCCTGAAGAAAATACAGCCAACTTTGGTGGAAAAAACCCCCAAGCGTCAGAACTCACCTAGGTTTTCCTCTTTTTATTTTAAAGAAACGGGTTCCCACATCTACATTGAGAAACAGGAACCCACAGGCTGCTGAACACGCAGCAGCACCGAAAAAAACGACGACAGCGAAACCAAACCTGCCTGGAGAGATGTGCGAAAAACAGAACCGCTGTTGACCCCTTCCCTTCAGGGGGTGTTAAAACCCACAATTTCAATGGGCTGGTTCAGTTTCTGTGGTAACAGCCTTCAGCCTTCACGCACCCGCTCTTCTCCAGCCTCCTCGCCTCCGCCGCCCACCCCTGCAAAGCCCTGGGTTGACAAAGAGAGACCGAGGCTGGGGCGTTGCATCACTGGGATGTTTAAATGAATAATGAAGTCATAGGAGAAACTTTGGTTTGACCCAGAGGATCTTCCGTGTCTTAAAAGACAACTTACTCTGGCCTGGCGAGGAGGAGGCCGGTGGCGCTCCCCTACGAAGGCCGAGCACACCAAGGCTCCCCCACCACCCGGCCGGGCTCACCTCCCACGCAGCTGTTGTTGGAGGGACAAAAGCTCTTGTCAAAACAAAAAAGTTAAAGAAAATGTGGAGAATGGCAACTGTTGACAGCTACGGGGGCTCATTGAAAGACAAAAGCTTCAATTACCTGGATTTTTCTAAAGGCCTGTTAACACTCCTGGTCTATAAGCGAAACTGTAAACAGCCATTGTGCTGGGTTCATAAAGGCTCCTAAAAGGATTATTCACTGGGTTGTGCCAATTGCCTCTCAATTCCACCAAGAATGTTTGCAAAGCTGACCCCTAATTGTGCGGCTTTTTGGAAACAATTTCTTGCAGTGACAGATTCCGGTCAGAAAAAGCCTCCCGAGGTAAAGTTAAGCAGAAACAACACATAATTCAGGTCGAATCGGCTCAGTGCGCTGCAAAAAGGCCTTGCCCCCCCTCCTCCTTCCCCCTTCTGCCCCACAGAGGAGAATGCAAATTTTGCAGACATGGGCCCTCTACCTGCGAAGACCCATTGCCAAAAAGGCTCTGCTGAACCGGCCGTGGGTTCACCAGGACGGGGCACGATCTGGCAGCTGCTGCCAACGGACTGTGCTCCGGATGAAGGTTCAGGCTCTGGATGAAGTCGGGGGTGAAACAGTAAGGAAAGCTGGTGCTTTCCTAATCTCCACCTAAGCAACTGCGGCGACTCCACCATCCCCTCCGTCCCATCTGTTCCCCTGTTGCGCCCAACAGACCTGAGGAATCAGACAGAGCTCCCATACGTGCAGACCAGGCCCTGTGGCTTCTTTTTTTTTCCTGATGGCTGAGGTGGGAATTCACATTTCAAGACCCCCCCCTCCATCACGCCTTTCCCACCAGGCAAGGAGTTACGATGCGTTCCAGCACTCGCCCGTACAACTCATTTCAACAGGGAAGAAAGATGGACTTGCGGCCTCCTTAAAACACAGGCAACGGCGTATGTGGAGAAGGGCCTTCTCTTACTGCGGAGACGTAGATGCCACCAGTAGCACACCTGCCTGCACTGAACTGAAAATAAACCTCTAAACACCCCCCCCACCCCCAATCCCAAACAACCCAAGGTTGAAAATGGGAAATACAAACATTGCTCGCTGTGGTTCACGTGACATAGAAGCATAAATTAGATCACTCCACATACCAGCAATGGATACTGCAGAGGTTTGCGTCACTGCAAATAAAGCCAGGTCTCCACTACAAAGGTTTTCTGGTGGACCAGTACCGTCATTGCTGGCTCTCCCACAGCGTTCAGGCACTTAGCACAGCTGCGGAGTGTTTTAGCCATGGAAGTTTAGGCTTTTTGAGTGCAGAAGGGGAGCAGGCCTGGAATGAGCTATGCATAGATTTTTCCAAAAAAGCAGCATCCGCAGAAGAAGCATGTAGGCTCTGTGCTCTGGGACACCTCCACTGGCACCGGGCTCCTTGCAATCTCTATTAAACTTGTTTGTACTGTGATTCTGGATACGTTCTGGTGAGTTTAAGAACCACGAAAACATCCTTTGACTCTTTTCTTACCCCCAACATTTTAACTTCCACATCACCCAGTTTTTCTTCACATAATAAAAGCGCTACGTTGATTAACATGAAATCAGATACTCGTATGAACTGCCTCGCGCCAGGAACGAGAGCTCCAAGAAACGAAAACAAAAACAACCCAGGTCTCGCAAGACTGCCACAAGATTGGCAACACTTGGGTGCTATGTCATCGGTTAGGTGCAGAGAAACACTCCCGTATCTGAAATGGGGCCACATCCTCCGAGTTTTTGAGAATCGCACAGAAGTCACCTCAGCTTATTCACATGAACGCAGTATCTCCTATTCCACCCCAAACCAGAGGTTTATGATCTAGGTCGTGCCTATACAGCCTCAAGGCTATAGGGCCCTGTGGTGCCAGACTCTACGCAGCACAGAAATTACAGGTTCCTGCCCAAACAGCTGACAGAAAGGCTTGTTTTCTCTTTGCACACAAACACACATACCTACAGATATTATTTATATTATGATTAAGCAGAGGGTGATAGACATCTAGGCTAGCCGTGTGAAAAAACAGATCCCAGCCTGGAGGGACGTGTAATCTAACCAGTCTACCTGCAACGAATGTTGTCTGGGGAAGCGTAAGGCTGAGAGAAGAGGAGGCAAAAATATTAAATATACCGTCTATAATATTACAAGGCAAGCTGGCAGGGTAGAATATATATGTAAAAAGTTGCACAGAATGTATGAACAGTGTAGATACCTATGGAGCTTGCATACCCACTCACGCAGTCCCAGAGGATGGCCATGTTACTGCTATCTTATTATTTCCAACCACATTTAGTTACTGAATTTTCTTTTAATAGCGAGGCTCGGGGAAGCGTTAGGCTTAAATCCCGGCTTGTTAACGTTTCTTTTAAAGGAAGAAGTAAAATCAGGCCTATTTTTAAGAGCCTTCCCCCTCTCCCCGTCCTCTGAGCTAACTTCCCAGGAGCAGCTCGCAGCGGCGGCGCGTACGGATGCGCACTTGTGCGTGCAGGGGGAGGGTGTTGTTTCCTATTAAGTCTGGCATCGGATTCATGTCTGCGGGGGCTTGCTTAAGATGATAGGAAGAGAGAGTTTTATCATGAGCCAGACTGACAGAAAAGCCTGCTAATGGGACTTGAGGCATACACAGGAAAGAAAGTGCCAAAACATTAAGCTACCGCCAAGTGTCAGAGGGCCACTGATTTATTGCAGCAATTTTGCCACTGTGTCCTTTATAAGGTCCCACAAGTCCTTCCTCCTGGCAAGAAGCTGCGAGCTGCTGCAGCTCGGGGAGAAGTTTAGATCCAGAGCGCAGAAAGTGTCCAAGCGAAAGGCGGGGGCCGGGGGGAGGACGGAAATCGAATGTTGACTTGAACTTGCCCCAGGCAGCGGCGTCCTCTTAGCTCCACTGCCTCCCTGACAGTTTGATGAAATGAGTCAGGGCCTCCCCATGGCTAGACCAGCTCAGGCTTCCAAGTGCCGGGGTAGAGCTGTAAGAAACAGATTGAGCCTCAGGGCAGCAATTTTTTTTTTTTTTTCCCTTTCTCTCCTCAGCATTTGGCTGGGGGAAGGGGGAGGTTACCAGCGCTACAGATGTATAGGCTGAGCCTTTGTCTGCGGAGCGGGAGGGCGGGGGGGAGAGAGAAGAACAGCAAGAGAGTATTAGCTATGGCAGCCCAGAATAGCCCTGAGCACTATAACTAATTTTGAGGGGCAGTGATGCATTGTACGGGCTATGTGCTGTTTGGTCTGAGGGGGCCCCCGTTGTGAAGCAGCAATCAAGAGGACATTTTGTTAAGTGACCAACAGCTGTCATCTGCAAGCCCAGAGTAGGGAAGGAGGGAGCACGGGGGAGGGAAAAAGGGGGGGGGGGGAAGAGCATTTGTCCCTTGGAGGCAGAGCACATTAATCCACCAATCTGCCACAGCTTTAACTCTAGAAGTGCTCGGTGCCTCTGAAGAGCCAAACTCCACTCCATCAGCCGCCCAGAGAGATGGGTACCTCTCGTCCTGCTTCAGCCTGCCAGACGCAGGGAGCTCCCCTACCTCTGCAGGTTGAGGAACCGACGCTAAAAATAGTGTTTAAGTCTCTTTTCATTCCACAAAATTAAGTTGATCTGCTGTAGCTTAGGGTCAATCCCTCAAGGACTGTTTTTCCCCCCCTTCCCTTTTCCTTAGCACTCATAAATTAATCAGGAAGACCCTGACTAAGTCATTTCATGCTGTACAACATAAAAGAAAGTCCCCTGATGATCCACGCAAGGATCTATTAAAAGCGGGAGGGGAGAGGGAGGAAGGGTTAGGGAAGAGGGAGAAAAGGGAGGGGGGGAAGGAAAAAATCTCAACCTTTTTGATATTTTAGGATAAAAGCTGGAGGACTTTGTTACAAATTCTAGCCAACATCAAAACACCTTAAATAATTCAAAGAACATGTTAAAGGGAAGAAACTGAATGTTGCTCTGATGTTCAGTTGATGCAACGCAGAATATTACCCCAAACAGCACAGCCTGTTAAGGGAGACAGCAGCCTTGAGCATTTCAGTTCTTCAGAAAAATGTCAGAACCTGTAAAAATCATAATTTCCAGCAACTTTTTTTTTTTTTTTTTGCATGATACAAACTCAGTGAGACTGAAATGTAGGTTTCTGACAAGCTGTTAACAAGACAACTTTAGAAATCTGTCTGGAGCTCTCAGGGAGATGGGCTGCCATTTCACTGCTTCGAAGAAGTTCATGACATGACAAGCAAAAAACAGGGAACAGAGACCTAAAAACCATGGTGTAATTTTCATTTGCTTCTGTCGTGAAAGAATTCAAGCAGAAATATTAGAAGGCTGCACAACTAAAAAAGCCAGCAACTGGAAAATCATTGCTGTGGTTTGACAAGCTCATCTTTTATGCTGAAAATGGTTTCTTTATTATTACACCTATACACAGGAAAGCACTTTTAGGAAAAAAGGGATAATCACAAATTATTCCTTGAGATCTACAAAGTAAGATCTACAGCTGCCTACTTTCAAGCCAAGTCTAAAAATGACCTAGTTCACAGGAGAGAGTGACTGACCCACCTTGAAAAAGCTGTAAGAGCCACCAGATTTCTCTTGGTTTCCCACATCCCTGCCCTGCCCCCCGTAGGAAAGGTAGAAATATCTTTCCATAATGCAATCTCTTACTGGAGCCTACACAGACGAATGTTGCTACATAAACGTTTAATAAAGACACATTGATTAAAAATAGAAAAGTCAGCATCCGATGCCATCTACACAGCAATGTTCGTACCACATTCAAGAGAGGCTTTCTGGCTGGTTTACCGTATTACACCTCCTACTTTAGGCCTTAATATACCAGTACAATGCTTTTCCATAATTTTTGGAAGATTTAATGATGTCTTTTCGAGAATCAATCTATTCTATTCTATGGTTAGAAAAAAGTAGATCAATCGATCGATCGATCTATCTATCTCCATATAATATCTCTTTCAATATATAATCTCTCTCCCTCTCTTTCACTATTTGGACTCATTCTAAGTATTTAATGGTAGGTTGATATAGCTGCCTTGAAGTCAATTTACTGATTGTGATTGACTC
The DNA here is from genome assembly GCA_013389945.1 of Fregata magnificens. Lineage (NCBI taxonomy): Eukaryota > Metazoa > Chordata > Aves > Suliformes > Fregatidae > Fregata > Fregata magnificens. The sequence continues at coordinate 755,390 of WAAD01021003.1, read as the reverse complement.
ATTATATCCACGGTTGCAGAATTTTGGTACCCTTGGGACAGATGCTTTGGGAAACCCAAAGACAGCCAGCTGCATACATACAATCTTATGCTTAATTTCAGCCCATATTTGCCAAGAAAGAGATCGGACAATGCAGGAGGTCATGTTCACTTGTAACGCCTATGATTATACCAAGGGGTAATGTGAATGACGGCCCAAATTTAGCTCAGCATTTGCAAGGACCACACAAATAATGACCTGAAGCTTTTTCACCTCTCTCTTATTTCAACTCATTTCCACACAGCTCCAGTGGTGCAATCCTACAGCCACACTTGGTAATTGAAAGGACAGTGCACGCAAAGCTGAATGGCTGACACCGCATTTCACCAATTTACGAAATGGAGGAGACTCTGACAAGAAGAGATGCAGTTTGCTTCTCTTCTGAAGTGCTCACAAGTTCTTTTCATTCTCCCCTTGCTTGGGCATTGTGTCACCCGTCACTCATTTTCTTTTCATTAGACAGACACTCTCGGAGACATTACAGCTTCGGTGCTGTACGGGCTTTCACTAAAGAACCAGAGAAACATCCATTACTTTCTTATTCTACAGTTTTAAGCTATGACTAACGCCATTTGCTTGCAAGAGACATCTTGCCTTGCTGCCTCCCCTTTACCACAAGCCTCCTGGCTTGGAGTTACCTGGACCCCCCTGCCCCAGCTGCTTCGGTCCCTCACGCTCTCCAGGGAGGAGCAGAAACCAAGAAAGGATTCGCAGTGACTCACAGTGCAGAGCAACTCTAATTTTGTTTAATGCAAGGATGCCTAGACAGGCTACGTCCAACAGAAGAAAAGTGGCTTCAAGCCATTATTTACAACAATTAGAGGCTGCTGCAGTTTGGAAGGGGGGCTATAAGCTTTCCTTAAAGTTAAGGAGGAGTTTAGGACTTAATATGGATATAGCCACAAGCCACTTCAACCATAATGATCTGTCTAGTAATTCCTCACTTACTATAAACATCCGTTTTCTTGTTCTATTTGAACTGCACATCTAGTCCATTACTATGCCATGTCCACCTCGTTATGGAGTCACCAAAAAGTACTCAGCCACTACAAAATAACAGGATTTGTTAAAGTACCGCTGCTCTAATGGAAAGCATTTCGTTATTCTCAGCTCTCTGACTCCATGGTATGTGACTCTGTTTGGAAGTTTCATTTACATATTTATTTAGTGGAGAACATGCATGGCTGTCTTCCCTCGGTGCAGAACCACTATTAGCTGCAGGAAGCTGTTAGAAGGGATTGCAGCATGGAATGCCGGAGGAAAGACATTTCTTAATACCTTAGTATCCTGCTTAATAACAGTCACCCTCCAGAACGACAGTGATAATTTCCGGTCATGAAACTTGGCCGTGGTTTGTTACAGCTGATTCACACGCACATTTATTTTCTTTCATTTTTTAACACTCTCTCTCTCTCTCTCTCTCTTTTTCTGATGCTGCCACCTTCCTTCTTCCTTACTTCTCCCTGCTCCAAGTGGTGCAGTGACACAAGAACATGCCAGGCTATGCATGAAGACATCCACCTGATGACTCTAAAGTTCCCCCCCAAGTAATATCACAGATTTTTCCATTCAAATGCAACCGGGACACCCTAAAATTTCTAACATGAACACTCAGAAGTGGGGATCTGGCATCATTTAGGTATGGAGGCAAATCTCTGCTGTGCCTTGCAACCATTTATTCTGGACCTGGCAGGATGAGTGTGCTGAACCCAATTTGAATTCAGCTGGGGTGAAGCTGGGGTGACAGGCTGTGCACTTTGAAACCTACCACTATGATGCTGTATGTAATATTTTAGCACACTATTCAATTAGGAATTTTGGACTTGGAAAACTGTCTAAAGCATCTACTGTGTTCTCAACATACATTATTTCAGTAAAATGAAGTACCATCCATTTTTAACTTAATGAATATAGGAAGGTTATGTGAATCAGCTGCTTTGTTTTGTTGAATGCCCTTAGCCACTACGAAGGGAAGTCCCTGTTGCTGCCAGGGACAAGATTTACAATACTTATACATAATTAATATAATAATTAATATTATTTAATTCCACTGCTGTTTAACTCATAGCAAGGTTTATGTTGTTGCGGCTAAAAAATATAAAGCTTACAATAGCTACCATTAATGTTTGCATTATTGAACACTAAAATTCAAATCTGATAAAAGATTTAGCACAAGAATTGAGACACCTACAGAAGACCTATTCCTCCAAGAAAAGGCTCAGAGCATGTGCTTGCAGATTTCAACCACTTCTTTTAAAATAAACCTTGAGGGATGGATGTCCCACTCGCCACAGGCAAGCTACCCTGGAACAAAAAAATTCACCAGGATAGAAATAAAAAGGATTTAAAATATGGAAAGTAAAAACACACCTCCCCCCCCGCCCTGAAAATCTCCAGCAGTAGTCATTAACGTTAATATAATGCAAATTAAATCTTTTTTTTCCTTTCTTCCACTTAGATCTTAAAAATATTAAAGTAGGTAAGTCTTCGAAGTGAAGGACAAGCATTGCCTAGGGCATACATTTGGGTGTCTTCAATATAATCTAAGGAATATAGCAGAGGCTGCAAGCTAATTCGATAAGAAAGTAACGTAGTTGGTTATTCATTCTGACAGAATTATGCTTTGACAAAGCTAAATATAAAAGCTTCAAGGCCCACGCCATTACCTGGAAAATACTTCTTTGGACCACTAAATGACAAACCTTTAAACATCAAGCAATTTTAAAAAAATATATTTGCTATTTCAGGTGAAATTGTAAAGGCTCCCCACTACCTTAGTACATCTGCTACTCTCTTCTCACCCCCCTAGATACTCATTTGTTCTTGTCAGCCCCCCAAATGTCAATGATTGATATAAATGTAATGGTTTACAAGATGGAGCCTCCTACCTCACTGTTCTGCTTTCAGCCTGCAAAGGTAGTTTGACCAGCACTGACCTCAAAGATCCAAGACAAGGGCTGGTAGTCCATGCTGAAAGATGGGAATGCAAGTATCCTTAGCTAAACTATCCTGGAACTTTCTGAACAGGCTCGAGGACATTTAACCTGTCTGCTGTCGCCACAGGGTTTTTTTATTTGTATTTCTCTTCCAGGACCGATGTGGAAATGCTCCGTTGTGTGGATAGATGTCATGTATGAACAGAAGCTCCAACATGCCAAGGTCTTTCCTCAGTAGTGACAGCCCCCTGTACAGCTAATCCAGACTGGCGCGATTAGAGAATAAAAGAGGAAACATCTCAACAGGAGGGGAAATAAGAGAAAAAGAACAGAAGACTGAAGAGCAAGAATGGAAAAATCAACTTACTGCGCTGCGGACCAATAACGAGATGGGACTACAAACACTGTCTGTTTGGGAATGAACTCTATGACCTTTAATCAGTAACCATTATTATTAGCGTGACGATAAAACCGCTAATAATTAGATGGAACAAACTCTTACGTATTTGTCATGGAGTGAGAGTACATCGAATTATAGAAACTTTTCATTTTGCAATAGGTTATTATGAACAAAGCTGAATGTGAAATCTGTTTGAAAAACTGGAAAATACCTTGACCACGATGTTTTCGCTCCTCTCAGTTAGTGTGCACTGGCACTATGAAGTAGGCAGGTCTTCCTGCCCTGACGGGAGGTGCTGCACAGCCAGTAGTTCTTTTTTCACTTGTGATTTTTGCTGTATCAGCTGTGATACACCAACCAACTCACATGTGTTTTGCAGCCATATGTAGCAATAAAATGCATAAATAGCAACTCATGACAATGCTATTATTAGTATGTGTCACTACTGCACATACAATAACAAGAGGGGTTTTCAGGGACTGCAGAGTAATTAGGTGACTTTAAATATGCTTTAAAGCCCTTTCACGGAGCTAGAGTGCGGGAAGGTTCTCCTCAGCATTTATGCAAAGTACTTACACAGATAACTGAGAGCTCAAGAGCTTCTGGCCAGCTTTTAGCAGCACAGGTCGAGAATGACAGGGTCTTATGCTAAACAGCGTACATAAAAAAAAATTTCTTTTAAATTCACACCTAACACACTTTTGTTTATGAAGCAGAAATAGCATTCAAAACAAACCACTTTGTTAGCTCAGCTGGCTAATGAAAAATTGCCACAATTACAAAAACAAATCTTTGTTTTCAATTTTCAGTAAGCAGAGCTTTAAAAGAACAAGCTGCTCTTGAAAGCATGATAGGTTTTTTTCCCTAAAAAAGGAAAGAAAGAAATCCTTCCTAGCAACTGCAATTATGATACTTTCATGTCAAATGAATTATATTACTGAAAATAAATCTTTCTAAGATGCACAAGAGGGTTATCTGGCTCCAGTCAGACTTATGCATTACTGGTTTTATATGTTGTACTCTACTTGATTAATATAGGTAATCAAATTATATTGCCTTCCACTGTGCTCTCAAATTCAAGGCTATAATGTTTTCAATGACAAAGTTCATAGAGTTGTATAAAAATGTACCTCATGCTGTACCAGCCATTTATTGCTGTAGTAAAACACCATTTTCAATTTAGTAATAAGTGATATAAAACAGAGTGTCTTGATTGGCAGGGTCGTATTCATTATGCAGTGCCCTACGACACAGCACAGTTCAGAATGGAAATTTAAGGACAGAATCTACCACAATCTCAGATGCTGATACTTCAGGGAATAAAATTATTCCTTTTTCACGAGTTGTCCAAAGGAAGGACAAGGAATTGGACACAAAGACACACACACATATTATACGGACACACATATATGGATGGAAGGGAGGTAAGAGGCAGGAAGAGACTCATCATAGCATGCTACTACCCCATACAGGCCATCCTGCACTGGAGGCAATCCTATACTACTGCTTCCCACCTGGAATAGGAAATGAAAAAAGAAAATAACAGAAAAAGAGGAAGCACAACAGTCTGGATAGCAGCAAATACTGGAGAGGTCTTTCTGGCTCTGCCACTGGCCTGACTTGTGACCAGAAGAAAAACTTCAGGGCTTTGTGATTCTGAGTGTTTAACTTGAGGTGCCTTAATGAAGTTGTGTTATCAAGTGCTCTTCAGTTTATGGACATTAGAATTCTCTAAAGAGCTGTAAATTAGACTGTCAAAACTGGTAAAATCTTGGGTTTGCAGCTATCTTCGAATATGTAAATCCTAACCCTTCCCTTCCTGCTTTTCCCTTCTATAAATTAGGAATAAATGTTTACCATATCTGTAAACCATCAAACCAACCAATCTATGAGTTCTACAGAGGCAAAACATTCTGGTGAGCCTTGTCATCGCTACGAACACTATCTAGAAGAGCAAGAATTATAAAGCTATTTTCTGTGGAACTAAATGGCAGAGATATTGTTAGCTGGTATCTCTTCTAAGCATATATGTTGAGCAAATGATATGATCAGGAAAGACAACTCTTGGACTCAGGAATTAGTAATGTTATCTTAGTTTTGTTTCCTTGGCAACTTGACCTTTCATAATTTGCCCAAAGGCAAAATATGGGCAGCATATTCCTTTCAAATCATACCTCAATAATCTTGTGATTAAAAGCATCACCAGAATGTGGCCTTGCCGTAAGATGGAGAATTAACGACTCTCTACTAAATGATCCACTGATGTTGAATCTAATTTAAGTAGCCTTGCAAGAATATTTAACACTTAATGATAGGCTCTGTATTAGAGTAGGTTTAATCTAGGATGCAGCCACAGATGTCATAAGAAGGAATTAATCAGCACTGCTTCCACTAAAACAGAAATGCAAAATTGCTGAACAGAATGTATTAGAAACAGATTAAAGAACTGGGACTTAAACATAAAAGAAACAGAGCTGATGCCACCCTCAGAGAGCTAATTTGAAATACAGGAAAACTTAATTCGCCTTTAACTGAAGAATTGGGGTGTTTGAAGTTACTAAAGAGACGCTTGTGTTATCAAGAAGGAAAGAAAGGCAGATAGACTTTTCCCTCATCAATTAAAAATGAAAGCCCAACCCAAATATTAATGCTTGCCTCAAAATCCCAACAAAATGAAGTTACTGATGCTCTAGGGACCATTGCTGCATCCTACATGAAGCTCTGTACTCAATGAAGTGCTGTTGAAGTTTCACTGATTTGGAAAACTCCTGCCCAATTTTGAAAAGTTACCTTTCAGAAAAGCAAATCTTGGAAATAGGGAAATATAGCCTACGGTTATTGAAATGTTTGCACTTGGGGGAAAATAGGAAAAATTATATTTGCAAATTCACTCTGAACTCCCTGCATAGAGGACTTGCCCATCCAAAGGTTTGCGTAAAGATCTACATTACAATTACTCATTGTTGCTTCAGACAATTTATCATCTCCCCTGTTATTTGAGGACTTCATGTTGTCCACAGGGTTTACACTGCCTGGTCTCTTTCATTAACAAAGACAGGTTAGAGCATAAAGCCAGAAGGGACCACAGACCATCAGTTCAGAGCATCTATAAAGCACAGGTCATTAAATTTCACGCAGCAACTCTCCATTTCTGATTTGAAGCTATTGAGACCAAATCCCCTAATCCTATGAATCCTTAGAAGCACGTGTCATGGATTAAATATTGCATTCTTGAAATTTTTGAGTTACAGTTAATGTTCCTGGTAATGATGAGGACAACCTAAGTTTAGCACAATTATACTTCCGCTGACAACATCTGGGAGTGTGCTGAATAGTCCAATGGCCTGATTCAACTAGTGCACTCCTGATTTACTATCAGTGCTATTTAAAAGGTTTTTGACCGGGTTGAGTGGCCCTTCCTTGAAAAATTACAAAACTGTCTAGCTTTGGTCCCAATTTTCATTGATAGCCTAACAGAACATACAAATCATTGCAGTGCTTGTTCCCAAATTAATGAAAAACTTATATAAAGCTTTGATCTTGATGGAAGAATCCATCAAGACTTCCCATTTGTCTCCCTAATTACTTGCTTTGATGCTCACGGCTTGCAGTCACTGCATAAGTTAATGTCCTGAGGTTGCCATAGCTACCATCAGTGAAGCAGAACAAGAGACATTGCTCTGCACGTAAGCCACCTTTGCTAGATGTCTGCTTCTTTACCTTGGCTGTTCCTCCACCAGCGACAGTATAAAGGTACTCCTGTACTGCACCAGCAGTTAATAAAATAGTTCCTATTAATTTTATTACAAATGTTACTGGTAACATTCACTTTTTCTTTCTCTCTGCTGCTCATATACCGGAGGTTTTGAAAGCAGTGAAGTGGTTAGAAGACAAGAGTGCAAGCAAGGACTGAGTACTTCCTAACTTGAACAACAACTTGCTGTGTGATTCTGTGCCTCGATTTTCTTGACTCTTGAAGGATAGCAATGATGCGTCTTTTGAGAACACACTGCGAAGAACTGATGAAGAAAATGTGTAGTAATATTCACTTTTCATAAAAAATTTGCCTGAAGTGAGTTCTCTCTATTTCTACAACTTTCTGGTTAGCTAAAAACCTTTCATTAAACCTCTACACTTCTCCTTTTTTAATAAAGGACACTGAACAAGTAATGATGCATGATATACTTCAACATTACTAGTAATTGCTCATTGAAAATAAGAAATGAGAAATCACTTTCTTATTTGCTTATCTGATGACCTCTGAGGACAATGACGTGCACGATAAACGCACAGTGTGGTGTATTTCGTCATTCACTGTATTGATCTGATTTAATGTAATGTCAAGAAATGCCGTACTGAGCCACTAAATGACAAGAAAAAGTATATTTTGCTCTGAAGTGTAAGCTTCTTTGTAACTTTAGTCCACACACAAGTTTTTGTACTTTCCAATTAGTTCACAAAAGTTTTCAGCACAATCTGTTCTCAGAAGTTTTCCATTTTAAAAAACAAACAAATGAAATACCTGAGTGCGAATCATCATCCTAACATATTTCAAATAACTAACCAAGGTTGACTGAAAAACTCCTAGAGCAACAACACAATACTGCTTATTTTGGTTATTAGGAAGATATATCACTTTAATATTCTGTTCCTGCCAAAGTTTTATGCATTCTTTTAAGTGTATGAATTCCAAATCTTTTTTGTTCTGAACACAGTATTTTCCTCTGGGAGGTACAGTACATGGTAAGTATGGAAAGTTAACATGTAATTAGCATGATAATGTCTAAGTAAATTACATCATGCTAGAGTTAATAGAGGTTCAGATCAGAAATAATCCTCTGAGCACAGCCAGTGTGAATTACAAGTTTCTGTAACGCTCAGCAACCTGAAAACCTACAGGATCCTCAAGCACCTCCCAAATAGCCTGGCCCCTCAGATGCTCCACTGCTTGCTACCGACCTATGGCATTTAACACTGCTCCACGAGGATCTGTCTGAAGTTCGGAAATCACTTGGGCCCAGCTTTTGCAATGAGCTGTAGATGGTGGGAAATGATGGAGCTCACATCCCATAGGACCAGGTCCTAAATCTCTACCCGCAGTGCGAGAGCAGGACACTTTATTAGATGCTCTCTTGCTAATTTTCCTCATGATTAAATTTCCTTGTTTTCCTCAAGGAGTGACTATTAAAAATAAACTTACTGTGGTTTTATTTTTAGTAGATCCTGCAGTTAGGTCACGCCTGACAAGACGTGAATCAGAACCACCGCACTAGCAACAGGGTCATATTTATAACAGACAGCCCTAGCATAGCGCTAACACGCTCATTAAATGACCCACGATTGGTATCCTAACAACTTCTTACTATTTTATTTAGAAACAAAGAGCGGAGAGAGGAGAGAGAGGGAGATTTCAAATTAATTAAATGGGCTTAGTGAAGAAGAATCATCACTTTTGGCATGAACACTACACATTATTTTTTTTAGATTAAACCAATACTGCATGCTGTTGAGCAACTCCAGAACCCACATAATGACAGAAAACAGCTAAGTGAATCAACAATCAGAAGGAGCAGAAATCAGAGTACACAGATTAGGGCAATCATCATTGGACAATCCATAGAAATAAGGAGTCACTTGTCAAATGACTAATGACAGTACCAAGTGTTAAAGACAATGAAGAAAAGGAGTAGGAGCTATTTTTAGACAATTGCCTTTCTTCTGAAGAACACAAAGCTGAAGAGCTTGGATTCATCTCTCAAATACTATGGCTCATAATATGACAGGTTGTAATGCACAGCACATGAGAGAGAATACATAAGCCAACATAAAATTCAGCATGATTAATATATGATTAGTTCACGTTTGCACAATGCTTTGAAGATGTGAAGTGCTAATTAGAATTTCTGGATTAGGCTGGCTGATGCCCCAATGCTATCCAGATCAGTAAATAAAAAACTGTGCAGAAGTTTAAACTAACTGCCCAGAGATTGAAGCACCCGTGAGACACTAAGAAATGCTTTAAATTTCAAGTGGGTAAACAAATGTATAAGAGAGAGAGAGAAGGAGAATTCAATGCCCTAGTGAAGATATTTAAGACAGATAGATGAAGATATTTAAGACATAAAGATATAGCTGGTAATTATTTGAAAAACACTGGTTCACCTCCCTCTACCATCACCAGAAATACTCCCATCGGCTCACGAGATATGAGATATCTCAGCTCAGGAACCCGTAAATATTTGCTGAACCAAAACCTTAAAATCTAATGACTTTATTGGAACATAAACAAATATCTTCCCAAGAGTAGTTCTGCAGTAATGAGAATGAAAAAAATATTTAGTTTGACATGTACGAGGGGAAAAAAAGATGTAGCCTCAGACTGGAGAGTGGAAAAAGAGAGAAAAATAGGAAATCCCTCTTCAGCTTTCACTGGAAATTCTGAAACTGGACTTCAGGACGGGGCGAAAGAATGTAACCTGCAGCAGATCAACAATATGTGGCTCACAGCATCTGAATTTTTTTTTTATTAGACAGCAGAATATGTAAAATAATTTACAGCAAAAAGACCACCCCAATAAATCACTCGCATGGGACCAATATACAGCTCGGGATCAAAACAGAATGCCATCCAACAGAGAGATGTTGACTCTGCTACTGATCTGGCCTTTTCCTGCTTAATTAAAGCTACCAAACACTTGAGCTGGAAAACTGTAATCCCCATTACAGTGTCATTTTAGCGGTAGGTGATCAGACCTTTCAAGCTACACTAAGTAATTGTGCTAGCAGGAACCATGTGTAGTATTAATGTGACCATAGGAAAACCACATACGTGCAGTCAGGAGCACCGTTAATGCACAAGCTGATAACTAGCTAAGGATTACCAGGCAAACTAGCAGTTTCAGCGCCAGCCGTGTCTGAATCGAGACAAAAGTCCCAGTAGGTAGCCGTGCCCAGTGCCACGCAGAGAAGACGTGTGGCTCTAATTCTATGTAAGTATTGCGTTAGATTGGATAACCGTATCTGTGGGAGCAGAGACTGCACGTAATGGTTATTTACCCTTTGGTTTGAAATAACAATAAAGATGAAATGTACCACAAGGGTAGGCACAAAACAATGAAATACCCTGCGCGTGAATATTTACTTTTGATCTCCATCACGATGCAGAAATAGACTTGGAGGCCTAGAGAACAAAAATTGGTTTTGTACTACGGTATGTTTTATGGAATAAGAAACGTGACCAAGGGAAGTGCCGGTAATACAAAAAACATGTAGGCTTAAAGGCACTACAGATGCAATGCAGTTGTGCTTCGAGCTTAGCAAATTCTTTGTGAGCTGACTTCAAAAGGAGTATTTGGGGGACAGGAAAAGAGGGGTCCGCTGGAGATGCCCAGTGGTTGGAAGGCATATTGTCATGATGCAGAAACCACATTAAACGACTCATCCTCCAATGCCTGAATTACTGGAAAGAACTGAAACAGAAGAAAGCCAAACCAAAGCAAACCTCCTAATTAGTGCTAAAATGAGACAAAGGCACTTTCTCATTAAGCAGGATGCACATTTTTCTGTAGTGTGCTCTTGTAGAGGCCTAGGACTATCACTCACATAACGTACGAAAAGATGTAATCCCTAGGTACATACAAATCTCTTCCAAGGGTTTTTAAAGCTAGCGTCCGTAGCAATACATATTTTGCCGCAAATATTTAGAACGAAATATTTCATAAAGTACTTCAGCACTTCTTTGAGTGTTTAATTTATCTGACATAAAAGAACAAGAGTGTATAGCATTTTCCTGTAAGTGGATGTAAAATACGCATTGCATGGATCCCTATAATTAAAAAAACAGCAAATCATTGTCATTAATGCACAAGCAAGATCATAAATGAATACATTATTAAGTCCTACTGAATTAATGTTTAACTGCAATAGAGTTGAAATTGAATGAGGCAATTAATCAGAGTAAGAACTGAAAAAAAAAGCCACATCTGTCTCACTTTGAATACATTGAGCAAAACGACCTTCAAACCGGTGCTGCCAATCAAACCATGCCGCCCACTGATTTGACAGTCTTGGTGCCACCACAGAGAGAAAGTTTAGTCAGTGTAACAGATACAAGCTTTCCATCTGAGTCACTTCATGGGTACATCTCACCCTGAGGGAATAAAACATTATGTCTCAAGGGTCTTATTTCATAAAATCATGAATGTTCAGATGGTGAAGATCATGCGGGTTATAAATGTGAACTACATCTGCTCAAAGTCACTAGAAAATGAAACTGGGGGAGTTGACATACATTAATGATAATTTTTAAAGGCTTAATGCTCTTCAACATCTAGGGGAGGCTAAAAAAATTATGTTCAGAAGCTTTTGTTCCATGGATTGTGCTTTGATCAACTCAAATACATTAAGTTAAATTTTCCCTCATCAGTCTTAAACTCTGTAGTGGAATTTTCTTTAACGGGTTAATTAAACTCCCTCAGGTTCTTAACTGTTGAAAAGTCTTAGTTCAATTTATTTCAGAGTTTAAGGAGGAATAAAATGATAATACTAATGACGATAATGACCCTTATCCTAGCTAAAGCTTTTTGCACTTCCCATGTAGAACAGGATCTATTGTTCACGAGTCCTACCTTTGACAGATAGGCAGGTATATGTACTTTTCCTCGGTGTAACATATTATGAATATTAAACAATATTTTAAAAGAAAAATCCATTGGTATTTTTGTAGCAAGTTCTTAAGCAATAATTACCTTTGAATAAAGATTTTTTTTCTCTTAATGCAAATGAACTGCAAATTTTCCAAACCATAATTGTTTTCCTACATTGAATTGATGGAGCAACTGGCATGTAGGTAATCAGCATATTCATTTTCCTTTCAGCAGCAATAAGGACTAGATTCAGGATTTTCCATTTAAAAAAAAAAAAAAAAAAAACAAAACCCAAAAGGATTGCTCAGATATTCATTGATAAAGCAGCTAATAATTAGGGGTTAGGTAAGTTTGCCAGAGAGCCGAATAGTGGTTAACCTGTTCCTACACTGCTGCTATCATATCGATGAGTGCGTTACTTCACAATGCACAATAATTTGTCATTTGTGCACAAGACATAGCTTTTTGCACCGAAAAAGCCAAGTCAAGCTATGCAGTTATCTTTCCATTAACACTTGCAATCACGCATTTGCCCACAGCACATAAAATGGGTACGACCGCTTGGAGATTGGCATGACCGTATCTATACGGCATGCACCACCTCAATTCATCAGGGGAGAGATGATGTCTCAGGCTCCGATTCACCCCGTTTTCACTGCAATTTTTATGGCACATTTGAAAAACAACTCCCAGCACAGAGAAGTTTAAAAACTCCTTGGGAAACTGAAGTCTAGTGTGGGGAATGAAGTTAGAGTGTGGGACGAGAGTGGTTCTGGGTCAGTGGGGAGGAGGATGGCGGGGGGGTTCCTGGTCTCTGCCACCTTTAGGACTTGAAAGAGTTACTTCATGCACATTTCCTCACCCCCTAAGCCAATGAAGTCCCATCAGTGAGCCGGGAAACTGTGCTTGACTTCTGGGTAATAGTCTAGAACTGCTGTTCTGTGCCGATCCCCACATCCCTCTCTTCAATAAGAGTCATAGTAACCATATAATAAGAAATACTGCTAAGAAGCTTATTCACCTGTTATTTGGTTTCAGACTGTGACCTCTCTCTTGCTCAATACGAAGAGACGGTGGGATTGGCGGGAGTGGACAACAGTTGCACAGAGGTTTGGACCTTCATAATCCTCTATCAAAACTTGTAATAGTGACTCAAAGCCACTGTCACAGGCTATGAGGAATGTTAACAAGATGAAAAGTTCATTTCAGCTACTGTAGAAAGACTGAGGACTACAGATCTTGTGTGCCTTCTCTCTGGTCAGATTTATTAATGAGAAGGAGATCAGAGAAGGAACTGGAAAGCGCAGCCCTGGGAAGCACCAGGTCTGGTTTCCTGAGAAAAGCGACACCTGGAACATGCCAAGGCTTGCATCGGATAAAGGTGATTCCCCTTAAGGACAGGGAATACTCTTGCATATTTTAAGGGCTTTGAGATAAACTTTAGACAATTCCCCAAGATATATTTTCAGGCTGGCAATATTTTATTGGGATACCAGTGTGAGATCTAGGCATGTCTGGATACATGCCAGTGTGTGTCAATCTATTCTACCCTTCTCTCACACAAGATTTGTTCTGACTGTAACACCAAATATGAAGATTTTAACAGAACTGTGACACGGGGTATCAATGTGATACAAACTCAGGATGGAAGAGCACAGCAGGATGGAGTCATTGCTGCACAGGATTGTTTCAGCCTTGGCTGCCAAGTGTCAGATATCATCGCTTTTGTTAAACCGATCATGACAAAATAGTTTATCAGCACCTAAATGCAAAGGAGAGCATTAATAATGCCAACTATCTGCAGGGTTAGTTAACCGATCCTGTTTCATGGGAAGACGTAGGATTCAAGGCTGATCCTAACCTCACCATAGCCAATGGTCTACATTTTGTTGACTTCCAAGAGACTGATGCTGGGATCTGTAATAGAAAGGGTGAGCGAGGAAGAAGGAAGAGAAAGAAGAGAGCGGGAGTGGGGGCAATTCACTAACACACACAAACCCAAAAGATAAAATCAACAAAGCAATTAAGGTTCAACAGAAACAAGACAGTTCTTTTTGTTTTGTTTTGTTTTGGGTTTTTTTCCCAGTGTGAATGTTAATTACTGTGCCTTACGGCAGAGATAAGGAGAGGGTTTTACTGCCCAGCATTTTTCAAACAAAGACATGAAAAATTCATGAGCAGGGAAGACCTTGGTGTTGAGCTTCAGTTTTCTTGTCAAATATTTCAGCTCTGGAGGTCCTTGGGAAGGTTACACAGCAATATTCAAGTCTAAAGGATGCCTGTCAGCTGGATCTAAAAGCAACAGGAATTTTATAGGCTACATGCGACCCTGTCAACGTATTTTCACTGGCCAACAGTGTCTTCCAGCATCATTCACCCAGTTTACAATAAAAACCGAACACTAAAACGCCTGTCCTCCTAAGGACAGAGCACTTACAACTGTCCATAACATAGGAACTAAGATGGTTCATCTGATGTCAAGAAATGCTGATGTCCGCACATCACTCCGAAAACGGTCCAAATATACCTTTGTGCTGACAATCAGACGCTGGGCTCCGGGGAAACTTTGCCAGTCACAGAAATTTCATCAGGACTCTCTGCAGTCCAAAATGTCACCCTTTAACTGGGGAGAAAGATCCCGACTATGTTTGGCATGGCTTCTAAGAAGATCTAAAATCTCTTTTCAAGTAACTGGCTTTAGACGTGTGGATGTTTTGCAAGTTAGCTGTACCTTTATTAAAACTCAGCTGAGCTTTTTTTTAAAGGTTACAAAAAGGCCTTGCTGTTTGCTGACATGTAGGTCAGGCATAGATCAAGTGTAAGGAGAATAAGGCCATTTCGTGGACTAACAAGAAACAAGTATAACACAAAAGCTTTTGGGATCATGTGAAACTCCTTTCCTTACCTAATCAAATTCACCATAGCAGAAGCTGGAATTTGATGAGGTCTTCGAAGTCTGAACCGCTCACTGTTTTCTTTCCTTGTTAGTTTAATAAAGAGAAATCCCTCAGGTGAGTCACTAAGAATCATTCTTCAAATCAAAAACTTCCCTAATCCGTGGCCCCACGCTTTTAAAAATTATTCTGCAGCAAAATTCTCAGCATACCGCCTCTTCTAGAATACAGACTATTGGACAAAGACACAATAACAGTCGGGTGCATAAGTCTGTGTGCTCTGCCTGCGCCAATCTTCACACAAACACGACAACTTGGTAGCACAGAACATGCTGCAAGATCAGAAGCCTGCATTGTGAATTTGAGGCAATTTTTGAATTAATCTTCCTTCCCAGAAAGCCTTTTTGGCAAGTAGGCAGATTTAACATATGCTTAAGTCTCTGAAGTTAGGCAAAAACCTTCAGCTAAAAATATTAACAAACAAGGAAAAACCTCTCATAATCATGTCAGTGTTTAAGACCTCAGTGGAGCCAAAAGTTCACACTGGTACACCGATTCTCTCCCAAAGTACTGTTTTGAAATTAGACTCTTCTTTAGAACGAAAATTTCCTAGTCTGAATGGTTTGCAGGTGTTTCCTATACCTGTGTTTGGCTCATATAGCTTAGTTTCATATGTTAACACCACATTGCTGCTTGTGACTCAAGGACGTGGGAGGTATTTCTCTTGCTAGTGTTGGTACCACTAAACCCAAAAGGGCTTTGGCAGTCACAGAGGTACTTACCAGTATTTTCTAATAAGGACACTGGAACTGGAAGGCAGCATTTGATTACGTTTCCCAGTACTAAGCCTTTAGGAGTAAAGACGCAGCCCAGCAGTTAAAGCAGGAGACTCTGAACACTCACATCACTCTCAGATGAGTGATGTAGACAAACTTGTAACTAGGGCTCTTTTTCCCCAAAGTGTTAGCCACCAAAATCAAGAAGTTCTAAGTTCCTGACAACTACAAACCCTTACAAGCAGCAAAACCTCCAGTCAAAATACTTTCTCCTTCACATCTGCTGAGATTTCACTCAACTGTTGCCACCACTTCCCTGCCTAGAAGAGCAATGGGATTCAACTTCTACTCAAAAAGCAAAGAGTTATTAAGAATATTAAGTCTTTGTTTTACAACCAAGTGACAGGAAAGAATGCTAGCAGCTTCTTTCTCTTCTTTTATAAGCTGTTGCTGATGAATACCATCCTGGTCTTTGAGAGATATCTGCTGATGTTTAGAGGAAACACGGTAAACAAGAGATGAAAAGTCAAAGGAGAAGTAAATAAGCACATTGGTTTCATCAACTCTCTATCTTAGACCAGTGATAAGGAAAGATGTAGTGCATTTAACCTCAACATGCTTCTCTTAAGTACCCACACTATTCTGTGTGCTTGTGACGGCCGTGTGCTCTCAGCTAACCACACTCAGCTCTCACATCATGGCGCCGAGGCACACAGCCTTCCAACGCCGCTGTCTCAGCCAGCCCCTCTCAGCTCTTCTGGGTGCAACAAGGCACAGTATTGCTCTTCCCAGCTGTTCTTCTCCATGCTTCGCTCCCTGGCTGCACTCCTCTGAGCAAACAATCTTCTCCTACTTGGGACACATATTTTCTGTTGCAGGAAATATCTTTCAGAGAGTTGCCTTACCGGCAGAATTGTGAGGATGGATTCTCAGCTGCACTCTAAATCCGCTGGGAGCAGTGAGTGGGGATAGACAGCTGATGTGAAATTACTATTTTTACTTTCCTAAGGCCGACACTGTGCTCACCGTATCTTTTGGACAGACCACACTGGCAAACCCCATCCACATATGGCTGTTTCAGTGCTTGGTGGACCCGTCAGAGAATTCAGCACTGGGTGTGGAGCATTTTGGAAGTAGAATTTCTGGTCCCAGTCTGAGCCTGATTCCAGCACGACCCAAGCAGAACAATACTTTGTGATTCCTAAGAAAATATCTGGCCTGATAAAAAACTGGAAGAATTTAAATGCCAGTTGCGGCTCCTGTGACCTTAGCTTGCACCTCTCCATCACGCAACACTGCAGTGACCCCAGTATGAAAAAAAAAATTAATATACCTCTGTAATAATTTCTGACTCTGCATTTGGGAACAACAGAGCAGAATTCAGGAGTCAATCCCACAGTGATGGTGAGTTTCCTCCTGCTGGTACAGACTCCCACTGGGGTTACTGAGATCCTGACCGGCTTCCTTCTGAAACGAGCGTCTGGGCTCCACCACTTGCTTTCAGTATCAGCTAGCATGAATTCTTTGCAAACCATTTTTTTCAAAGTTTTCACTCCTGCCAAGTGCCTTCTTTTTTTGTTTGTTTTAAATCAAACAAAGCTGTCTCTTCCCCTGCCTGCTCTTCCCTTGCAATCCTTTTTGTTCCTGCCATGGTAGGAAGCGCTGTCTTTCATTTTAGATCACTGCAAAGTTGCAGGTGAAATCTGTTAGACCACAGAGCAGCTAATGCAACAAAGGAGAAGTTTTGACAAAAGAAAAGTGCCCGGGAGATTTTCGTATCAGTATCTCAGGTTGCCCAATTTGTAGCTTGGTTTGTGCCCTGGAGCTCCTCACTGAGAACATTATGGGGTAAATCAGGGCAGGTTTTATCCATTGTTCCTGGCCCAAAACATTTATCATGCTGGAGCTGCAGACACAGCAAACTGTACCACTTTGCTCCAGTTTTAAGTATGAAAGCGTCTGTATGTGAGTCACCAGTACTACCAACATGACGAATTTGGTTTCCACTTTACCAGAAATTCTGTAACTAAACCTCCAAGGGAGAAGCTAGGCCTAATGACTGTGCATAACTTACATATTCAGACAGTGGGTCTCTCCTGGTTTTCCCAGATACTCATGGAACTGGAGAGTCTGGGCTGACACAGTGCTGGAAATGGCTTTGCAAAAAAATAAAATGTCCCAGTATCAAAAAGTAAACGGGGAACTTAAAGCTGGTATAGCATTTGCCACTTAAAAGGTACATTTACTTTAGGTATAAGGAGAAAACTTACATGGTACCAAACTGCAGAGACTCCCTCTCCCCTTACACCTTGAGACATCTCTCTTTGCTTGTATATTTTTTAATTACCAGCCAGTGTATTTACTTTTCAGGTTTGGATCCAATCTACAAGATAAGGTCGGAACGAAGAGC
The DNA here is from genome assembly GCA_013389945.1 of Fregata magnificens. Classification (NCBI taxonomy): domain Eukaryota; kingdom Metazoa; phylum Chordata; class Aves; order Suliformes; family Fregatidae; genus Fregata; species Fregata magnificens. The sequence goes on along the minus strand of WAAD01021003.1, from coordinate 737,290 downwards.
TAGAACTTAGGAAGGAAAAATCCTTCACCAAAGAAGAGAAGAGCTAAAGCATGTCTGTTCCCAGAATTCACTCATTTAGGAGGTTTATTACGTTTATTAATTGCTAATGTGTTTAAACTGCGCTAATGCCTAATCCTGACATTTTAAAGATCTAGGTTTAAAAAATGATCTGTCTCCACCTGTAGTGCAAATAATATTCATAATCACAGATTCATCTCTGTGGAAGCGTCTCAATATCCCCAAAACACGAGACAGCTCGGTACTGCTGAAGCCGCGGTGGGTGCAGTTAGACCTTAAATAGCAGGGGCAGTTTCAGGTCCGAATTGAGGCGCAGAGCAGAGTTATGACTGGACGGCTCGCGCAGCACCTGCACGCACTATGCTTGGCTACCGTTCACTCTCTCGCTTTCATGAGAACCAAAATTCAGCCTCCTACACATCCACCGCAAAGAGGAAACTCTCTATAGATACAGCCGAATTGATTGTGGCCGATGGTTGAGCGGAGGGGAATATAACCCAGGCAAAGCCACCAGAACAGCGACTAACGCGCTCTGCGAAGCGGTCCCATGGCAAAGCTCCACCATTTTGATCTTGAAATCATGGCATCCTCCAGCCGATGCTTATTTACCCAAGAAAATAACGCAGCTGCAGGGTCAGTTTTATCATGGCTTAAGCTCTTTTCCTGCTGAGCTTAATAAAAGATGGAGAGTACTCAAGCGATTTAGGCATGTCTTACAGTGGGTTAGTGACTCATCTGGGTTTAGAAAAAATTCAGGGTTTTTCCTTGCTCACAGGCCTGTATTTCAAACACAGTGTTTTCTTTTGACTATTCCTGTTTTCATTTCATCTGGTTTCCATTGAGTAAAATTAGAAGCATAAAGTTTAAACTATATTGTGGACTGGTGAAACATTCAAACACACAGAGGAGTTTATATTGAATGCAGGCCATTTGCTGAGACTCATTATCAGCTAAGCATCGACTAACAAAGGCTGCCAGATTAACTGTCCTCAGCCATGCAACAGTAGAACATTTTCCTTGTCTCCAGCTGGCTATCCAGGGTTTTTTCATTCATGGATGTAGCTTATAGCGCAGAGATTACTAGACACAGGCGGGCTGCCTTGGCTGTACTGAATGTAATCCCTAAGGAATTTTTGAACATGTAAGTCTGACACTTGCTATTTCACTGGCATCAGAAACATTGCAAGGCACGGGTAACACAAAAAGGAAGCCGTATCTTGGTGATAAGAGAAAAGAAAAAAGATTAAGAACAAAGTAGATTTGTTTCCAATGTACTGCAAAATAAAGCAACTTTAGAGAGTTCAGAGACACAGTTCCTTTAAAATCCATCTTCACAGTAGGATAAAAGGTTTCAGTTCACCCCACATTCAGACGCTACATCCTAAACCCTAGATCCAGGTAATTCACTGTGTTAAGAACACAGGAAAAGACGGGAAGAAAGACTTAAATTGGAGACGCTATCCAGTATTACTGCCTTACTCATGTGAAGCATTACTTTGTAAGCCATGAATACAAACTTTCAAGCAAACTCATTTGACGGTTTACTTCAAAATAAAGCAAGCTGTTAAAAGTCTGTACTTGCATGCATTCTGCTTAATTACTACAGGCTTCCATTAATGAAAAAATGGCCGCAAATTGGATTCATTAAGCCCTGTAGTGTGCAGAAAACTCTTCTTGTTGAGGGAACTTCATGCTGCTGCAGGTAACCATGTATCCATTGGGGAAAACAAAATTAAGCCAAGGAAGAAATCAAACACAATGGCTCAGATGCTTGTCTCGGCCATGGCAGTACTCTGCAGGATCTGTCCTGCAGTCCGCAGCCTGGCACTGCCCAAGGAAAACTCTGTGAGAGTGCACCTGGGACGGTTCAATCACTCCTGCTGTGGTGGTCCAAGCGTCAGCTCAAGGATGTTTTTATAGTTTGATGGGTAACCTGCCTACCTGCAATGAATTGAGGGTCTCAACTGCTTCCTAGCGCACAGATGTTAGGAGTTAATAAACATGTGTCGAATATCAGTTTCAGTGAAAAATAAGAACCAGGTAAAAGCCTGAGGAGTTATCACCTCTTTTCTAGAGACAGTCGGATTAACTGAGACCCACTGGTAAAGCACTGGGGTTGATCGCTGCCTGTGCTGCCTTGGACGGGTCCTTGCCATCAGGGCTTTAGTCTGGTAACTTTCACAAACTCTTGATTAAAAAAAGAGTACCTTCTGGAGCTCAAAGTAAAAATGTACTTCTCTGGGCTTCTCTGTAGGCATTTCAGCAAAGTTCTCAAACGACCATATTGAAGTATTATCCCCAGCAGAGGACACCAGGCTACAATTGCCTCCTCCCACTCTTGTAACATCCTCCTCCTCCCTCACACTAGTCTGCAGCTGTTCTCACACCGAGATCTTTACTGTTTCCAGCAGATAACAGTGACAAGCAGAGACCTGACGAAGACCAGCATGTCACCATGCTCCTATCAGAGTGGACATCGCACTGCCAGTGTAAGCATCCCAGCATGGTGCAGTTCAGAGGTTGCAGTTAGAGGGACATTCCCCACCGAGAGAAGTGGGTGTTGTCGGTGGATGACCAAAGGTATCGACGCCGGGCGCCATCGCAAGGCATGAACCTAAAGCACTGGCAGAGCCTGGCAGTAACAAAGAGCTCTCCAAAGCTTGGGGCTTGGCGCCTCATCCCAGGTTCTCTGCCTCTGCAGAAGTCTCGGTAACCACCTAACGCCGCCATGCAACAGAGCCTCAGGAGCTCACTGAACTCGTGCAATTTTCAAACTTTCTGTGTATTTCAAAACCTGTATTTCCAAACCATATTTCAAATCTTTCTATTAAGCTTCTATTAAATACATATATACACACACACACACATCTATCTGTCAGATAAATGCAATCTGCCTTGATCTTCTGAAGAGGAGAGAAAGTTTGCTGGGAAAAGCACTTTTAGCCATGTCTGAACTATGAACTGAAATTCAAAACGAAGGGCTTTTTGTTCATTTATGTCTTACGTTATAATTGGCATCACAAACCTGCAACCGCTAGTAGTGGAAGAAGCTCTTTACTAAAACACTGTATCATTTCTGACGTTACCAGTAAGGGAATTCACTGTAATAGTGATCTATATTCCCACGCTGCTTTCAGATTGGTTTAGCAAACAGAATGTATGAATGCTGAACGATTACAACAGATATATCTACCACTCCTGCTCTTCTGAGAACAACAACAAAAAAATTATGCAGTCAGGCAGGCAAAATCCTATGTTTTCTATATGAAAAAAAAAACCTGTAATGAAAAAACATTTATTTTTAAAGGGTCTCGATTAAGTCCCATTTAAAAATCAGGCCTACCGACACACTATAAAAACTCTTGTCAATTAGGAAAAAGTTCTTATCTATTTGAAGAGCAATAAGACTGTCCTCCACATTAGCACACTATTAAGAAGGATGTTATGCCATGACTTCCACATGGGAATGCCTTTTTTTTTTTTTTTTTTTAATAACACCACAACACTTCTTTAAAATGGTATGACAAGTGTCATGCCTCTTAATGACAGTTCGTTATCTGAGCAGCTGCCTTTAAAACGAGATGTGGCACAAGAAACTTCAGAGGCAGAAGCATGCTGCCAATCACGGGTACATCCCGCAGCCATCTCTCCATCTTTGTCATAACTCGCCCTTGCCCTGTTTTGGAAGAAGGCAAAGGACTAGAATCTGTTATTTAGACGATATCCGACAAGTCTGTTTAACATTCATGCTGTTCTCCAGGGAATTAGCGCTACGGGATCTGCCACAGCAGTTGGCTTTGCTCAGTGCTGCCGGCCACAGGGTCCCAGGCTGGCCAGCTCACCCAGGGTCGCAGGCTCTGCCTTGGTAACAGATTGAGAGGAGCCAAGCGCAGGCATACAGCTGAACTCATTATTATATTTAAAATGTTTCAGGAACCTCAAAAACAGATTAAGTAATGCAATAATAAAACTCTCAGTGAACCTGTGCAATAAAATCCATCAACAGAGGAGATGGGTAATATAATCTCTTTAGAAAAAAAAAATCCTCTGCTCTATGCCTGAATTACCTTGTGCACCACAAGATAGAGGATTTAGACTATGGCAACGGATTGAAATCTCTCTTCAGGGACATCCTTCTCATAATTGTACATTCATGCCTCTCTCCCCAGTAGTAGCCTAAATACAATTTACCGTTGCACACATTTTTATAGGGTTTCTGCAAATCCGCCACTTTATTACCACCCCGGTTATAAGGGGCCACACGGCAATTCCTAAGGGTTCACTAACTGAGCAAGATATTAAGCTTGAATAAAAAGAATCAAAAACGTCTATCTACAATTTATAGTTCTCTATAAAGGACCTTGGGGAACCGCAATTTGAAGGTGAAAAGTAAATGGAAAGCAGATTTCAGCTGAAAAATTCCGTATGATCGATGGAGAAGACTTATGGAGAATTATCCAGAGAGGTTTTTAAGGTGTGCTAGAGTTAAAAACATACAACTCCAAATTACACACAAGGCACACAACATCTCAGTGTGGATACATCTGATTAATCAGGTCTATTCAGAGCTTGGTAACAGCTGCCTTCTTTACGCACATCTCGTGAAAGCAATCCTATTTTACACCTTCAGAGGAAAGAAAGGTAAAAAGATTTGAAAACCTCTGAGGGGGCCCACAGTACCTAACAGTTTCCCAGTTTGTCTGAGAGATCGTGAGGTCCAGAGGTGAGCCCTCTGCTCCTAACCGAGCCACAGACCGCTTGGGTCTTGAGCAAATCACCTAGTTCAGCTGTGCCTCAGTTTCCCTGTTGGTGGAGCGAGGGAGTTTCAGTTCATTCACCACTGTTGTGTCTCCTGAAATTGGAATGAAAATGTTACAGAAGTGAAAGCTATTATTTCTGTGGTTTTTGTCTTCCTAAAGTTATAAGAACAGTAATATAAAGTCACCGTAACATCTAATTGTAACTAGCAAAAATGGAGAGGAAAACCGCGCAGTTATTTCTAAGTACCTACAGAAATTAGGGAATATATTAAATTACTAATATGAGTAAAAAGAAGTAAAGAGTAGATGATGTGGGAGATGTATCCTGTTGCCAAACTCAGAAGGCAAGTGTCTGAATGTGGCAGTCCATCACTAACACCATAATACCTTAAGACACTTGAAAATCAAGATCGGAGGTTTTAGTGAAAGATGAACTATCTCTAGTGCTCCGACACACCTTCACGTTCGGCTGAGTGCAGACCCTCCCTGGGCCACGTTAGGAACCAGGCAATGGAGTCCTCATAAATGAGTCTTACTTCTGAAGAGATGGGCCAAAACCTCTGCTGTCTTAATTCCTCAACTGCAAAACATCCAGTGACGAGCTTGGCCCATTGAATCTATGAAATGGAATAGGCCTACAGGAATGACTCTGTTCTCAAATGGTTTCTTTCCCACCTAAGAGTAAGGTGCAACACACAGCCACTGCTTTGGTACAGGATCTCGTGCTGGAGGGATGGGACGTTTCCAGACAGAGAACTTTCTTGTTGATGAGAAGCAAAACATTTATCTCTGAATCTTCGGCAATTTTTGAATAGTGTCATAATTCCCAGAATCTGTGGGATCTGAAACACTGACATATGGTAATTAACCCTCTTTTCATCTCTTTTTGATTCAATTGCACAGGATAAGTATAGTAATGCATAACAGGTGGGAAAATCTGTATTTTATTTATTTATTTTTGCTTTGAGAAGATGTAGATAAAAATTGTAGACTGTATTTTACGCTGAATCAAATGAAGACGTGGTGCATTGGGGCTGCTGCATATCCACTACTGCCGTGATGTTTTTATTAGTTCTCCTCCTAAGTCTACTGTTAAGTCCAGGAATAATGGCTAAGAAACTGAGCTGTGAAGGTGACACTCTTCCGCATGTGCTGTGACCTTCTTTATGCTGGCGCGTTGGACAGCAGCACAGCTCCACCAAGTCTGATCCCATTATTTATGACATTTCAATTTGAGCCTTAATAAATCACGCTCTGAGACAGTGTGATTTCCCAGCTAAGGAAATGCATACAGGGAAGAGGTAGGTGCAATACAAATGCCTTGGGAGTCCATGGATAATGGGCTATTAGAGGAAGATGTGTGGGGAGGCAACCTTGGTTTTACATTGTCTCTGCTGCAGACTTTCAGCGGAGGTTTTTTTTTGGAACTCACATTCTCTGTTGGTGCTCGGTTCGTCATCCAACCTCTCTTCCTCCTCCTCTCCCACAGTCCTTCCCCACTTCAGCTATCTAGAAGGCTCTTGGCAAAGACTGTCTCTAATATGTGCTTGCATATGGTAGAACATCTATCTCGACTGAAGCAACCAGGCATTAATGTATAACACAAATAATGAACAATGATTCATCTGAACAGGCTTGATATGAAGGGTTGCTTTTTTCGAATCTGGGCCTCAGTAAAGCTTTGAAGGATAATTTCCACCAAAAATTGGATCAACTCCATCAAGAAGAACACAAATCCCTGTTTCCTCCAGATTGTTTCACTCGATTCACTAAAATGTTTATTCTACACTCAGAAAAAAGTTGCTGGAATTTCTAAACTGCATTAAAATTAATCCTTTGCTTCTTTACAGTTGCCTTTTTCAGTGCTTCCTTTGTTCCAAGCTGGCGCTTACGGGAGCTTTCATAACCAGCAGGCAATCACATACATCCTTCCTGTTTGCAGTTTTTGCTGTATTTTACACAAACAAAAAATGTGGAACAGTCCAAAGTACATCTCAGACATCTGAGAAAGAAGAAGGTAAATGTTGCTAACAGTTCCCAGCAGAAGACAAGAAGCAGATAAAGGCACCTAGGCTTTGAAATGGAGCTACCTTATTAACTCACTTTCTACCTTGTGAAAATAAGAGCACGAGATGACCCAGCAAGACTCCGACAATCCCATAGCGCTCTTGAAGCACAGATCTGCTCCAAAGGGACCATCTGAACACCAGGATAGCAGCCTTACAAAGGGATGTGGAAATTAGTGCACAGAAAGCCCATGCCAGATCGTAACAGCATCAGCCCTGGCGACTAGGAAAGGGCAGGGCTTGTCCTACGGCTTTTATAACAAATTAACATATAAAATACCAGACGTCTCCCCTCCCTGCAGTGCTGTTCAGCTACCTGGCCCGTATTAGGCTCTAATTCCAACGGAGTTTTAATTAAGGGCTCTTTCCAGCGCATACCTCAAGCAGGTTTGAATAGCTTGTGGCCGATGGTCAGCCATGAGAAACGCTCAGTGGCCAGCAACGCTTTTCTGTCCCTCTACTTAATACGTGGGGAACAGATACAACAAATGAGCAACGTGTCACGGCACTGGTTGACAAATGTCCTTTCCCATCAGCTGACACTGAAAACAGACACCTACCTTTGCAGCAAACACTCCAGGACAGTTAACAAACCCTTATTACCTTTTGTGAACCTGTGTCTCATCAAAATTTAAACAGACTCGTTGTCACACTTCAAAAACATCCTATTTCCTGCCAATGAAACAGCGAATTGCTGCTTAATGTTCTCCAGCGGTATTTGTTATAGACCAAGAAGCTCGGTCTCTGCAGTCTCTGGTACACTACAAAACATACTCATTTTTCAACAGCCGTGTATCTGAAAATAGACAGGGCTCAGGTGTTTTTACCACAATGTCATGAAAAAAAACCTGTGAGTGCACTGATAAAATAGGCCTTGTCTACATGAGCATTTGATTTTTGCTAGCCCTGGTGCAGCTGTACTGCTATTGAAAACAGTACAAAATATTCAAGCGTACACGGGCCTTTGCGGAAAAAAGAAGCTGTATGGTTTTATGCATCTCTCTGATACACATCAGTGGGGAAGTGCAGTCTAATTGCTATAGCTTGAAACAGAGGAAATATTTTTAGTTGCATCCTTATCCATCTATCTACCTACCCACCTATCTACCTATCTGGTGATACAGCAGGAAAAAAAAGTTCTCCATCATTTGCCCTTCCCCAAGCTTTGGCTAGGTGCCACACCAACATTTCATAAAAGACTTTTGCTGCTCCAAAGCTAAAGAAGCAGCAAGGAAGCGCCCTACCCAGGGCTGTAGCAGCTTTGGGTGTGGAGCTGAAGGCAAAGTTCTGCTCCTCTAACAGACCCCATGTCGGCCATCGCCGCTGCCACTTCGCGCCTACGGCTCACGCTTGGCGCTTCGGAGACAGCTGTTTATTCTCTATGGGACGATGCAACCAGCTACAGAGGGGTGGAAGGAAGCTTAATCCTCTGCTGTACTAAGCATCTGGATATAAAGCAGCAGCAGAGGGCAAAACTGCCTCCAAACTCACAGCAAAGGTCTCTGAAATTACTCTCCCACTGTAGAGCCGATGTACTGGGCTTGCTGTCACACAGCTACTGCTTGACCATCAGCCAGTTGTTGGTAACATGCTTTACTCTCTTTGTAGGAGGGGAACGATGCTTTTAATAGGGAAAATAACAGTTAAAATGTCTTTGCAGCGATTGGGGAATAATAATAACGAATATATGTATGAAATTTTAAACAGTCGCAATGGATTAGAGACAGTCCTTTGCCAAGAAGGATGCAACTAGAACAAAATGCAGCCTAGATGCTTTTTTTTGTGTTTATTGCTTGAATGAATGATGTTCATAAGGCTTCCCACAGCCGCACAGGGTACTGATTGATATCAGTGCCATGCTGCACAGGTCAATAAAGAAGAGGATTTCTCTATTACCACAATGATTCATGAAAGTGATTACTCCCACTTTGACTTGGTTTCCAAAAAAATCTGCATGCAGCAGTACACTTGCCAAATGCTCCTTGTGCGCTCTCGGTGAGCATCCTGAAACCGCTGCAGACAGAGTTTTGTGAAACAGGACTGGAAATACCAAGAAGTGTGGAGGACACAGAGCACGTATGGTCTCTGATGTAGCTAAGAACAATTTTCACGCTGCTGGACCGACCAGGAGCAGCCAGCCATATAGTGGGGTGTAACAGCTTCCCACTCCGTCACACCTCCTGCCACGAGGAATACGGAGAGGCTGGATGAAGGCAAGTGCCCCCGGGGAGCTCTTGGCTCCCCCTCCAGCCCTGCTTCAGGATTTCACTGAGGAAAACCATCCCTGCAGCTGTAACCCAGATCCTGCCCACGGCACCTTGCATCTCTCTGTCCGTCTCTCTCACACACATTCGCTCTTACTCTCTTTTTTCCTGCTGGCAGGAGACACCTTATCTAGAAGGTTATGCATTACTGTGATACATTTGCTTTTGAAGTACTGAGTGGCTTTTAGGCTCTGGCATTTTGAACTTTCGGGGAGGAAGAATGCTACTCTCACAACAAACTTTGAAGTCTGCTTCCTGAACGCGTTAACTGTTTACTCTCTTCTTCTCTTTCTTGGCCACTTTAAGCTCATTTAGAGTAAACACAGTCCACACACCCGAAAAATCTTATCGTCCAGGTATCAAATAACATCCCAAACATGAGAAATCAATGCAACTATTTAAGAAACATGGAGTCTGAGAGAGGAATGAGATCACAGCTGTAATGGAGACTACAGCCCCCTCTTTAAATCTAATTTACACTATATGAATGTGGTATCTTTTGCCATTCAGGTACGTACTTCACAAGAAGCAAAAGCTATCACCAAATATTCCTGCTTTTCCAAATCTCCTCAACACAAGCAAATCTGGGTCTCAAATATTCTCTCAAGGGCAAGTATTTCGGTTCCTAATCCTCACCTTTGTCTCACAGGTTTTCAGAAAAAGCTTGGTTGTGTGTTTAAAAACTATGACTGCAAAAAAGGACCACATCAAAGAAATCTTTGGTTGTATTTGTGTATTCTACCACTTCCAAAAAACTAGGTCATAATTTCATATTCAGTTACACAATCACCAAATCCAGCAACGACTAGAGAAGAACCTGATCCTGTAATTTATTCTATTCCAAACAGAAGTTTAGGATAACAAAGATTCAGCCCGATAACTTCCCCCATTTAATGTAATTCTTTGTCGTGAAAACAGAGACAAAAGCAAGTTCTTTGCGTTAGGCTGTGTTGTCAATTTAAATACCTTTGAACAGATTTCTGCGGTTGAGTGACCTGGGATGGCTATGTGCTCAAAACAACCAACCCTCCATTTAAGAACAAAGAAAAGTGTGTTTGTCTTTTAATCTGATAAACCTGCACATCCTGATCTTAATGGGTAAGACAGTTTTGCAAAATTTATCTTTTGCATTAAAGAAACAAGATTTCTGACTAGCGTCAGATTGTTTAATTAGAACTGGCAATTTAAAAGATATTGATGTCAAGAAGCAGAAACCCCCAAAACTCCACCCACCAGACAGTGGAGTTTTGTCAGTGAGTCACCCTTTCCTCCTTAGTAGCAATTAAAATATATATTGATCCTTCAGCTTCTTTGCAGTAAAACGCATTCAAAGCAAGTGTTAATAAACAGTTCTCGGTTCCTGCTTCAACCTGATCATCTGCTTCTCGTTATCCTTCTAAGAAGCAGGAGGAGGAAACTTACTCAACTCACTGAAAAGAAACGGCTTTTGCATAACTGTAACTTCATGAGAAAAACGGTGACACAACCACCCTGCAGAAGCCTGGGTGATGATGTAAACCAGGCAGTGTCAAAACACAATGCTCCTTGTAATGCTGGAGTGAAGGTCTGAGCTGAGGAACCCAACAAGAAGTGTGCACCAGGAGAGTACAGCAGAGAAGACATAAGCACGCCTTGCTCATACTCATCCCCCTTTTTTCCTCTGTCACAAGTGCAAAAAGAGAGATCCAAGAATCCCACAGCTTTTGAATTCATATTTGCCCTCCAATTTTGGGTGGAATCCCTACAGATGATTCAGGAGCTTCAGAAGATAGAAACTAGAATTAAGTATCTTTTCACATGCTGGACCCAAGGGCTTCTTTGATTTAAGCCAAAGCTAGGGCCACAACAATTATAAGCTAGTCTCTGTTGTTTCAAAATTTCCTTCACTGGGTTTGAAGGGATTTATTGGTAATACTATTGGCTTTGTTCCTAGTCAGGAACACCTAACTTAACAAGAAGGAGTGGTGGGATGGTAAAGCTGGACAAATTCAGAAATCTGGGGCAAGATGTTGTTGAATCACCACTGTGGACGAAATATGAAAAAAGGACAAAAAAACCCCAGCAGATTTGCACTGTCCTGAAGCAAGGGTGGATGCAGCTGTGATACGCAGTATGTGTGGGAAAGGAGGCCAAGAGATATCTGTCCAGCCATTCCCCCAAAGGTGTCACTCGGAGCACTCCCTGCCCCAGCCGCTGGCCTAGCTGCTATGGTACATCACTGCTCAAAGTCGTCTGATCCAGACTAGGTGACCTGATGGATGATGTGAACTGGTCAAACACAAGCTACTGGGCTCACTACAAGACTGAAAGAATAAAATTACCCGGCTTGTGTTATAAATAAGGTGTAGCTGAAGGAACTGGTTTGACCTGGCCCTAAAACCTACTTTTTTTGAAAGAATATTCTGTATTTTGCTATGTTGGCTTAAAACTCCCTAAAGCTTTTAGCCACATGTATTTGATCACCTGCAGTCTGACTGCGAGGTGGCTGCGTGGCATCGCTCATCCAAACGCCCTCCCCGTGATCAGCTGGCTCTCGGCCCGCGCACCTCCGTTTCATGCCTCCACGGCTGCTCTCTGCGTCACAAGGACCACTTCCATCCTGAAATTTAAACATTTTTTTGAGAAATCAGGACATGAAAGAATGATAAAAAGAAATAATTAAAAAGGACAAAATGGCTTGAGGAACCAGAATTTTGCACTTGCCAATTCTGTGTTGACTTGCCTTGTTTTTCCTAAAAAGTCATCCCTTCTGCCCTGCGAGCATGCTTTTCCTAGAATGGGACTTGCAGGGCTCTTTCCTTTTGAAAAACCCCGCTGCCACCAATACTGGCTGATTTCTGCTGCTCCTTTGCAAGGTAGCGGGCTCTTTCCCCTTAATGACTAATTACTGCGTGCCAGACTCTGCTGTGCTCACACGCGGCTGGCTCTGGCCTAGAAGCTGCACTCTGCTTCCTGGCTGCCACTTGGCATGTTTTCGCTATTTTTGTTTTAACTCTTTTTTCCTTCCTTAGAAGATTTTCCAGGCTGGGAAATTCAATCGGAGGCTGCCCCCAGCGGCTTGGCTGCCAGCAGGGAGGTTTGCTAGCCTGGAGCTGGCGGGGTGAGAATTGGACGCTTCCACCCCCATCTCCCCGTGGAGCTCGTGTCCCCGGCTCAGCCTGCGCACCGCTGCAAAGGCATCGGGAAACTGTGGGGTTTCTGCTTCCCCTCAGAGAACAACTGGGGCTCCTGTCTTTTAGGAACTTGGCTATTCCTTTCAATGACAGTGACACACAAACCATGAGGCACAAGGGAAAAATCTGTTCAAGACAGACAGGACACAATCTCATCCCTGCACTAATACACTTAAGTTAATGACAATGGCTCCTGCCCTGAAAAGGCAGTTGAAGACTCATCACCACTGAATGAGCTAAGTTTCAAGAAGGTGGAAATAAACCCAAAAGGTCCCCAAAGCGTCACATGCCTCCATCAGTTGACCTTCAAGTTGCCACCACCACCAAAACTTCGGTCTTTTCGCTGACAGGGAAAGCTTGGAAACTTCATACATGAACGACTTTCTCTTGATATGAAAGATCTACGTACAAAAGGTAAAAATCTGGGGTGAAACGGAGGCAGTGCCAAAGGACAGTCAGGAGGGAAGGTAACGTGGACTGCAGTTGCAATGCTGTTGTGTAGACAGAGCTGACGGCACGTTAGGCATGAAAAGTACAGCACTCAAAAACCCCTAAGTAATACCAAATATTGGAATTTGTCCCTTTGGCAAGAGAACTTACCGTAAGAACATCAAAATCTTCGTGTTTGACACTAAGTTTCCATAAAATTTTGAATCAAGTTCAAAGCCTTGGACCTTATTGCTACGGCACTCCCCGGCTTACATCCAAGTTATCTCAGAGATTATTGAGTGTTCTGGGACGACAAAGAAAATGTTGACATATTTACAGTTAGCTTTTTCTATAACTTGTAAGTTATAGAATCGATGTCTGGTATCCACAGACAATGTGCATGACACAGACACTGGAAAAAGAAGGTATTTGCTCCTTTGCTCCTTAGACCTTTCGCTGCGAGCATTCACAATATAAATAAAAGCTACAAATATCATCTCACTCCCAATACAATTATTTATGTTCCCCTAACACAGCCTAATAACAAACATATTTCTTTTCCGGGAAGAGAGATCTCAAGTGGTTTAAGGATTATGCTGCTTTTATCAGAACGGCAAAATGAACCACAGCCATGTCGTAGCACAGACCCAGTCAGGATAACCCTACGGCTTATTAGAAGAGTTATAAATACGTTTAGACCACAGAAAATCCATGCGTGCGTGTACTTTTTCTTTTGGAAGGAGAGAAATCTGACAATAAGTTTCCAAGGCCCAAGATCAGAGGGGAATTTTCTTTCCTATCACTAAGCTGACACAGGAGAACGCACGGTCCATCAGCAGGGTCATGCGCTGGGGACACTTGCATAGGGATGGGGCTGTTCACCGTGTGTGCTTCCAGCAGGAGACAACTGCAATTCTCCCGCGCTTCCTAACAGACTCACATTTGAAGGATTTCCTTTGGGAAAACCCTGGGGAAGCATGGCTGGCCCTTGTGCCTACTGCTCCCTGGGAGGGGTGTCTCCTCCACTGAGAAAGGTGAAATTTCCACCTCCTGCAAGCACAGGAGATCTGGACCAACCTACAACACAGACACGTGGGCACTTTGTGTCCCCACACGTGGCCGTATAAGAAAGAAAGCGTTTGCTTAGCTATGTCCTGTTTCTATCAGCTCAGCATGGCACTACAAGCCAAGGCTGGATAAGCATTGCAACATATGAAGCAAATACTGCTTTTTCTGCTTAAGTCATGATCTGCCTGCAATCTTGTTTTAACTGTATGTGTGTGGGATGCAAGCGAATTTAAATGATTTAAAGCTTTTTTTCTTTTCTCAAAAAACCCCCAAAACAAAAAACCCCAAACACTAACAGTTTGACAGTCAAGAGTAACCCTCCAGTTCAGTGCCAGACTTAATGGAAGAGAAAACATAAGGAAGCATTTTCATTTTGAAGCTCCCAAGAGACTCTTCCAAACAATAGCAAGAAAAAACACTTCAGAAGGGCCAAAAATCAGGGGAGTGCTCCATTTACTTATTTTTATGGTCAGTCACTGATCATGCTGATATTTGACTTTGGCTCTGAAATCTTAGCTGTGTTAAAATAAAGATAATACACAACTCGCTCAGGGTAAATCCACAGACAAACTGAGACGTCCACAGTTCTTGAAGAGAACTGTAGACTGTTGCCATCTATAAATGCTGACAGAAATTTGTATGTCCTTTTTTATATTTTTACCTTACAGATTTCTAGGAAAGCGATATCTTTCTGTATTGCATCTCATGCAGCAGATCATTTTCTGTTACATTTCCACAGGACTTTGTATGTAAGTACCTAAAACACTTATTCTTTTACCAGAAGAAGAAATCTGAATTTATGTATTTAAACTATCATGATGCTTATCACATGTTTTAAGACTCTCAATGACATCAAAAGGCTTTCAATCAAAGCACAGGGTGCTACAAAATACAAGAAATAAAGGCAAGTGGCCAAATTAAAAAAACTTCCAACCTTTCCATATGCTCCTTCAGGTTATGGCAATTACATATCTTCAGACAACGGCCAACACTGAAATCACCTTTGAGGTATCAGCAGTCTCACTTGCTCAAGCCTCTGCAAACATTCAACCTACGCGGTGCTGGGAAAGCTACCGACTCTTGGATGGTATCCAAAACCCCATCCAAACTCTGCAGAGCCCACGGGTTGAACGGATTACGGAGGCAAGAACCTGTCGCAGCAAATGTGCCCTCCCATAGTAACTGGCCGTGTATTCTACAAAAACCACAATTTCTGCTGTATTTCTGTCCCTTGGTGCAATGGGGAAAACTTACCAATTCTCAGATTAGTTACCGCCCACTGAACAAAACACTCAAGGTTGCACACTCCTCACAGATGAATTCAACAGTTGAGCTCTATTCTGATTTTGCAACATTCCTCAGACAAAGCATCTCACGGTATCTCAGTGCCTGTATCTGGCTTCATTTGACGCTGCCAAATTTCCTCCTCCAATCCTGTCTACCTCCTTTCTCATTGGCCTCCATATTAATGAGACCGAGCTAACAGATTGTGGCATGTCAACATGCTGAGCTGACATCCTGCTGCCCCCCCCGTGTCTGTCTGACTTTTAAGCTTTTTCTTTCCGTTTCCCTTCTGGATTATGTGTAACATGCACTGTAGTCCAGGAATGCCTCTTGCTTTGGCTGCCTTGTCTCTCTTTTTGGCATGCTCATGGAGCCGCAGGGAATCTTGCTGAGGCTGGCTAAGTCACATGTTTGCCCTTTAATGAACGTTATAAAGAAAGCAGAATCTATGCCATTTCGATGTTTCTATTAATACAGGCCACAAGAAAGCTCAGGTTCCTCCTACAAAGATCACAGAAGAACAAAGGCATTTGTAGCAGTTGATGCGCAGAAGGGGCTGATCATACTGCAAAGAAAAGAGCAATTATTAGGCAGTACAAGGCACGTGCATTTAGTTCAAATCTGTTCAGCACGGCAATTTGGTAAATTTTGCTGTCACTTTCTGGCATTCCTGAAATTCCTCTTGAATGACCTTTACTTAAGGATTTATTTTCACCCACTGAACTAAAGATGTTCAGCACAATGGAAACACATCCTTGGAAAGTCATCTTACGGGATACATCTAGAGGCTGGGAGCTGAAACGGTGATGTTCTTCGATAGCCCTTTCTTCCCCTCTCTTGGATCCAAGAAAGGTGGAGAACACTTGGGGAATTATAACTTGTTTTTCCATCGGATGTCCCACACTGCAGGGTCTCCTGGAGAACAACAAATGCAGGTGCAAAGACCAGGGGGAGGCAAAGAGAGGGAAGGACAGCATCCACAGTACCACGATTTCAAGTTCAGCTACAAACGTACCTGGGAAACTAAAACTCAGGTTCTCGAAGAGTGATTTGCTGTGTCAAAAAAAAGCAACCACCAAACCAAAAATATGACAATGTTCACTTGGAGTGACCTTTGCAAGAAATCTAGGGAAAAAGAAAAGAGCAGGATCTTTCCTTCCTAGGGAGGATTGTGAATCGTCTCCCAACTGCACTCCTGAGCGTGAATCAATTTTCTTCCAGTCGATAACTAGCGCAAAGGTTCTAACCTTCATTTGTGCTCCAAATACTCAATCAGGGATGTAGAACACATACCAATTAAGCAATTCAGCTAAAATAAGAAGGCCGTGAACCAACATCGTTGCTGCAGCTGCCCCTGAGGGATCGAGGGTTAGCAGCTTGGGGAAAAGGTAATTTATTGAGCTTAATACTCTGCGAAATGTTCTCATGATAATAAGATTGTAAGATCGTTTTAATATCTGAAGTCATGTTGAAAAGGTCATTTCTCATCTTTTACGCCTACCTAAGTCATGTAAATTAGAGCTACTCAGAGTTGAGGATGTTTGCAGCCCAAGTTTTTCTATATTTTTGGATGACAGAGAAAAACGTCAGTAATCCCAAGCGGTGGTCACCATCGGACAGTGCCCATGAGTTTTAGAACAGCAACATTAATGGATGCAGCTACTTCTGCTATGCATTAGGCCAGCCTTTCATCTTTGACTTAGCAGATTTTATTCAGACTTTTCCCTCCTTTTTAATGTTGTGATTTGGAGAACGTTAAAAAAAAATTTCAGACACACTACATGTAATCTGAAAGGGAAGGGGAATACAGCTGATGTATTTGCCAGAAGTTTTATAACCCAGGAAAATGGGGCATTGGCAATTTCACAAAGTACTAGCCTCTTTTCCAACATGCTTTTTTCCATAAGAGAGAAGTAACTTGGAGAATTTTTTTCTTTCCTTTTTTTAAACGCTTTCTAGGCAGAAACTTTGTAGACTCTGCCTCCACATCTCCCAGCCAACATTCCTAAATCACAACTTGCAGCTGCCCTTGCTATTGCAGCCTTGGAGCCTCCATTTGGCAGAGCACCAGCATCATGCCAAGATGTGATGTTTCTGTGATGTGTGCAATTACCCAACAGGGATGGAGCCGAGATCCCCAAACGCATTTCACTAAGGCCCCTGAATCATATTTGAAACCAGGTCTTCAAAATTTATAACAGCATTAGGCTATCTAGGCCCTTAGTTTCATTTATGTTTTGAAGCTTCAAATCCATCACACAACTGAGCTAAACGAGGGCATTATTCAGAGTAGTAACGCATTTGACCCCATGTAGTCTAAAAGATAGAAATCCCTTCCTTAATAGGTTCCAGCATCTTCTTCCCNCCGAAAGCTTCCTTTGCCATCCCCCTTCCTAATAATTTTTCCACCTCCTCTCTCCTGAACCACTGCCCCATTTGTGACTCTTCACTGGTCAGGCCACAAGCTTTTCAGAAGAAAAGTCATCTCTTTTTTTCTGCTTGGCAGTGTGCTCCAAAGGTGCTATGCAAACGATTTATTGTAACAGACTGTGGCCCAGAGTAATTTAATAGACTGTAAACCCCAGCTCAGGAGAGCTGGCGATCCAGCATTTACAGAGCATGCCATGCTTGTATTTTTCAATACATAATACATAAATCTCTCTGTTACTGTGGCTCTGTTTTCAGATTTGCTGTGTTTTGTATGTGAAAATTTTCCGACTATTTATCAGCTTGATCTTCTCCGTCAGCCTTTATCATCCCTTACAGACCTTCTGCAAACTCCCTGAAACAGAGAGATTGAGGCAGCTGCCAAACAATCTCACAGCCTTCCAAGGGTGGGACTCTGCAGAGGGCTGTATCCCCACCATGCCAAGATTGCCACCCTTCTTATTATACTAGCAATAATAAAGATGATAACATCAAGCTGAACCACTCTATCACACCAGCAGAGCTGGGAGGGAACGGAAATGTCTGCATGCTTTTCTTTTTTGGCTTCCTTGCTTTGGTCCGAAGGGTTGAGAGGAGGATGCTTGAAAAATTAGAATCCCACCCCATCATTTGCGTGACACCTGGGTGATTCACTGACAACAACTCTTCCACGGTAATGCTGCGCCCCATTGCCACCTCTCTGGTTTCGTAACTAGGTGGCCACATCTACTAACAAGCCTGCCAGGAACTTCACTGATCCCCATTAGAGCGCTTAGTTGACAAAAAGTTAGTGCCAGCTTCCAAGTTACAGAAAAAGCCCAGCTCTATCAATGCTCACTTTTTTTCTCAAGCTCAATTTTGGTAAGGAACACACGGCATCCAGCTAGAAAGTTCTTCCGCTATGAACTGTGTTTTCAAGGAAGGCGATTCACAAATGAAAAAGGGAAAATATAATCCTGAAAAACAGAGAAAATGGAGTAGCAACAAAGCTCCTGAGCAGAAGCGAGAGGATTTTTTATTTGGCCAATGGATTACAGGTTAAACCCGAAACCTGCCTTTCACTTGGTTAGCTATGTGAGCATCTGTATTTGCACACTTCATCAAAGGCAAAAAACACAAGAAGCTTCTAGTTTTGAAGACTGTCTTCCCTGGAGGGGTTCCAATTTGGATGTTGACTGCTACTAATAGACTATCACATCAAGAGAGACAGAAAGCGCACAAGTCGCTGAGCACCGGTGCTTACCAGGTTGTCTCCTCCTTTCCCCGTCTCCTTCTCAATAGCTACCAAGCAAGCGAAGTTTCCAAAACACGAGCAGAATTTACACAACTGTGAAACAATAAATCAAGTTTGCCTCACTTCAGCAGTAGTCTGCTTTACAAATTTGCACCCCGTTTGGGATGAATGTGGATGAATGTATTTCATGCGCAGAGGCAAGCAGCGGTTAACGGGGAAACCTGCCATCTACTCACTGCAGCATGTGCCAGACACTGCAGCCTGCATATTAATAGATGATAAATCGCTATTTGGTAGAAATATATATTTTACACACAGCTTAATATACGTTCATAAAAAAAGGCTGAAACTTGTTAATCCCAGGCATTTCTACCTTCAGCCAATTTCAAAAATTCCAGTACAGTTTTGGAGGAGCCAATATTTCATTGTAGACTGGAAAAATCTCTGCAAAAGGGAAAAATAACCCTCAAAGTACATGAACAGTACAAATTATAGAATATATTTTCTGCAATTCTCCAAAACTTATCTGGAATGCTACTTGAAAAAAAATGGTAAGGGTATAAGATTACATAGAAAAAACTACACACCTTTCACACATGTTTTTTTAAAGTCAGCATTTTTGTAGGGAATTTTGCCGTGTACATAATAAAAGTGCAGCAGAGAGACAAGGTATTTCAAATAGCCGCAATTTTTTCATTAGGTCACTCATTCGATTTTCCTCTAATTCTTTTTGTAACAGCAGCCAGTCTCTTTCCTGAGTTTTTATAGGTTTTCTATGGTCAAATGTCTCAGGAAGTAAAACAAGTAAGTGATGGTCTAGTGGACTTAAGGCACTCAACAGAAAAGGAGTATTTATTCCTTAATTAGTCACTTCAAGAAATGCCAGGTCTGTAAGAGACAATCAACACAGGATTCATCTGGCTATCGTAATTCCAAGTGTCCAGTTCCTAAATCTGGCCAGTCGTTCCTTTTGCTTCAGCTGTACTCACGATCAATGAAACGGCTACGCCATATTCAACTGGCATTTTGCATGCTAGAAAACCACAGTCACACCACCACCTAACCCATACCATGCTCTAATCTCTTACAACGCAGCAATACGTGGCAAACTTCTGCACATTATTGAGAGATGGGTTTTAAAGGAAAGCACGCACCAAACCAGATCTCTAAGAAACTCTGCTCCCAGGAGGCCACCCCACTGCCAACCTACGACATTGGAGGGAACAGCCTGGTGCTCTCGTTCACAGACCATTTAGCCCTTCGTTAAGTGACGACCGTACAGAGCACAGCCAAGAAAGCAACCATAGACAAGTGCTGAATCTGGAAAACGTGCTGCATGAAAGAAGTGGTTAACTTCATATATCCAACCAGATCAAAGATTTCTAACTTAAACTTTCTACAAGTCAAACTTTGCAGCTGTTCCCTTTATCAGCTCACTAGGAAAAAGTCTCCGTGGATTGGTGCCATTCTTCGTAAAACCTCAATTGCTCTGCAATAAAAGAGGTCTAATTTTTACAGTAAAGTTCTGCTTATATTTAGCATCAACATCTGACCACAAGTGCCAAATATAAAAGTTACTGGGACTCACTTTAATTGCATTTTGTGCTCTCTTGGTGAGCCAAATCCTTTAGCCTTACTCAATGCATGCTCAGGCAACTATGACATTAGCTTCTACCAGTAAATACTCCCTTCAATCTGGAAATCCAGCATTAACATCCATCGCTTTAGATTGGAACCAAATTGTCCTTCACATGTAAACTTCTACATGTAATATTACGCTACAAGAGTAATATTCTACGTCAGTTGTCCTCCTTTTAAAATTTTCTCTAAAGCAAGAATAAATATTAAAAAAAATGCACCAATTCCTTTCTCTCCTGCTCTCCTCCTCTTGAGGAGTTCTCAAAGGCAATTAAGACATCATTAAACAGTCAGACCCAGCAATGTAAGAAGGAGCACCATGGAGCACCTACAGCACTACTGCAACCGCTCGTTAGAGCAAAGGCCGTAATCCCAATTAAGGACGCTCACTGTTTAAGCAGTGCAAGCAATTGCAATCCTTCCCGCATTCAAGACTCCGTGTGCCCCTGGCAGGGATGAGGGGGCTGCGATCCTGTCTGGGAGTGCAAACTCAGCCTCCAATAGTTGGGTGCAAACAGGCTTTCCGTTTACTTTTTCCTCTTTCAATATTTAGTTTAACTACCTGTGTTAAAGCTGGGAGGAACATTTTCTGCTAAGTGCATTCATTTGCAGGCCCATCTCTTGCCCAAATACCTAAAGTAGTACAGCAATAGTTTCATGTTAATGCACATCTTGGTTAAATAAACCAGTTTTCCAGGCTGCTAGGTTTTCATTTACATTTCTGCTAGGTTAGCCTGAGCTATGGAACTGAACACCACGTATGCCAGGAAATGGGAAGAGGTAAATTAGTCCTCTCTTGTACAACTTCCTACCGAAGAGCCACCCGGCCACCAGCTCCCAGCCACTTGAGTTGCTCGTGAACCTCTCTACTTCTGGGGGGAGAGAGGCGAGAGCGGTGCTGGCGTCAGCACACCAGCTCAGCAGGCTGGGGCTGTACACAAACCACCCTTTGCTGTGGAATACCGGTACCAGCCTCAGCTTCATGAGATATACTTGGGGCGCTTTCCTTGGGGTTGGAACTGGGATGTTTACCAAACCTACCTGAGGCAGTCACCAGGAGGGAAAAAAAAAGAAAAAGGAATGATAATAAAAGGTTGATTAATTATGTGCAATAACTGGGACAGCATATCATGAAAATTCCATTCTTGTTTACTCAGCTAATTCACTTTTTATGAGTGTTTAGGCTTTAAAGCAAAACAAAGCACTAATTACCCAATTAACGAGCAATTAAGTTACTGCAGCCTAATAGCCTGTACAGTGGCTGCCTTTATGAGTCTGATGGTGAGTTAGAGACCCATTAAACAAATTTATACACAGCTGTAGCAAACATTACATTTCCAGAGATGTTACATTACATGCTAATATTTTCACAGCCTTGAAACATCATTCACTGGTTTAGTGAATAGAGTTTGCCAGTTTACTCAGCCGAGGTCTGACAAAGGAAAGGTCTCTTATGTTTTACCAGCAGCTATTACCCACGGATAGAAGAGAAGTGGGGCCCTGTATTTCAAAGCTGCCTTGAAAAATCAGGTGACTTTTAACCAAGGCGAGTAATATTTACCTTAAAACTTTTTAATTTTGCCTTAATTTAGGAAGAAAACACAGTCCAGTCATTTTCAATAAATAAATGTACTTATTTGCAGGAGTCTAAGACGCTCTCTGCAGCAGGTGACATTTTCTGGAAGTTTTAGGTTTGCCATCAGGTCGTGAAGGTGAGGATGTTTTACTGTGTGAAGAGACAAGATGTTTTTGTAAACTCGTCTAGGCAGATGGGATTACGTGTGACGAAGCATGACATCCCTGAATTATGGTCCAGTATTAGAAGTGGGCTCTCCCCTCCTACACACCGAGCAGTACCGAGACACAGTGGCGTGAAAGCTAAAGGCAAAGTTTTGGTCTCAAATCCTGCGCTCTCTTCTCTTCAATGATTACATTAAACCCACGGTATTATAACTGTATTTCAGTGTGGTTCAATTTTCACATCAATAATGGGTGTTTCTTTTAGTGCAATTTTGATTGCGTGAAGAAAAGCTTTATTTTTAAAGCATCCATTTCGTCTTAGTTAAAGAAAATGTATTTTTTCTGAGCAAGACTAATTGAAACTCAAAACAGATATATCATTTCTGCCCCTACAAGACAGGTTTCCATTTATCTACTAGCACACATAAAACGTTAGATCACCTCTTTCACAGTATCACTTCAAAACACAGGCTGCACTATGTAAATAAGAAATGTTTCATAGACCAAAATAATGTAAGCAGTGCAGTTCTGCAAGCCTGCTGTATTTCCCGAATAACTCCATGGAAACGTGCAGCAAGCAGTAAAGATTATTGGTTATGTTGCTGGCCTGACTTTAACCCGATGTTAAAGATAAGCCGTTATTTGGAAGTCCAGGAGCTGGAAGTATATGTCTTTTCAAGTTCCATACACACATCAAACCTTCAAGCTGGCATCCTCACAGTCCCACTGAATTCCATGAACTGCACTGATTTATAGCAGTCACTAAAGATCTGGTTCCTGCACATTCGTTAATAAATATAAAGACACACCTGTGTTAATGAATTTGAAAGCATGAGGCTATGTCATTTGTCTTATGGATAAACAGAGTTCTGCTCACACCCCGTACCTGACGGACGCTTCCCCAGGCAGAATCGCTGATGAGGCCCATTGCCTTTGGCCTGTGCTTAAAGTTTCTTCTTGTGCAAATTCTCTGGTATGTAATAAGGCATAAGCTTAAGCTGCCACATTTTCCCTAGTGGGAATATTGAAGATGAGTTCTTTTCTTTTTTTTTCCCCACAAACACTGTAAGAATATACCCGTTTTGAGATGTTCATTGTTCCATCAAATTTGACAGACCAACTCGCTGATGAGCTTAAAAAAATGATTAGAATGGGGGAAGCACAGACAGACACACAAGGACACGTGATTGCATAAATCTAGTTTTCTTAGGAAACCAGGCTAAAGGAGAAAAGTAACAATCTCCTTTTGGGCTAGATGGCTGCATGGATGAATGTATCAAGGTAGGTTTTGTAAGGTATTTAAAAACAGCATGGCATGGTAAAGGTATGGAAAAACATCAGGTGGCAATAGCACAAAGCCAGAGCAATCCTCATTTGGAGATCGTAAACAATGTAGGAAGGTAAATGGTCAGCCAAGATGAAAAATGTGGAAAACAAACCTGAAGGCAACAAACAAGATTCAAAGCAATTACATCTCACCTAAAAAGGGACATCTTTTAATCATGTCCATATTAATGCTTTCTCGGAAACTTCATCACCCGTCAGCCACTCAAACTTGCAACCCAGCAGCATCTGTTTTTGATTGAATAATGTCTCCCAACGCTATCTTTAGTCTTTCATTTTTTTATTTTAGTTTTTATTAAAGAAAAGGTCTTACCTGGCCTGTTTTGTATTGTTCTCTCCACTCTCTTTTTTTTTAATCTAAAGTCATTTCGAAGAGTGAGCGTCAGATATCAAACCCAATATCCTTTTTCTCATTAGCACTTTTCCCGTGCAGACCTTCAAATGCGGTAATAATTAATGAGTCTGTGTCAGAAAATGAATAAAAGATGGCTCAGATGCTTCACTGTTCAGGGCTGACCTTTAGCTGAGTCTACTGTATTAATATATTCTTGTGTTGTCAGACTCAAAGAGCTAACTGCCTTATGAATTATTTATCAACACAAAAAGTCTTAACCAGAAACAGTGTTAACATTAATTTCTAACCCTCTGTGTCACAGCAAAGCCTGCCTGCACTGCATAATTGAATTTTAGTTTTAGACAAGCAATCAAAGCACAAGTCGCTGTTGTTGTAAGTGTGGCTGCCTATGATAGCAAGAGGAACGGCTGCTCTTTTTGCACATCTGGTGCATTACAGGCAGTTCAGGTTTCTGTGAGCAATAAGCCCGACTGGAGACAAATGTGGAATGGGTTTGCAGCAATGAGAAGCGCTGTGGCTCCCTCCTCCCCAGAACGATTCTAGATGCTGAACTGCTTATTATCCTGCTATTGGTATTTCTAATTGGGGCTGGTATGGAAATGTGTTACGCCTTCTCTGCTTTCAACATAGCGAGGGGTGCCTGATACACCTGGAATCACAGGGATGAGGCTGGGAGGACTGTCCAAAGGCTCTGCCACTTGGTTCTGCTCTTCCATCTGGCTCTCTCAGATGAGAGTCCATCCATCTCCCTGCTCTCCCCTGGATGCTCCCCAAATGCATGAGCTTCTGCAACTCCATCACTTGCAGCTGTTGTAGAAGTGGGTTTCAACTGCTATCCCCAGCCAATTTTGAGCAACTGTCAGGTTAGGCTTCATTTGTATCATAGTAACCCTATCAAGACCTAAGATACAAGGGCTCAGTTAGGACTTAAGGGTTGTATTCACAATTGTTCCCTCCAGAAGAGTCGTGGGAAATTATGCTTGCTGGACCAAGAGCAGAGACGTAACAACACATGCGTAGGAGGGAAATACCAGTATACCCTGGTGGGATACACCAGCCTCCTTTCACAGCTCCAGCAAAATCAGCACCAGCCTAGTACTTCTATTTTTTCAGTTCACACTCAGTGACTGAGGTTTGTTCATCGCTGAAGAAACAGTTCAGAGATTATCAACAGAGCATGAGGGCCTTACAGAAATGAGACATGGCTTTAGGCTCTAAACCCTGGAACAACTCAGCCAAACAGCAGCTTTGGTAGTTTTTTCCCTCTGTTCTCAGTCAGCAAGGGCAAAGAGAGAAGAATTAAATCCCTTTGGTCCTTTCCCATCTAAGTGAAGAATGAAGTGGGAACTCTTTAGTCTTACAAAGATATCTTCTATTTCTTTTCCTGGGAGCTTAAACCCAGAGGCTGAATGAGAACCAAGAGAGCCCAGCACAGGGAAAGGCTGCTGCTGATAGACCTCCAGAAGAACTCAGGTCTGAACAGAGGTGATGGAGAAGCACCCAGAGCTCAGAGAAGCGACCATGCTGCTGAGAAGAGACAGACAGACAGACACCCTGTGAAGCGCAAAAGCTGCAGCTCATTCAGCTACTTCAAGGGAGAGTAACCCTACCCAGAGAAAAAAGGGGAAAAAAGAAAAAAAACCCCTATCATTCAGCTTTCCATCATCTCGGTGGCCTGATAAAGGGAATGAGTTTGACTACATTTGCAAAACTTGCTGTGGCCTCACGCTGAACCTCTCCTCCCCAGCTCGGGAGCTACAAATCCTGCTGGGGATGTTGGGATCCAGATCAAAACCTCTGAACTACAGCTACATTAACTATGAGGCAGGAAAGCCGTGTTTTTACAAAGCTACCAGCGCGATCTGGGTGCTTAATTCAAATTAATGGAAACTGGGTGCCTTAATCCCCAGAGGGCTTTCAACAATTTCAGTGAAAAAGATCTCCACCATCTCCGAAGTGAGGAATGAGTATTACCCCTTACCTAATGACTGACCTGATAATCAGATGTTCACTCTTCCCAGGAGCTGTGTGTATCACACCTTTGCTCCAAGAAAGCAGACAACTACAAGTGCTTTAATCTGAGCTGAAAAGCGCTGAGCTTTGCGGGTGTTAGACTATGTGATTCTGGGTTTTCCGTCCAAGATTGCCAGCCAAGTTTCAATGGAAAACAAGACACGACATTTTTCAACACTCTGCTAACTCTTCTTAAGACTGATCTTTTATAGGCGCTGGGATCTTCAGAGCAGATATTTTTTTCTGTAGTTGTTTTTATTTTTAACTCTGGAGCCTATGATGGAATAAATCAGTCTTTGCCAAACCAGATACTTTTCTTTGGCAGACATTTGCATATTAAATCTAAAATTGTTTGCCATGACACAGTGAAAAGAATTCTTGAAAGCCACTTCGCATCCTTCCTGCAAGATCTCACTAGCACCTCCGTAAGTAACACCAACCTGTTTTTCTGGAGACCCGATAACCTGGCACATTCAGCTGTTCCTTGTACCGTTAGTGCTCAGAGCAAAATCGATGATAAAAGGTCTGGAAGACACGCACTTCTGCAGTAAATCCATAAGACAGCTCAGGTCTCCCTTCAATTTGGTATTTATTAGTTTTTTCCCCAAACACAGCAGAAGATGGTGACAACTAGTTCCCATCTGTACATGCCTGCTCCCGAGCTATGGAAAATGACTCTGTAGGCCAACTGGAAGCTGAATAGTTTATACATGAGCCAAACAAATGAGGTTTAAGGATGACTGATACACTGGGATTGACTCTTTGCCCCCGCCGAAGGCTCGCGGAGGGTATATCCTATGCAACGCGTTGCAACGTTGGCAAACAGATAAAAATAGCTCCTTGCTTTACAGCTATTGCACCGGTGCGGTGACCTGCTTCGTATCTCATTGCTTTCTGTGTCCCAAACTCTCTCTGTTGGTTGTATAAAATACGTTACAATTGGGGATATTATTTTTTTTCTTAATCTTCCACTTCAATATACCAGACTAAGCTAGTAAAAAAATGAGACGGTCATGCTCTTTTAAAATAACAAAACACCCACCCTGGCAGTTACGACATAACCCGGCAGATTTTTCTTGTTACTTTGCTGTTTTAAGTGCCTCACTCAATGTGAATCCAATTACCAAGGCCTTTGTTTTCTCTAACAAAGGGACTGTGTTTTGGGGCTCCGTCTCATCTGGCTTTAATCATCTCTCATGAGGGGAGCTCACTAACAACCACCTTGGGATACCTTTTATGACAGATTTGGGAAGGCGCATGGAAGAAGGGGTGGTTTGAAGAAAGAGGAGATGAGGTAGATCCCCCCCCTCCCCCCCCCCGCTTCTTTTTTTTGGGGTTTTTTTTTTTTTTTTTTGACAAGTGCATAGGCTTTCCACAGAGCTCCAGTAAACCCGAGTATGACACACCCCCGGCCATGGATGGAAATGATTTTCGAGTGGCTATTTTTTTGGACTGTAGCGTGGCTTATTTTAGAAGTCTCCAAAGTCTTCTGAAAGAAGGAAGGAAAAAAGCCCAGCTCTGGATCTTCCCTGGCCCATGTGGCTAAAAATCACCCGTTTTACTACTATGAAGGCCTGTGCCAGTTGGCCAGCCCGACAGACATGTTTTCTTTTCCCTTTTAGGCCTATTCTATAACAGATTTTTCCTCATAAAACTTACAACTGGTGCAGCTCTTCTCAAGTTTGAAAAGCAAAACTTTTGAAATCAGTAGGACTCAATTAATGCGCCTGAGCACAACAGATCCTTCAAGCGACACAAGGAAAGAGACTTTCCTCTGCTAGAAATGGGAATTTCATTCTCTCCCCCTTCATCGCAGGAGGCAATCATGATTGCTCAAGTCACGCTTTAAAAGTAATCATTTCAATACCCGACTAGTAAACAAAGTCTTATTCCATCCTGAAATGTTGTATTTAAAAGGGAAAACCCTTCCCCAAAGCAATCTTTCCCTGTTAATTGCAGTGTAAAAGACCATCAAACATACTGTTAGTATTATTTTCTCAATGTTGCATGTAAAATTTACAGCGCAATTTCCATTGTATTCAATAACCAGCACAAGAACTAGCGCTAAGCCTAGAAAAGCTTGTTTTAATCACATATTAATCTCAGTTGTTTTGTTTTTATTCAGTTTATTAATTTTTTTCACAGGGCCACGAGCAGACTGCGACAGTCCCAAATACCTGATAGGGAAAAGTACTTAAGGCTTCTGGGTCGATCCTTTTTCACTGCATATGACAAGGACAGGAATCTGCCAATTTTCCCCTCTCTCAACATTTTGGTAACCCCAGCAAATGGCCCACCGTTATACAAAGTCTTCTGAAGATTGGTCTATCGTCTCAAAGGTTCCTGGCTGTTGCAGCACTTGCTCTCAGAGGCCATCATCCCCCTGTGTATTAAGGGAAAAAGAAACCCCCAAACAGCCGCAATGACAAACCCCTCATTTTTTAAAAGAAAAGAGGAGTACAGTAGAGAACTGTCCAACCTTTGATGAGAATCCCAGACGTTTCCTGAAGGCCCAGGAAATCAGTAAAATGAGGCAACCACTCACTGAGAAGTAGCAGCCTCCAGGCCCTGCTACCCAGCTTTGGCTTTTGACTAGTTAAACTGGGATTTTGGGGAAGAACTTCATCACCCCGCAGTGTTCACAGCATCACAGCTCTGGACGGGACCATCTAGTCCCTCCTTCCTCTTAGCAGGATCACCTACCGCCTGCTCTTTGCTGGAAGAACGGTGATCTACCCCAGCACCTCTCTGCCCTTACCTTTGGAAAGTTTTTCATAGGGTCCTCACGTAGTTTCGCGCTCTGGTTTGCCTCTGGCTTTGAACAGTCATTTTAGATGAAGACAACGATTCCCAAAACACAGGGGAGAACTTTTGCTCTGGGACAGCCTATTCACGATTTCTTTTTGGGTCCGAAAACAACGCACAGACCTGTAGCAGACACAGCACTGCACTGACAACCCCATACAAATCACAAGAGCTACTGTGTTAGGCTAATGTGGGCAATGACCCAGGCAACATGATTTACCAGTACAGTAACGATCATACATTTCATGTTGATTTACTAAGTCTTTACATGAGCGCTGGAACTAAAACTTCCATTGGATGTTGCAGAACTCACATGATAATTGTTTTGATCTACTCAGAGCACAGGGGCATCCCCAGGGCAGGGCCAGGGCTCCAGCTGAGCTGGACCACAGGCACGGTCGGAAGCCACTCCACTCCAGACCCTATCTCCTACCCATTCAAAATGCCCACCCAACAGCATGTAACACAGATGACCACACAAAGATTCACTCCTCTGTGAGTGAATCACAGACTGAGAAAAATTAGCGTGTTCCTCCTGGAACAAAGGAAAATGTTTACCTAGTCACGTGCTTTCCCACGTAGCTTAAAAAGTTTGCTGAAACGGGACTGCTGCGCTAGGCTTGCAGAAATGTAAGGGGATGTGAAACACTGGGTTCAAAACCATAAATGTGCAAAGTTCAAAATCAGTACTGAAGATTCTGCAGCTGAGAAACATTCAATTACTGTGAGCTGATGGGTGCAGCTGAGGGTTAGTCATGATGCTTCAGCCAAGACTTCAGGAGAGACTAAGCTGCCTGTCATAGCCTATTATTATTTTTTACTATTACAAAAACCGATCTGCTAAGCTTCAGTGGATTAGCTCGAATTTTTAAAATTTTAGCTTCTCTTCTTTATAAGTGTTGCACTTCTTTGTAAGTGCAGGGTTAAAATAACCCCAAAACACTGCTCCACAGTACAAAGCCTGTCAGGGAAAACCACTGGGATCCCACGAGTTTACTGGTTGCGGCCATCTCCTAGGATTTTGACAAATGTTCCTATACATCTCATACTCCTGGTTCTGCCCTAACCCCCTGTACTTGTAGGTAGTTGACATCAACCGGACAGTGGAACCATCCAGGCCCAAGGAAGTTATGCCTTGGTTTTGTGTGGGGTTTTTTTAATATATGGAAAGATCAATGCAGTTTTTCCATAAAGCACTAATCATTCTAACTCTCACTATGAATAATTAAGAGCATTAATCACATTTCAGGCAAATATTTCCATACAGTCTATTAATATATCCCAATCAGATCAGAAAGACTCAAGACCAGTAATAACTGAGATTCTAAGCTCTGCTAAAAGCAGCCTTTTAAGACATACTGTGGTTCCAGATGTTTTGTGCAGCTATTTATTTAGCTTGTAAACAAGCCACCAAAAACATTCCACATAATCATGGGAGAACCGCAATTACATTGTTGTGGGGATTTACAAAGAACTCAGCATACTTTTGTGATTTAGAGAAGAGAAATCTCTCATTCTTTCTGAGAGCTGATTTCCAGATTTATGTCTATGCTGTGAAGCGCCCTGGGAATCATTAAAATGGTGACAAAGAAAAGTGATTTTCTTTATTAAAAGAGGAATGAAGGAGGGGAGGGTGAAATAAGAGAAGCCTCCCTGCTCCCCCCGCTCCGATTACTTTCCTCCTTGTCAGGGATTTTATGTGGAGTCAAACGATCATCAGGTAGCATTGATACTCTTTTGTTTCAATTTTTATGCATATTTATTAACAGCAAACTGCTGGAACAGCAGCACTTCAGTTTATCCTACAACAAGCCCCTGCCTTACCAAACCCTGCTTGGAGAAGGGCACCACCAGTGCGACTGCACCACAACCTATTGCCCACACGATACCTTTAATGTTGCTAGTGCCGAAACTTGGAGAAATGGCACAAAATTCACTACACACCATGGGGGCTTGTGCCACGCTCACACAGCCCTTGCTGCCATGCGGTCATGTCCATGCAAGCTAGCTCGGGACCTCCGTAGCTGCTCCTTGCTGATGTTCTCCCCGCTGTGGCCAAAGTGACGATGCACGCTTCGGAGTAAGAGCAGAGCCCCGCCGCCACGGGGCCAGCCCCACTGCAAGGTTTCTGGATAACGACAACGACCCAACTGCTGGGACGCAGTGTGCTATCACCCAGTGCACTTCATTTTGCGTGTTCAACAGCCATCAGGTAGCTACAATTTTTAACTGATACTGATTTGAGCTGGCCAGTGAAAGTGGAAATCTCTGTATCCCATTAGCGGTTCCCCAAGCTGGGGAGACCCCATGATCATCTTATCTCATTTTGTGATTTGTAATACAAGGTAATCACTCCAAGCCAAGCTGGGTTCAGCCTTCCTCTCCAGATGCTGTCTTTGGTCCTGCAAAGGGTCACCTTGTTCAATGTTCATGCCTTATTCTACTTCTACAGCATAAAAAAGTATAACCATATATTCCCCTATAGAAAAAAGACCAAAGAACCAAACCCCCATTTTCAGCACTTCATAGATTTGCTGCTTTCATTCAAATCCAGCCTAATGGCTGCAACTCCAACTGCTAGCTCCAGGAAATTCTCTTGTTTACGCTCCAAGTCTCACACTTTGTGCAGCTGCGGGGGCAGAGCTCACCTTTGTGCTGTGGCTGCCACTGCCTGCCTGCCTGCCACTGCCAGCAACGGCGGAACATCGCGTCCTCAAACCCTGCCCTAGGGTTTGGATCTAAAGGCAGCCACCTAAAAACCCAAACGCTGCTTAATTCAGCCTACAAGGACACAAAGGTCCCTTTTTGAATTTAACTTTTTTGAACTATTTAAGTGAAAAGCGCAGGTTTTATAACTTCTGGGTAGGTGGCTCTAGCTGAAGATTAAGATTTTAATCTTGACGAGGGTGCAGAGCCCCAGGGCACTATCAGTCGCTGAGCTGCAGGTGACCTCCTCGCATGGATGGAGATCGCTTGTGCCCGGCACTCTCCCGGCGCGTGCTCCTGCGTCCCCCCGCTCCCAAGCGAGCGCTTGCTGCACAGGTAAATCCTGAGCCTGCCTGCGGAAAATTAATGAAGAAGTGACATCCCCACCATAATTCCTAGGCAGAGAGTGATGAGAGGCTTTAAACGTGATTGCTTTCCATCTGTATATGTGCTTAAAGACTGTAAAATAAATTAATGGGGAAATCTAAAACATAATGATAAGGATTCCCCACTGAACAGGTGTTTTTTCCATCCATGAAATTACAAGTTGCCAGGAAAAGACATGGGCCCAGCTCAGCTTTATTTCAGTCTCAGCTCCTTCCATTAAAATAATAACAGGCTTTATGTTCCTGAAGCTGTAATTAAACTAGTGCTTTGGAAGGAAGACCTATGGGTTGTTGTACTGGAAATCAAAGGGAAGCTACAGCAAACTGCTCAGATCGGCCATTCCCACTTCTCCTTCTCCTTCTCCCTGCCTCCTGGCATGACTTTCTAGACCAAGCTCTCATTTCACGCTGCTGGGTTTATTGCTTTGTTTGGTTTTTTTCCCCTGCTTTTTTAATGGAGAATATGTAATCACTGAAGTACATTTAAAATCTAGTCAGAAAACATAAACTAGAAATAAAGTAGGTTCTCCAAGAGCCACACAGACAGCCTTTGCCTCCAACCCACGCAGGCATTTGCCACCAGTATCTGGCAGGGACAACGCAAACAACTCGTGCGCGGCGCTGAGCACCCTTCCAGTCACTCAGAGTAGAAATGATGAATTCTGCTCTCAAACATGTAACATAATGTATGGTGTGAAAAAAGAGAAAACCCACGAGTGCTGTCACTGCATATTTATGATATAAAATAAGCATTAGCATATGGGAGAACTCTAAAGGGAAAACAGAGCACAGCTTCCTCCAAATTTAGAACAATTGAATCAGTTTTAGAATCTAGGACTTCCAAGAGAAATATGCATTTTTACTAAGTCAGAAGTCAGTTAACCTGTCTATAACCCCTTTAAATAAAAGATCCATCTTCGGCATACCTGATAGGAGAACAGTAATGTAAGCTAAAGATGCAGTTTAACTTATGATTTTTAGTTTTAAAATATCATTTGGGAAAGAAGGAAGATTTTCTGACTCCTCTGTCCATCCACTTTTCTGAGTACAGAACAATTTAACATTGTGGGAACGGAAGTGGCTCTACCAGACAGTTCCTGAAATATTGGGAGCCCACGGCTGTGGAAGTGAGAAGTCGCTCTACAGGCACGCACGAGGCTAGATCCCCAGGCAGGACTGATGTCCACCTCCATTTTAGTTCAAAGTCTTGTTTGTGAATGTCCTGCTGCCCTTTTTGCCAATATCCCAGGAATAAAAGCAGAAACCTTTGCAACCAACAACATGGACCGTTGTGGCACAAGCAAAGCCAAGGCTCTGTAGGTTGGGATGGAAAGCAGCATGCCCTTTGCAGACTCCAGCTAAGGGGTATCTGTAACATGCCTGATTAACACATGTCGTGGACAACGATCACAGCTTACAGAAACCAAACAAGGTTACACCACGTCCCTCTTTGGGTGTATAAATTGGCATTTGCAGACGGACTCAGCTGACCCTGACAGGATGGAAATCCCAGGCAGGTAATCACTTTTGTGAGGACAATGTTCAATAACATTTTCCTCATTGAACTATTAAGAATCTTATCATTAATGCAAACTAGGTATGTCCCCTTGTTTTGACCTTCTTCCTTCTCCTGAGAGGTCATACACATTGGTACCAGTGCGGGCAAAACTTTTTTCTGTATATTAAAACACCTCTACAATCCGAGCTTGTTGGCATAGTTCATTGCCTTACACAACACCTTATTCCTGTTTTATGTTACAGATTTGCACACGTTCGCAGCTCTTACAACATAAGTGACTTGAACTGCCTGTCTTCCCAAAAACTTCACCATTTGTCCAAGTGCACCTTTTATTAAGCTGCTGTTATGCACAAACTCTGCCTCTTCAGTAACTAAAAAAGCTCACCTTGCATAACAAACAATATTGCCCAGTAGCTAGTTAAGCAAATTAATGCTACGTCCTTGTAAAAACAACCTGATTTAAATTTTAGTTAATTATACTCAAGACTAATCCTAAGAAGAACGTTAACAAGACTCAGAAAAAAAGTAGACAAGGACAACTCTCTTCTACAGCACTTTCCATATTTCAAAATGTCTACAATTTAAAACTCCAAATAAAATGCAAATTAAAACTCCAGTGACACAGAGTAATGGGTAGAAAAACCATCACAGGCAGAAAAACCATCACCGACCCAGGACTGATCAAGCCCATTTCCCCCATTGCTACGTGCAGGTTTTCTCCGCCAAGGGCAGCCACCGGGCAAAAGACAGAGGGAGAGTCCCCAAACATTGTGCTACACAACGTGCAGGCCTACAAGGCACATACGGATGTCTCCAAGGTCTCTCCTGACATTCACACAGTAGACAATGGCCTGCTGGCAAAAACTGGTGTAAAGATTTCCACTACATGGAGGCCCTGGCTACGAGGAGCCTTCAGTAAGTGATAACTGGTGGCAGCATGAGCACAAGTTTCCAGCCATTTGGTCCATAGAGGCTGATTTCTTTCTAGACACTGCCAAAAGACATTGAAGTCATTTTTAATCCAAAATATACAATTCTTGGCCAGAGCAGGAAAGCCATGAAAGACAACGGCGGTACAGACTTCAGTAAAACACTGATGAAATGAGCCCTAGCTGCTTGCCACATCTCTTTGCTGTTTCACCTACAGAGTGCCCAGAAAATTACTATAAGTTTGAAAAAAATTATCTTCTGGTGCTTCCTTAAAGACACACCGCATAAGGAATTTTCCCCCCTCTTACTGTATCTTAATTGTTGCCCAGATTGTTTCCTAACAGATATCTACATGCAAATGTAATGTTTTGGTTTTATCTTTCAGCTTCGAGATTAGGCTTCAAATTAAAATGGAAGGGTTGTGTTCCAGACTTCAAGAAGTGAGGTATAAATAACGTCGAGTTAATTAGCAGTGTGCTGATAGGTGCCGGCACCACAAAGACAACGCTTCTGCATTTTGTGCCTTAGCAGAAGAGCTCATCTACTGCAACAGAGCACTACGCTTCCTACCGGTCCTTCAAAGTAAGGTACTGCTATAGGGCGTATTTATGAGAGCAACAACAGGGTAGATGTAAATGAAGGTCCCACGTGTTGATAAATGCTGGATATCACGGAAGAAAATGTAACCTCAGGAGACCGACTGAATTCATCAAAGGTCCGTGCAAGCTTCGCCCACAGCATGCAACGTGGAAATGCAGGGCAGCCTCTTGCCAGATGGGAGGAGAGGAGGAGATCTACTCAGACTTGGTAATTTAATGTTGTCTTTTTCAATAAAAGTTAAAGATACTTGGAAGCTGAGGGTATGTAAATGCTGGAATTTATAGCTGTCTCAGAGACAGCTGCATGATATACAGTTCAACGGGAAGGCCACCACAATTAGCCTGGCTTCCAGGATTATTTTATTGAAGGAAGGGGTGATAGGCACTGTTTAGAAAGTGGGAAGGAAGAGAGAACAAAGTCTATCTTTAGAATCATTTTGAGCATAGGTAAGTGTAAGGTACACATACAGGCAACTCATTTGTGGAGGGAGGGTCCCTTGGAGAACACGACTCCAGGATCCAGACAAGGGATGGACTGCAATATAGCACTCGTCTTTCTAAAAATGTGTTCTGCTGCTGCAGGATTACCACTCTTTTCTTGTGTGGTCCACAATATTGCAAAAACCTGCACTGCCTCACTCTCTTGGGAGGGTCATACACAACACAGAACAGACACACATTTATTTTCTGGTGCCTGCAGAGGGAATACAATGTGCCGCAAGGTATTTAGGAGCCTTCACACCATGATAAAAACACAATGTACAAATAAAAGCATGTCGAGCACATAAAATAATTGTTAGAAAGTTGCCCTTGTAAAACTCCCAACAAGAATCAAAAAGCATTTTGTTTCGATTTGTTTAGGAGGTAACCAGGCACAGACGGTAAGCACCCTGTCTGAGGTCACACCGTGAAGATTTTGCAATGTTTGCAACAGGGGGAACACAGAAGTGAACGTGTAGATAAAGACTGTGTATGCAGGACTGGGTGTTTGACTAGTTTGCATGTCCAACTTTACTTTATTGATTTCATAATTCCATGAAATTGATATTCTGTTATGTATCCAACTATACACCTTTAAGTGCATTGTAATGCAGTGCTAACTGCATCAGGTTTACTCCAGTACAGATCCCGCATCACTAATAAGGGGAGGAAGAAGCTATTATGGCCAGGGAGCAGTGTGGTCGAAAGGTATTTTTGTGGGAAAATAGGTATTTTGGCATGCAAAGCAGGTACCTTTTGTGTCACTTAACGCTAAGCCACTTCCCTGTCCACGCTAAGATAATTATTCTGTTTTCATGAAGAGCTGATCCCTCGCAGATTGAGGCTGAGTTGAGAGAGCTTTGAACAATGTAGCACACGTTTTGCCAAGTGTTTGCCTGAAATACCTAATGCCTTCTGAGAACACACCACCACCTAGCAAGAGAAAAACACGCCATATTGTGAGCCTCCACATGATGAATTAAGCTGGATTTGCTTTTGCTTTCACATACTTTTTTTTTTTTTAATATATAAGACTAGAGGTGCTTGAAGAACACAATAAGCTCATCCCATTTACCCGTTCCCAAGCTGCACTCAGCATGAAGTCTGACACTTCTGCTCCAGACCTAAAGAAGGGCTTGTCTATTTTCTCCAGCTACAGCAGTTTGTCCAATAACAGATTGTCTAGGTACCTCACCTCTTCCATAACCTTTCCTGAGAAAGCTTTTTACTGAGATCTCAATGGTAGCTAAAGTCAGAACAGGATAAAGCTATAGCTGCTGACTTNAAGGTCAGGATGAAGCTAGCAGGGCTTCAAATGCAAGCGCTGATGTGGTTAAACATTATCATCAAGAGATGATGACAGATAGGATGGTCTGTCCTCTGAGCGGAGAAGTATCATATTCCTGACCTCATCCTCAGCTGCACCGAGGCCGTCCCTGTTGCACTGAACATCTTCCTTAGGGGAAAGAGGCCAACGTAAGGGAATTCCAGGTCTCCTATTTTAACTTTATCTTTCATAATAATGGGCCACATGTACAAACAACTCAATTTGACCATAAAACAGGATTAATCTTACCATTCCTCCTTTGAATCTAACTCATGTGATAATATTTGTAACATGCTTTGTCTCATTACCTATGAAGGTAGGTAAGAAACCAGGATGCTTGAGACCAATTCCCAGTACTGACCATTTTTGGTTTTTTTCGCGAAAGAAGCACCAGCAGAAATTTCACTCCACTCATATGAAACTTAGGGGAGGAGTAAATGAATTGCTCTTTTATCACATCTTACTAAGAACACTCAGTTTATAATCCATTCTTCAAATTATGCTCTGTTGAAACAGTCAGATAATCATATTAACAAGGTGAATGGAAGAGGAGAGCAGCACAGTTAGTACCTGTCACTTTAGTAAAAGCAGAGGCATGCACGCATAATACATTTGTTTCTCAACCAGGGCTCTAAAATAATGTATTTTAGAGCCTTATATTTCACTAAGTAATACCATGTACCGCAATAATACACCGTAATGTTACTCAAATTGCTGTCACAAATGAGAAAGAGGGTTCTTAAATATTTAAGAAAAATTCAGCTACTATATTGCAGTGGTATTTCTTCAAATCCCTACCCCAAATCACGACAATATGAAGGAGGCAGCAGGGCACTGGGGGAGAGAAAGGAGCTCACAGAAGGTCACACAAATGCAATGGCATCACGAAGAAAGCACATCCAGCCATTTGCAAATAGAAATTTTAGAAGCTGGAATAAAGTCTCTTCACCTTTCATTGATATATGAGTATCAAACAGTAAAGTACATCTACATAATATGTATTATGCAGTTTTATTTTTATCACAGGGTTCTTCTAGCTGAATGCACAAACCACTCTGACTCTGCTGTCATGATTTATTTTATCGCCCCAAAACCCCCAGTAAAAAAGGGAGCCTTTTATCTGCAGTTTGACAAGCTATGGTCTCTATTTATTTCACACTACAGCACATTGCAAGGGTGTTGCGTTGCTCCTCTGTGCAGGAGACCCAGACTGAGCTTTGTGACTCCCTAGTCTCTTCTGTCATTCTCATTTCTGTATTTCTCCATCTGANAATCTGGGGAGTCCTTAACTTTTATAACAGAACACTTGCCATGGTCCTACTATCAGCTCTCTGATGCTTTGCACAGTGGCAGCAGGAGGGTCACCAAACGACTTCACCCTTCTGCTCTTTTCCCAACAGCTGCTGATAACCTAAGTCACGGTCTTTACCCAATCGGCTAATAAAGAGCTATGCTACACTGAGGTGCGGGATCTTTTTAACAAGAAAACGCATGCAAACCGTACATATTGGCTAAAAACTTTACTTACTGTGTAACACCACAGCTCTCACTATGTGGTTTCTCACCTACATCCTCAAAACACCTGGTTTAGGAAGCAAGTGTACCTTCCAGTGCTTACAGGAGTGTTCTGACACCAAAAGGAAAACAAGCGTTCTGTTATAAAAGTTAAGGACTCCCCAGATTTTTAAATTTCTCACTTAGCATGTTCAAGGCTTTCCTTACGTCTTCGCACCTCCCAAGGGCAGAGTTCCCTCTCCCAGCCTGTGATTCTGAACAAGGCATCGCTTTTTTCTTTTTCTGCT
This sequence comes from Fregata magnificens, assembly GCA_013389945.1. Lineage (NCBI taxonomy): Eukaryota > Metazoa > Chordata > Aves > Suliformes > Fregatidae > Fregata > Fregata magnificens. The sequence goes on along the minus strand of WAAD01021003.1, from coordinate 698,923 downwards.
TCAAGAACTTTCTTTAAGTGATCACTGAGTCATGAAACACCCTGGTTTTGCCAGTCCCAGGTACTTCACTGTAGTGTTCCCACCAGATTTGCTTATCAAAGGTCACAAACCTTATGCTGCTGCTAATAACAGCAGCAGCCCCGTGCTATTGTTCCGCCAAACTTCTATAGGCAGCTGCTGGCTGCAGTTAAACTGCTGATCCCATTTAAAGTAGGTAACAACATGATACCATTTCACCTGGAAACAGCTGTGCAAGTGCTGATGTTTTGGGGTAACACTTTTTTTTTTTTTTCTTTTTCCCAAAGAAAAAACTTCTTTAGTTACAGCTCTGAAGCAAGAGTCAGGAATTCTGGTTCCTGTTCCAGTGCTGCTCAACTCACTATTTTCTGTGCTAACAACCTGTTGTTGCGGTACTAAGGATATCTAAATACAAAGTATATGCATTATCACATAGATTTGGCCTGTGCAAGCATACCTATGTGAACGCACATACATACACAAAGCTGGCAGGTTAGAAACAGAGAACTATTTGGAATATGTCTTTTTTATCTAAATCATTGACAAACCTCCTTAAGAAGTAGCCAGGAAGGCAAGTAAGCTAATCAGTCCACTGCTAGTATTAAGTCTAAAACAATCTCCAGCTGAAATGTGATTAATCCATGCATGACAGCTTAAAGGTCAAAGCTAGAATGCAGAGCTTCTTGACTGCAAAGAAAGAACTGACTTATTTTTATCTCTTCTTTAAAAATTACAGCAGCCATGAAGTGGCTCAAGGAGCAGAGTAATGAACGTCATAAACCTGCCTCATAAAAATGGCATTCATGCAGTAATACGGCAGGTCAGATGAGCAGGGAACATTTCATTAAAAATTCCCCTTCTTGCCTACCCAAGAGAGACTTAAAACTAATCATATAAAATGGCTGAGTGACACCATTAACGAGCATTAATATTTTAAAGCTTTAATAGTACAACAGAGCTAGGCTGTTATATCAAAATTATACAACCTTATTAGACAGTGCACTTGGCTGCATTGTACTTGAACTGTCAGTACCCCTGATTGGAAATACTAAGGTGGCCATGAACCACAGCACAAATACCTTAGCTGTTGTTTGTCCATACTTTGAAGGCACGGTAGTTTCCTGACACGTGCCAAATTCTGGATAATTCTGTGAGGAACAAGCTGGTTTACTTTACCCATACCAAAGGAGGGAGACCTTTACTGTGAGAAATGGGAAAGGCTGGTTTCAGAAAGCTATTCATTTTAAAAAATGCTGATTAGAATTCAGATTCTTGTGATCCGGCTTACAATTTCACACAACCATGTGGGTAGGAAAACATCTTCTAGAGTTCCCTTCAGCAGCAAAAAGTGATAAAACTGAAGAAAGTAGAGAGACTAGCACATGTGTGTATCCTTAACTCTAAAGACAAAAGTAGATGTCATCCATATTCCTCTCCTGGGGACAACTAAGGATCTAGTTGACAAGGTCAACTAAAAGCTTCACTGGGGATTACCTGCAGTCACATGCAGTAATCCTGCGAGTTAGAACCACTCGCTTAATAAACAACAGTTTCCAACTTTGCCTCTTTTCTCTGTAGCAAAATCAAATCTCGATCATAGTTCCTGGACATGAAACGTAACTGGAGGAGGAGACAGACAAATACAAGGTTTAAAGCAACCGGTTTATCGTTTTCTTTGTGAGAAGTGTAGATCCTGTCAAACCCCCCAAATGTACGAAACGCTCGCTGCCTTCATTGTTGCTCTCTTCCACGACGTTGTACTTCTAAACACACACAAAACTAGTAGCAACCAACACTGCTCCTCTTTTAAACTTTAGTGATTTGCAGGACAGTAATTAACTGACTCTGACAATAATGTAGCCTGTACATTGCAACCTTAGCAGGCATCCGACTTTAGGAACATCTGAAAGCTCAGCAAAGTTATCATTTAAGAGAACCTCTTAATTACTCTGGCATTATAATGAATGTTTCTCATAGGCACCCAGCTGTTTTGTTTCCTCTTGCGTAGAGGCAGAGAAACGAATTGCTCAACAACTGCCTGACTGATAAGACACTGGTATTCTTAAGATTGAAGAGATAATGTTGATGACTGTGAGCTATTTCCCTCTCCCTAAATGCTATAATTTTAGTGAGCAATTTAAGAAGGGATTTCTCAGACAAGAGAGGAATGGAAAGAGTTGGCTCAGTGTTGGTTACTTAGGCAATGTTTATAGGAAATTGATGCTATGATTTTCAAGGAGAAAAGAGATTTAAGAAAACTGCAGTAATCCAGTACTTGACAGTCTTGTCTTTGTTAAATACTGCACGTAATTCTCATCAGCACTGCCTTCTGCATTTCAAAAATGAGGAAGTTGAAAGAAATATTAATATCCCACATCTATAAATGCTATTGGGCTCAGGTAAGCAGTTTTCTCGGCATATGTAATGACAGATTACCAGCTCTTGAGTTTGTTGAAGGAATCATATCTAATAGCATCCCCCCCAAAATGCAGGAGCATCTGACAACGTGACAATTCCTGGGGTCAAGTAATAAAATGGTGCAAACGAAAGACGCTGCAACAGACCTACGCCCAAAAGAAAAAAAGACAATAAAACCGTGAAATGGGCAGCAGTAAAGGCTGGTTAAAACCTCAAAGGGTTTGTGTTCAGTACCACATTCTCAGCATACACGTACGGTAGCCTCACCAAATTCTGCTCCTTTGCTCATCCAGAACAAATAACTTGTTTGACATATACGTGTAATGCTGCAATGTCGCTGTCTTCTGTTCCCAAATCACAAGCATTAATATCAGTCTTAGTTAAGACTAGCTGGTTGGGTCGTACATTTTCCGTTCAATACACTGATTTAAAAATCTTACAGTAATGATGTATCACTGTGACGTATGACCAGGCACTACATGACAGAGAAGAGGAGAATCCATCATTCTGTGTCTAACAGCTTTGACACTGCTTGAAGACCCCAGTCAGCAACAGACCTTCCTGAATTACAATGATGTTACTCAACTGGAGAGAATCAAACAGCAAAAATAATTAGGGAACTGAAGTAATCTGCTCATGACTTATGACAGAATGGATTGAACAAGAAGGCCTTGACAGCAATAGCCACGCAAGAATGCAACGCTGGAGTGGAAGTATGTTGTCGTTAAAACAACGCCGAGAAAAACTAGAACTAACAATATATTGGATAATGTAGACACCTAAAAAGGGGAAATATTAAGGCTGTTATTTTGGCCTGTGTGTAATGGAAAAACAAGGAGGTTCATTAAATAAAGGACGATTTAGAGCGACTGCAAGAGTTCAGCAACCTTCCCAGGGACACACACAATGGCTGCTGCTGCTTTGGCCATCAGCAGCCAGGCTGCACATGCACGGTAGGGCACAGTCCGATTATCTGCAAGGAGATGAACTTAGACAAACTGTCTTTTCCATCTCTATTTTCCACGACCATTTGAAATTCAAATCTGACCTGCCTGTAAATAACCTCTCTCACAGCTAGAAAATAAAATATCATACAAAACAGAACTTTTCATTTATGACTGTTTCAGGATTCAGACTCCCCTGGGATTCTCGTACTTGGTTACACAAGCAAGCTGCAAAAGCAAAGAGAAACCGCTGCAAAGCAAGCTGACAGTAGCTCCACTCAAACGTCAAAAGAAACATAATTGATAGGACTGTTTGGAAGCATACAGGCTGAGAAGTATCTCTGACAACTGAAACTGTGCTAGAAATACGTAGTAATTTGCCAGGTAGAGTTTACAACCCATAATCATTTCAGAAGTTCCTCTGTCTCAATAGTGTAGCTTGACTGAGAATTAATATGAGACCTGCAGGGAGCAAACATCCATTATTAGTAGCACATAAGTGGAGGGTAATTGCCACAAAGCAGGTGCACGGTTGCTTTGAACTGCAAGAAGGGATGAGGGAGGTGGGGTACGACACCTGAATTCAGTCACCAACGCAAAAATGCTTAGCTTTAAATAGGACATCTCAGCCCCTGCCAGGCTTGCCCTGTGTTACCAGTGGATTTGGTAAGCAGCTGCTCCTCACACTTCTCCATACCTCAAGGTTGCCTACCCCCGGCTGGTAAGAAGAAATGGCAAGTAAGAAAGAGAGAAAAGGGGCAACACAGAAAACAGGCAAACATAAAAATGCCAGGGCTTTTGTCATGTCTGCAGGCTTTGGGAATCACGGCAACTTACAGACCGCTCTGGAGCGCAAAGCTACATGGTTTCCACTAGCCTGAGCAGACTGCTCATCATACAAATGCAGAATAATTTCAAATGTTGTCATGGGGGCAGAGCCTCCGTTGCACGTCAAAATATTTACAGAATATTACAGAAAAAGACGTCTCTCCCTCTCCCCCCGTTTTTTTTTTTTTAAATACCCATAAGTTTAACTGAGGAAAACAGTACTTAAGTCTGATGTA
>WAAD01021003.1:620209-694443 GCA_013389945.1 Fregata magnificens | reverse complement strand
AGGAGACGAAGTCCTCATACCCCTCCTGCTTGTCAACCAGGCTGCTTGACTCATTTCTAGCTTAGGCCTGCATTTCATACCACATACTCTGAATAGCCTCCAACCCCTCCAACTTCCCAATTTCACCTTTGCTTCTGTCGCTTTGTTCTTAAATCAAGTGATGAGAAAACACGAGGATGATTTTAGTGATATAATCATTATGGATGGTATTGTTAAAAAAAAAAAAATAAAAAAATCAGCGCTGAACTGTTCACTTGCCCGAATAATTACTGAGGATGCGGAATCCCCTTCGTGGGATATGTTCTTCTGTGGCAGCGAGGACGGGAGGCAGAAACAGTATATCAATCAAGCCAGACAGAAAGAGCCTGTCCTTTTTATTCGAAAAGGATTTTGCATTTCCAAGTGTGTTGCTCCAGTTTAATGAAACCAGCGATTGCAAGCTCCCATGTAACACTTCAGCTCTGTGCAAGGACATGCAAAGCCTTCCAGCCTTTTACACAATTTATTTCTTTATCTAATAAATCAAGTCAGGCCTTTTTGAGTAAAGCATCGCTCCTTGTGAAGGAGTGAAGAACCGCCTCATTTGACAGTGCAAGGAAGGGGAAAAAAACCTAATGGGGGAGCCAGCTTCATTTCAAGGTGACACTAAGCAGAGAAAGAGGAGAGGCGGCAGATTGGTATTCTGGGAGGCTCCACGCAGGCATTGGACATGAGATTCCTCTGAATTGAGGGAGTCTCACTCCATTAATTCAAAAACCGATTGAGGTGGAGGGAAAGTAGAGCAATATGCATTATGTATTTGTTACAAAACTATTGTGTCAAAGCAATATTTAGTGGTAAATTATGGCACTATCAGGAGTAGGATGCCACATACATAAATCAATTTGTCTCCTCTGCTGGCAGGAGTGTGACAAAAAGATAAGAGCTCATCAGTGCCATTATTTCCCTGGGCTGGAGGAGGAGAAGGGACGAGGGGGTGGGGGAGAGCTGCAGGGAGAGCCAAACACGCCACTGATTGTAAGCGACAAAAGGAGGAAGGCCTTTAACTTTGACAAGCAGAGTTAAGATGCTATCGCCAAGTTAAAACAAAGAAACCAAACCCCTGCTGAGGAAAGGGTGCTCAGTACAAACAAACTCGTCTCTTCCAGACAGGAGAGGGAAGGGGAGGACAGAGACCGACTGCTCACTCATCCTCATTTATTTTTCTACAGTCAGCTTGAAATATTGATAAAGATTGGAACAATAATATTTTCTGTGGCAGAAGAGTGAAAAAAGGAGTAAGGGTTTATTACAATAAAGGGAAGTACAAATAGCGCCCTGCTAAATGGTAATTATGCCTTTATGGAAATATCCTGTTAATTACTAGGTCATTTTTTGTTTTACAATTGAGTTGTCAATTTGCAGTTAATTTAGGCCATGCCAGTCTAATAGCTATTTACAGATCGCACAATTGCCTATACGGGAGGAGCATGTGGCCTCCGGGCAACAGATGCCATTTTGGGAGCGCTGGAGGTAAAGTATCATTGAACAAATGCAAGCTATCAACCAAAAGGCATCTCCGGCAGGGGGGTATGTGCACAATAACAATAAACACAGTGAGTGGAATAAGGAAGAGGCTTCTTCACTTCGCCTAGTGCTCAGTTTATGGTAATAAGATAGAGCAGCATGTTAGAGGAGCTATCAAGTAAAATCATAATTATCCCTCTCTTTAACAACACCAAGCAGTTGTTAGCTCTTCCCTAACTGACACATTTGAAATGGCAAACCCAAAAGAAAGGCTACTGAAACACCACCACAATCAACGACATTTGATTAGCGGTGTGTCCATTTACCCGTTTGCCATGGGGATCGTCACATAAGCCTGGCCCTGAGACAGCTGAAAGCATCTCTATTTCTGGCACCTCCTTAGCGCAGATGCGTTCATGCCAGGGTAACGGGCACAGCATGGAATAGGATGAAATATGAAAATGTGAGCCAGCGTTTTAGTGTGAGAGGTGAAGAGGTGAAACCACCTAGAACAGATGCCAGACAAGATGCGATGAAATACTGAGCCGAATGACCAATTTGCCACGGTACCAGGGAGGCATCGCTACCATCGAAGAGAAACACAGAGTTCTCGGGAGCGTAATAAAGTGCACACAAAACATCTCCAGAAATTGCTTTCCTCTCTGAAAACACAAAGATCTTTGAGGCATCCACAAGGATTACATCTACAAGCCATTTAAAAATGTAAAATACAAAACCAGTACTTGATGCTTTTCAACATGCTTGCTTGTTTGTTCCCAAATACAGCTTAATGTATTTCAAAGCATAAACCGCTACCCTATGTCCACCTAACGACTGGAAATAAAAAAGCCCAGGATTATCATGTAGTCATGAACTTCAGGGAAGCCCAGGAGTTGCTCCTGAAGTTCCCTTCCTCAGTGTCTTCGAGGACAGCTGGGAACATGTTTTCTTGCTCAGTCCCAGCCTTCAGATTTTAGGAACTGAAGACAGGTGAAGCCAGAGGACCTGTCACCAACATCTGTCTGAATATAACTAAACTAATGACACAAGGGATCTTACGCACCACACTTCACATGGAGACCATTTCTTAAGACCTCCTGAGGTGCTGTCATGTATATTAAAAGTTAAAGCCCTGTTTTTGTTTGGTAAAGTGAAGTAAGGGAGTCTATTCTTAGTAATGTGTTGAGACAACAACATGAAAGTCTTGACAAGCTATTCTACGTTCAGCTTAGTCCAAAGCATGATATCAACTTCCCGTAATAACTACAAATGGAAGTAATGAAGGGCAAAGAGGAAAAATACAAAATAAAATACAACAAACAACTCAAGCAGATTAGCAGGCACTTTATGAAATTATCAGTTTGCAACAGTATAAACAATTTTAGGTCAATTTATAAAAAATATTCCCAGAAGGCAATCAAGTAAATCAGGTAATTATATCCTGTAAAGGGAGATAACATCAGGAAAATTAGAAACACTTCTGCACATAAATCAGAGGAAGGAAAGCCTTCACACTTCATTTACTCATTATCACATTTTATGTATTTCTTTGCAGAAGACAGGGAGCTGGCATGGTTAATGTTGGCTGCTGGGTGCCCTGATTATCGTCTCTGGCTATGGAAATGGCTTGAGGTCAGCTTAAGCAACGTTGTCAGTCAACAAAACACGCAAAATTTGACAAACAGATGATGGAGCAAAGTGACAAGACCCTATTCCATAGGAATAGGGTTCACACTGTGAATACTGACATTGGGAGAGAGCCTGAGAATTCACAACTGAGCCTTGCTCAGACAGGATCGAAGACACCTAAGGCTTCAGAGGAGCTTGGGATTTCAGATCTGGGGTCAGGCTTCAACGAGCTCATACATTTGTCGCTGCAGTGATCCTAGTGACCAGTGAGCATCCTCCAGTAGAAACAGAAGTCACATGTCTCAAAAAAGGAGGAACCCTAGGGGTTTCTCTAGTTTCTTGTCTAGAAGTGTAGACTGTTTACTGTCATGGCTAAAGGCTTCCCAAAGTCTTGGCTTGGACTAGCCAACAAAGGATGGACCAGTGACTTGATTTCTAGATAAAATACTTCCAGCACAGCTCTATGTTTGGTGCATGTTTAGTATCATATCTACCTATCACAATTTTATCTGCCTTAGGATAGAAACGGCAAGCAATCTTCATAAGCAGATTGAAAGGTGGAGTCTAATTTCACTTCAACTTCTGTCAGCAACACCTGCGGTATGTCATTTTGCTCCGTCTATCTGCAGTCAATCACGGCACGTCTCAATGTCTTTTAGTAATTGTATCCATGGGGAATTATTGTTTCTCTTTTCACCACAAAAAGACGAACACCAGTGTCACATATCTAAAATGTAGCACTCCACTCAGCCAAGCTGTTAAGCATCTATTTAAACTTAGGCACATGCTTAAATTTCATTAAAATTAACAGGACTTAAAGAAAGTGCCTGGAGCTAAGCATGTTTTAAGTGCTTTGTTGAACAAGAATGTACTTAAGCAAATGCTTAAATGCTTCCCTGAATTGGTGTCAAACTTACATTAAATCAGGGTCCTTGCTGTTTTTATTCCAGCATGTCATGAGTCATGCAGAAGTGATGGTGTTTAACCAAACCTTCCATTTTTTCCTTAGGATACATAAGAGCTGTCCTATTTCCTGCTGCGAGCAAAATATATAAAAAAATGTCAATGGGGAATCGCTAGTTGCCGAAGCATCTCTAAGATATTATGGCAGATAAGCCTTTTAGTAGTTAATATTCGTCCCCAGACACATCCCTACTTTATAGATTATCATTTCTCTTTAATAAAGGAAAACCCTAAATCCCGCAGCTTCAGCTGGAGATGGATTTTCATTTATTTGGTTGCAAGAAACCAAATTAAGAAAATTACTTTCTAACTAATTTTATAGTGCTAAAGAACAGCTGATGATATGCTGGGGAAAAGCTTCAAGCTTTCTGGATGAAGCCATTAAGACATGAGTAATAATTGGAAATTTACTGTGAATAAATCTTGATGAAATTAAACTGCATTTAAGTATGTTCTATAAAAACCAGGTCAAACGGCAAATGACGAATGCCCCGTGTCACTCGGTGTGGGGAAAGGTATTGCATAAAATCAGAGTAATTACTTCCTCCAAGTACTAAGCACAGGCAAAACTTTTTTTTTCCTTGTGTACAAGAAATCCAAGCATAAAATTACCAAATTTTTCTTTATCATTCCTGACTCAAACTCATCTCTGGAGCGAAATGGCTGGAGCTGCACATGGCACAGTATGACAGGAGACACAGCCTCCTTTACCAACACACCCACTGCCATTACACAGCGCTTTGTAATAGTCTTCATCAAATCAGCCCAATTGCTTTTGACATGGAGGCAGGATTATGTCACACCGAAATTTTTCAACAATCGTTTTTATAGGTTGGTCCAGATTCTTAACTGGTGTGAAATAAAGACAACGTAGCCCATTCATCCCAGCTGCTGACCTGGTCTACTGTATGAAAAACCAAAACTCACAAGCATTCCCACATCACTGTGCATTACTTGCAGAAAATGCACAGGAGCAGTACAAATCATAAGCCAGTCATTTATGGGTAGAGGTTTAAAGTCATAACTATAAAGGAGAAGGTCCTGTTCAACTCCCATGGAGCTGGGATTTCACCAGCATTTGCAAAGCATCATCACTATGAAACAAATATTCTGAACACAGAGAAAGAGATCTCTCTCCTTAAGAGAACAAAAAATAATAAAATAAAAAAAAGGACAAAAAGATCATTCAATCATGAGCTATCATCCTTCTAAAGACTTTGTCACAGTACATTAAAACAATAGAAAACTACAAATGTGATAATCAAATGTTTTTGTAAGTTAATCATTTCCGCTTACAGGACAGATTTTTCACTGGTGAAAGCTGACATACTCAGTTGAAATCAATGGAGCTATGACAATTTACTCCAGCTAAAGGTCTGGCCCATTGGTTTTTGAAATTCAAGCAGAATTGGAAGAAGAAAGCATAAATTTACAAGCAAAAAAGATTGAGAGAGGCAATGAACCATCCTGACCTTCACTTCCCAAGTCACAGACCAGAGAGCACAGCCCAGAACAAGGCAATGGAGAAGAAGCTGTGCTCTTCGTTTACTTTACCTGCATTTCCTAATAGGGTGTGCTGGTTTTGGCTGGGGTAGAGTTAATTTTCTCCACAGTAGCTAGTATGGGGCCATGGTTTGGGTTTGTGCTGAAAACAGTGTTGATGACACAGGGATGTTTTCGTCACTGCTGAGCAGCGCTCAGACAGAGCCGAGGCCTCTTCTGCCTCTCACCCACCCCACCAGCGAGCGGGCTGGGGGGGCACGAGGAGCTGGGAGGGGACACAGCCGGGACAGCTGACCCCAACTGACCCCAGGGATATCCCACACCATACGGTGTCACGCTCAGCATAGAAAGCTGGGGGAAGGAGGAGGGAGGGGGGGACGTTGGGAGCGACGGCGTTTGTCTTCCCAAGTCACCGTTAGGTGTGGTGGAGCCCTGCTTTCTGGAGATGGCTGACCACCTGCCTGCCCATGGGAAGGAGCGAATGCATTCCTTGTTTTGCTTTGCGTGCGTGCGCGGCTTTTGCTTTACTTATCACACTGCCTTTATCTCAACCCCCGAGTTTTCTCATTTTTACCCTTCCAATTCTCTCCCCCATCCCAGCAGGGGGGAGCGAGTGAGCAGCTGGGTGGGGTTTAGTTACCGGCTGGGGTTAAACCACGACAGGGTGGAAGAAGAATTAGCGAACCAGGATCAGATTTGCCATGTAGTAATGCAGTTTGTGCAACAAATTAGGAGCTATATAAGTACAATGTCCTGTATCAAGTCAGCGTTAATGATATCGGCAACCGATCTAAAGTTCATCACCCAGTCCAATTCAAAGACCTCACTTTATAAAGCTCAGAATCTCAGTTTTACAAAACCTGGTCACGAAGTCATCTTAGCAAAGTAGCAGCAAAGCTAGAAACACAGCGGACACCCCAGATTCCCAGTCCCAGCCTATCTTCTAGCTCACCTTTCTCTACCCTTTCATAGTTCCCTTCCTCAAAAGTCTTTAGCATCTACAAAGAATTTATCCCAATGTCACCTGTTCAAGTAGGGAAGTTTAACCTATTTTATGGGTGGACAAGTAAGTATAACCAATGGGTATTTATCAGCTCAGTGTCTTGTGGATCTACACCAGAAAAGTTAATTGACTTGTCTACAGTTAAACAAAAGATTTCACTGAACAGCCAGAAACTGAACCCATGCATCGTCAACCCCAATTCAGCATCATAAGTTGGAAAAGCATCCTCCTAGAAAGCCTCGGTTGGACAGATGGAAGCCAGGACGTGGGAACGTCAGAAAATGAAAGAGTAGATACAGGGAAAGAAAATCAACTACGAGCATGAGACGCACCTACATTTTGACGGAAAAGACAATGCAGGCTGGGAACGGCACCTTCTTCACTGATGGTAATGTGGGCTGCGGGCAGAGAAGGTGCAGGCCAAGCACACGGCTCAGAGACCGCCCCAGGCTTTGCTTCGCATGCAGCCCTAATGCCAACCCGGGCTCGGGGCTGAGCTGCATGGGGAGGAACGAAGACTTGGAAAATTCCATGGACATAGCTCAGACTTCAGCATGAAACAAAAATATTATAATTTAGCATGAAAGATACTTCTGGAGGAAAACACTGGGAAGAAGGAACTTCTCTTTTCTTGCAACCCTAAACAGAAGCATACTGTCCTTTTATGAGATTATACAGCAAATATCTGCTAGCAGGTATGTATTAACTACTGCTAGTTTTTCCTTCACAATATGCTGCATTTACTACCATGCGGTTAAAAACAAAACCCCTGCTGATCCCAACCCTTTCAAGTAACCGTTGTTACGTTTCCTGCTCTTACTATTTGTCCAGTACTACTTTGCTACAGAAGTTAAGCAAACTTGTCATCAAAAGTGTTTAACGGTCCGCACGGAGGCTGGCCCAGAACCCTGCCCCTGCTCTCACAGCAGTTCGGGTGCCCGCCAAACTGCAAGACAGTTTTATTTTAATCTTGAGAAAAGGAAGATAGGACTTGATGTTATTGATCAGCCCAACGGACCATCAAGACTCACCAGATACGTCTGCTACTAATCTATACTTTCTGGTTCACAGGAAGGTAACTGTACATGACGTATGTGCAACTCATCTCTGATAATCCACTGAGAATAATTAGCTCATGATGTTTCTGTGTACCTACTTATCTTTGTACCTCTGTCTATCTCTATTTCCTTTTCTGAGACATCCTTTTAGACTATCCCGTTTTTGATATTTATTTGCCATGAGTACACCACTGGCAGGCATTGTTAACTTTAAGGCACCAAGAAGAGCTCTATGCTATCTAAATTATTTGTAGTATTTCTTGGCTAAATGTGGGTGTTTAAAAAAATGTGTTTCAGAGCATCAAACAGGAGAGAGAAGGATGAGTTACCTGAAAAGACTTTACAAAGGTTTCGGGGTAGACTGGTTTAGTAACATCTGCTCACGAGGAGACTGCAGCTCTTTTAGGAAAAAGGTGGAAAGCAGCAGCCAAGCCTGTGAATTGCACATTATACCCTCCTGAATACAGACAGCTTTGTGGAAACGGAACATCCTGTCAGCGCAGCTATTTGACAGCCTCAGGTAACACTTGCTAACAAGGATGAGCTTTATTTATTTATTTTTAAAGAAACTCATTTTTATGATTACTCCAAAGTGAAATTTTGGGATTCAGTTTGAGAACTATTATCAAGTGCTGTACAAATGCAGGGACTCTTTCTGGAAGGTCACAGCTCAGCAGAACGGGGAACCAATTATACACCTGCTCCCACTGCTTGCATTCGGGCTACACAGAGGTACGATGCCAGTTTCTTCTTGTAAGGCTTGGGGATGAATCAGATCTGGGAACAGAAATCACCACCTCTTTAGACAAACAGGGCTGCAGTTCCCTGGACTGAACGATCCAACTCTCGCTTTCTTCAGTGGAAAGGATGAGCCTTGCAGCTTCCCCTAGGGCCAGTGCCACTGGAGCCCCAGGAGAGAAAAGGATGCTCACTGGAATATACAGCTCTTGCTGCACCAACAAGAAAAAGGCTCCTGCTTCAGACTGAAATATGTCTTGGTGGCGTGAAACAGCAGCACTCACTGCCTTTTGCCCAATTATTCATCAGCACCTACCACCGACCGAGCTGGTCAAAGGCTGCCTCTGACTGTTTGTTGTCTTCCAAGAAGTCAGCAGCAGGATGCCGCTTTTACGCTCCAGGTTAGGTTTCCTCTCCCATCTGGCCTCTGCTACGTCTTCAGAGAGAAGATTTCATTTACAAGCTGTTTGCCATGAAGGAAGGAAACTGTCTGCTACTTCTGTTCTCTGCAGGGATGATGATACAGCATGCTCGCTCTGCTAACTATCTGCTACTGCTTTGCAGCATACAAGAAAAACATCTACTGACTGCCACTGACTGTTAATAATACTCATGAGAAAGACATCTATTTTTTTTTTTTCCATGAATATGCTACTCTTGAGTCCTCACTTGGATTAAAATTGGTACTTTCAGAGGCAGCACAATGGGATAGGCAATGGGAATGGAGACAGACAGGACTCTCCATTACTTGTAATCCAGTTTTGTATGGAAGAGACAAACACAAGTTTTTCCTCTTGTCCTCTCCAGCCATAAAGCCCAAGGGACTCCATCATGTTCAAGACGACAGCAAATGCTGCTGCTCTTTCTTCTTCATGCCTGGTTCTTATTTCCTCTTAAAAATACATTTCATCAGGATGCTGCAACTCAGTACCCTGGATAAGAGGAAGGGGAGGAAAGCAGATCTCTTGCCAGTGAAGGTTTTATGCATGTGGCATAGCCCCATCACAGATCTCCTAAAGAATTGATATGATCTCCCTATGGACATCAAACAACTATGATTTTCTCCTGTCCTTTTCGGTTCGAAGTGCATGAAAATCAGAGAGCTACATTGCAGCCCACCAAGGTGGCATTTCCGTAACACATAGCCGAGGCTGTGCGCTGCCCATGCTGGGTGCTGGGTGCGATTGCTGGGAGGGACGGGGCACACCGGGATAACGTGGGAAGCAAATGTGGTGGAACAAGGCCCAGTGCTATCGGGCTGGAGCGGGCATTGAAGTCCCCTGTCATGTCAACTGTGCCCAGATGACATGGCCCACAGGACCAAATTCTCCTCTCGGCCACAGATTCCCACAGCTCTGATCCACAGAGCCAAATTCACATGAGCATCCCACTGACAATTAAGACAAAGGTATTTTAATGATTAATGTCACAAGAAAGTAACAAAGAATATTAATCATTTTCCCAACAACCTGAGCCAGAAAACAAGTCCTAACATTTATAGTTTGAGTTCAGGTTTGGGCTTGGATTTTCTTAGCCCTCCCTCAGGCTTGCAACCCTCGAACAGTCCTGTTATTCTCAGCTCAGTTCAGGCGCCTGCAATAAGCCATCGGTACCCCCCTCCTTCCACTTCCACCGTCTCCTTTTAATCATACCAAATTCCTTTGGCACTCATCTCGGGGTAGTACATAACTCCGCAGGAATTCCATTGTCATGTAGCATTAATTTAATGTCCACTTATTATAAAGTGTTATGGAGAAATAATACACTATTCGTGGATGAAAAGATTACATTAGAAACCTGACTGTATAATGAAGAAGCCGTTTTGAAAGGTGCTGCCTATTGTTCGGCATCTTACACTCCATAGAAGGAAAGTGCTGCTTGTTTTGACAAGCGACTGAAATTTCCATTTACTGCTTCAACAGCAATGTTTTAACTATCATTCTGCGAGGACAGAAATGTTCTGTAGTTCAAAACACACTTTTCAAGGATTGATTTGGACATATTTACTTGCCTGTTTATATATATTTTTAAATGTCAAATTAGCTTGGAAGTCTCATTTTCTTGTCCTGGTTGATAAAGGATTTCAGGACACAGGACCCAGCAGTTCTTCCGACCAGACCTGTTATACGACTAACAGGCAATTTGCAGCTCTCAGTTTTATTCTACTTCAAAAGACAAAACCCATCTACCGAAGACAGGAGCTCCCACCATCACTTTTAAAAAAACATTTTAATCTACTTAGTCAGAACAGATAACTGTGAGAGTATATAGCCGTACTACAGGATGATTATCTACTGATACAGTGCTGCAGTTAAACCAAGATGCCCGTTTCCGAAATAGCACACGTGGCTCTCGGAGAGGGCCCCTGCACAACTGAGGAAGAAGGGCAGCTCGCCTGGCAGACGTGGGACCGTAACCCTGTGCTCTCCCGCCTGCGAGTGCACGGCTGTGTTAGCAGGAGAGCCCTGCCACCACCACGCACCTCGCTCACAGCCAGCCAGGACCACAACCGTTGGCTTCAGCTCTTCCTCCACTGGCAGAAGTGAAGCTGTCCACTTGGTGCACATCCACCTGGGAGGGCTTTAAGAACCGCTCTGGACCATCGCTTCTGAACTGGATTTGGCGTGGACCAGAGGTTATTTGGTTCCTGGATGACACTAATTTTAACATCTCATCTGTGCCCCATCTGCACTGGCACAAAAAAAGTAGACGTTGGTACTTGACAGTGACAAAGAGCATATGTCTGTTTAGCTTCAACGAAAGCTCTGTAAATACTGATGGTAAATAGACAGTTGTCTGAACAATTAACTCACGGAAAATCATTATTGAACCTGCTGCCAAAGTTTATGCAGAACGAGACAGACGCAACGCCCTCCTGCAGCACTCATCTCCCAACCATTTTGCCAGGCGGATGCAATTCCCCTGCACCGCAGCCATGACGGAGAGTGGAGCAAGAAGGAGCCTGGAGAGCAGACCGACCTACCCACAGCATGGGGACAATCCAGTGCCCTGGAGCCTGTCTCTGCACACTGTCAAGACCTCTCCTCTTGCTGGTCCACCAGCTCTCCTCTAAATTAGCCACTTGACCTTAGAGATAAATTCTTGCCCAGATCCCTGCCAGCATCACTGCAAGGTCTGATACCAGCACCGTTGCCCCTGCCCACCAGCTACATCCCAAGAGCGCACTCAGCCTGGGCAAAGCCTCGTCCCAGGGGAAGACAGGGGCATCCGGGCAGGCTTTTTGGCTCACGCAGCAGCAGGACTTGAGAAGAGTGGATCAACTGACAGCTTCAGATGCTCACTGACAACTTACATCGGCGTATGGCAACAATCCACCAGCACAAAACTGATATTGCAAGTTATCAAGACTATTTAAAGATGAGTGGCAGCTAGGAGAGCTCAGAGCAGAAGGGATGAGGTAAGGGAAAGTTCGACAATGAGAGAGAAAACACAAGATGGGGAAACAGAAAAGGAAAACAAGAACCTATTCCAATCTGTTGTTTCCTCTGTTATGACTGATACCTCTTCCCCTCTAAAAATGCAGCAGGCTGTCAGAGGCTTAAGGCTCATAACTTATTTGGTCTGATGAAATCGAGGGAGATGCTGTATAAGTCGCCAGCCACAAGGGTATGCATACGAGCTGCTGAGCATACAGATCCAACATGCTCTGCCTCCCAGCTCGGCCCCAACTACGTGAGATTGTCTCAGTGATGTACAAGGACCTGTACTTTATATTAAGAAAATAATCACTTGAATCCTCCAGGATAACGTGAGAATTTCAATTATCATTTACAAAAAAAAAATTAGCAAGGTGCTCCATTGCTGGAGGAAACATCTATTTTGTGTTTTAACTAAACACACTGGGTGTGTTTATTATTTTATTTGAATGTCATATGATCTTGATGGCATGGGACAAGATGTCAATTTGAGAATGAGCACCAAGGCCTTAAATTTTTACTGTGTTCCTTCAAAGCTGGTAATTGCTATATCCAGCAAAAATGTTGCTCTCGGTAATATTATTTCTCTTGAATATGCCAAGAGCTGCTGCACAAGAGCTGTTATTTACTGAAAGCAGGTCACAAAGGTGTTGCACTTCAGAATACAAGAACCTTCTGTGTAAACAAAAACAAAAACCATTATGTTTTTAACAGTAATTTCAAAATCTAACGCACTCCTTATCTGGCAGCTATGATTTACCCTACCATGGTGCAGAGGTCTCATTACTGCATTTGAAGGGAGATTTGGAGAAGGCTGGAATCTGCTTGCAACCACTGCTGTGATCAATGTCCAGCCATCCTGTGCTCTGAGCGTGGGTGTCTCACTGGCTGCATCAAACTACATCATGTTTCAGAGAGGGAGAGGAATGGTGTAACTATCACATGAGGGTGAACCTCAGACCTATTTACTTGATTTCAACATAAAGCCTCAAAACTTCTGTTATACATACATGCAACATTTTTTTCCATTAAGTGAAAATTTACAGTCTCTGAAACGATATATGAGATACAGTGGTTAGGCATCAACTGATAACATCTAGGGCTAATGATCCCTACAGCATTTGAGTATGAGCCAGCACAAAGATCATAGAAAAGAAATAGCAAGACTACTGCTCACAACCTCCGCCCCCAAGAAACGAACACCTTACTGGTAATTACTTGCTCATGTTTCTTCATTTTTTTTATATGGAGTGCTGCGTTGAGATTTTATTTGGGGGAGTGGTAGAGGACACACAGACAACAGGGGATGAAGAGTTGCAGGGAGACACGCTCTTGGTAAATCCACACGGGCAGAGAGCTCTATCGCAGGGAAGGAGGTGCTGTTTGGGTTCTTGCTGTTTTAAATGGACGAGGCAATTTTACCCCAATTTAAGGACCCACCTACAATCCTTTAGGGATTCTTTTCCACTTGACTTTTGCTACCCCTGAGGGAACCACATAGGAGCAGAAGCGAACTGGAGAAGCAGCAAAGCCAATGGGCGCGACTCTAGCCAGCAGCTGCAGAGACAGGGGTTTTCTGGTTCACCGTCCCATATTCTTCTGTTATGGTAGGACTACATACATTACACATGCCTTTTGCTCCACCAGTTGTACCTTGGCAACACAGAACTCACACTCTTTTTAAAGGTCAGTTCTTAATCATGCAGCTGTATAGCCGTTAACTGTAATGGTGCACAGAAGGTCCACAGCGTTCTCCAATGCAAGTAAATAACAGCCAAAACTAAATATTTCAAAGTTCCAGATAAATTATCTTCTTCCATACCCGCTGGGCTGTAGTCCAGTAAAGTCTGTTTCAGCTTGAATTTAACGTGAGACTCTACACTGGCCTTTTTAGCACGTCTTTAAAGCACACGGGCACTTGCCAGAGAAGACTGCTCGCATGCATTCCCTATACGATAATTTGCAAGGCTTCCAGTATACATCACTCCGTAAATGTATTTTTCAGTGCTACAAGGCAAGATTCTGATCTCAGTCACGCTGGTGTAAATCTATTACAATTTCATATTCTAGCCTTTAGCATTTTTAATTTCTAAGAATGCCACTGGGGTGTATTTACTTCCTATTCTCTACAGCCTGTTAGGTGAGAATTATAGTCATGTTGTCCAAAGCACACTCTAATCTTATATGCATCCATTAGTGGCTTAAGAAAAATAATCAGACTGTCCAATCAGCCTAACAGATAACGCACAAGCCATCATTTACATGTTATCCCTTTCTGCAATACTGTGATTTCCACTTGGCCCCAGGGTAATACACTATCGGTATTAGCAATTTTCCTTGTAAATTAATCAGAACCACCTAGCAAATAATTACAAACTTCTCTTCCAGATCTATTATCTTCAAGTTTAAATGTGGGCAGATGGTAGGCCTTAGGGCATGTTTTATTCCAGGTATGGAATTAATTGATGATTTCTCACATTATAAACACAGAACTTCGAATTATTGTTGAACCTCTAATTTTTTTTCCCTCTCATCCTATTAATGTTCATGCTAGGTAAATGTCTGGCAGCAATGAAATGTGCATTTTAAATACTTGGCCAATTTCGATTCAGGTATGAGAATCACAAGCTTCCTTCTCACTAGCACACTGATATTCAAAGCTTCTCTGTAATACTCATCCTCTGATGGGTAAGAATTAATTTATTCCTCAGGCTGCCTGCCCTTGAGTGGAGTTGGACACTCTTCTAAATAGGACTATGACATGCACGGTAGTTTCAGAATATAAATAGTCTAGGTATAAGACATTTGGGTTTGAAAATCAATTTTTCCTTCAAATTGATACCCTAGAGCTGAGAACTGATTACTCATTAATTAATTAAGCTTTCAATGAGCACAGGATCTTCGGAAGCCCAGACAAGGGGGAGGGGAGCTCCTGGAACACCTGGCCCAACGCATACAGGGAATATCTAACCTTCATAATTTAGAAGGCCTTTTCTCATTAAGCCAACGAACTGAGATACCATCACCCTTAAAACCAGTATGTAAAGACAGGTTCATGCAAAAGGCTTCCCTCGCCTGTTCAACGAGTTCTGAATCTCAGGCTTAGACATCCAGGGACCTGGGAAGTCTCCGTTCAATTTGAACACCCACCTATTACGGAGTTATACAAGTACCAAGGTTTGCCTCGAAGGCAATAGGGTTGTACTGCATCATTTAAAGCCATCAGATCAACTAAAACAGTTTTGTAATTAAGAATGTGTTTCACGCTCAATGCCTCTTCTTCAGAACAGTGTGGTACTTGCTACTCTTTACTCCTCATAAAATGGGGATATACCAAAAATAAAACCATTGTCTATTGCCCAGACTTTCAACATCAGTACTGTTGTCAGTTTAGAGATATCCACCGTATCTTAAATAAAATGAATGTGAGCTGATCACAGGCAGCCAGGGTCCGGTATGGACACAGTAACACTTTTTTTTTAAACATTATTATTTGCCTTTCTCTATGCAGAGATGGAATTCACTCTGTAAGAAATAAATAAATACCTCTTTATAAATCACAGCCATACAACAAAGCACTAGGAGTTTAATTCATCGCTTCCTTCCTTTATTATTTTTCTTTATGACTTCCTCATTTGGAACTTCTCCTATTCCATCACTCACACAAGTAAAAACAAGCTTATGCAATCATACATCACATTTCCCCTCTCTTTCCTGGAAGGAGGGGGAGGAAATCAGCTCAAAACAACTGAAACCATCAGAGAGATTTTCCCAGTTATGACAAGTAACAAACGTGTAGCCGGCACAGCGTCCCTCTCCCTATCCTCTCCCTAGGACAGCCTATCAGCACTGCACATGGAAATCCTAAATTCATACTACAGCCCAGGAAAACCCCAGGAAAAATATCTATTAAAGAACATTTGTTCTTAGGCATTCTCAAGAACTATGTAGGTATTAATATAAAGCCTGGGTAATAGAAATGGTATGAACAGAAAGCTTTGTTCTTGCTTTTCACTTGAGGAATGCCTATTCTTTGTCAGCACTTCATGATTAGCAAAGTGAAATCAGAACAACTAACTGGGTAAAAGACAAAAAGACAAACAGCTTTTAATAATGTATAAAGTTGATCACAGTGCATTCCCAAGACTGAGATCCAATGCCAGCGTCTAGCAAACAAACCATTATGATTGCATTAATAGAAGATGCCTGATGCACAAGGAACATGATTTATTTTAAACAAGTAACTTCACTGGCCAAGGTTCCCAGGAGCAATGAATCACTTTGAACACCCAACCTTTCCCCCACCCTGATCTACAACTTGAGATACTTTAAGAGAAGCCTTGCTTTCAGAATATGAAATTTATCTTGAAGCATCTAGAGTTGCAGGTGGGAGGGAGGGAGTGTTTGGCATTCAAAATTGTGACCGGTAGCCAAAATGACAAGCTTTGTTTGAAAACAGCAGGCACTGAGTCCAATGGGAAGGGTATTACAGAATTACACACGTTACGCTGCACAAAGCAAGAGCCTGAAGTTGCACGACCAGCCAAATCGGCCATTACAGTGAGAGTGGTGACGGATGCTGTGATGGGAAATGTGGTCTCAAATAATTACTTACCAAGTTGACTACGTATCCTAAGGGGCTGGAGGAAGGATGTATAAAGAGCTGGAAGTTTAAGAAGTAGGCAAGCAAGAAGATCAGGGTTTCCAGAGACCAAATTCAACTTCCTTGAATGGGAAAAATTTGATTTTGTTTATCTAAGTAAGGAAGCCTCTATTATGTCTCTCGGCCTCTTCACTGATCAGAATTGTTTAGGTAATGCTTGGAAAGGGAACGACAGACATGGTCTAACCAGAAACCATGAACTGCATTCTCTCAGTAACACATTAAGCTCTTTGAAGAAAAACAGGAATATTTAATAATACTTTTTTAAATAAAAAAGGAGGATGGATGCGACTTAATTCCATAATTAAAGGGTTAATTATATGCATGATAAAAATAAGTTTTATGTTTTACTGTGCACACCCAATCCCTATAATCTGGTCATAAATAAAAGGGCTAGTGATAAGGAAAGCTGCAGGCAGGAGAGCAACTCACCATCTTTAATGGGCAGTTATATGACATGCTGCTAGTACATTGGCAGTAAATCAGCAGAAACATCTTTTATAGAGTTCTAGTTTTTATGATGTCATTAACTTTCCTCCTTATACTTAAGGGATAATGAAATAAAGTCATGAGGAGGGATCAAAGGATGAGCCCGAACTGTGTAGCTTGAAACAGCCACAGGGGAATCAATTTTGCCCACACCTTCCTGCAGACATTTTGATGGTGGAGAGGAGTGAAGAGTGGAGGAGGCAAGACAGACCACAAAACTTTTGGCAAACCCTGCATAGCACACATATTAATGAGCTGTTTTATGAGAAGAGTTCTTTAAGCAATATTCCTGTGGCTTCAAAACACTGCAATTTAGCAATAATTTAAACACACGAGGTGGTGGGATCAACACCACATTCAAAGAAATGGCAAGACAGGCTGCAACGTTAGCACACCCGTATTGGAAAGACGCCAGGTACAACAACATCGTCTCATCCTCTCGTGTAATTAGAAAACTGAGCAGGATGGCGATCGATAGGGTAATGCATGGCATACAATAACCAGTGGACACCATTAGACTAAGGCAGCAACACCGGAAAGTTATGACAGTTATGAACCGGTTAGGTCAAGTCAGGCATCAATCTAACACAAATGGAAGAAAATGTTGCCAGCAGATGTGTATCTAATTAAAAAAAATAAAGTAAACCTCCCCCTGCCTAGCAGCAGTCACTGTGATTAAAATTATTCCCACAGTGTACCTATCAGACAAGCCTTAAAAAGCAGGATGAAGCTTCCTGGTTTTGCTGATGTCTAGGAGCGGCTTTCAGAGGGATCCCTGAAGGGGACCGGCTCTGGACTCCCTTTCGACAGTACACCATATACGAAAAATAAATAGAACCAATACGGGGTGGGTGTCAGAGCACGCTTTTGAGCGACACCTACGACAGGTCTGTGAGTAATACATTATGTCAACACATATTAGCTGCCGTTTATAACTCACAATGCTGTTCAAAAGTCACAGCCTAGTTTGCATAGAAAACCAAGAAACTCGCTTATATTTTCTAAGTTCTACAAAAAGAGCATTTCTTCCATCCCAAGGAATGGTATCCTATTAAGGCACAAGGATAACATGTTTTTTTCCAGTATCAGAGTCTTACATATTAGCTTAGACTTGAACAGGAAATGCCATTTGTTCAGCACCTCGTGACTGTTTACAGTTGCAGACCTCAGATGTGATCCAAAACCCTGTGAAGAGCCTGCATGGCCTGCAACGAGCGACTGGAGGATGCCTTTAGATAGCAAGGCATGACAGCTTCCTGAGTTCGGGTGAGCGTTTACTCCATTTGCTCACCTGAATGATTTGTTCAGCTTCAGAGGAACTATTTCCAAGATTAACATCAGCTAGATTTGGCCCAAACAAGACCCCATGCTAACTCTGGGTTAAAACTACTGCTATCAGCTTACTGAGGGCAAATAAAATTTAAAAAATGCCATTACTACTAAAGAATTGAGAGCCTCGGTGCCATAAAATGACATCATCTAAAAACTGCTAGGGGAAATGACATCTTCACTTTCTGATCATTCCTCACTGTTTATTGCTCTCTCATCTACCCATTGAAGAGGAAATCTTGTGTCTTCCCACCAAAGGAAGATATCCAGTATTGGCTACTTCTTAACACACAAATTATATGCAACCTGGGTCTCCTCCTCCGTGTGGCCCAGTGTTTTCTTTCACTTGTTTTGCATAACTCTGTTTAGAGGGTTTTGCCATGGAAATGAAGATGGAGAAGTTAATTAGCCGATCTTAGGGATTTGCACGAGCACGTGGGAAGCCCTAGGTCAGCGCATCTGTCTGCAAACACGGTGGTCAATTAGCATGAAGAACATTTATCAACCAGTGCTGTTACATTTTCCACAAGCAACCTTTCAGCAAAATATTAGCCATGCTGTATAGCAAGGATCAGACGTGTTAAGATTCTGGAGGCCCCTCCGCCCAAGTATCACACGGCTTGCAGCAAAGTACCGACTCCACTCATCTTCCCATTCAAATTGAAACTGTCTTTTGTCTGATATATGCACGCAGCGGTGCGATGGAAGAGTAACCCATCCTGTCTGCCATGGAATAATAATGGCTATGTCAACGTGCCTGTCGATCTCCTACCCGAGGATCGATCTCGCACTCCCCACCCTCCTCGCAACTGCAGCTACGTTGAAAGTTCAACCCTGACGAGGCAGTATTAGAGATGGAGGGAAGCTCTACTGGTGTTATTAAAAGGAGGGGAGAGAATGGAGGAGCTAATTGTATGCACTGCAACTCTTCCTAAAAATAAGAAACTGAGTTATCACAGTGTTTCTTATAGGGCTTTATGCATTCAAACTTCTCTAAATGAGGGACTACAGGATGCATCACACATCGCCATATAGATGACTGTATACCATTACCTAAAATTGAACTGAGTCTGTTCAACCTACCCTGCACTCCAATTTGTCACAGAAACAGTTTCCCTAGCCCATTCACATAATGAATGTGGATATGAAGTTAATGCCAAGGAAGATAAGCACCCTCAGGGTTATTTAAGCCTACCCTTCTCTGTCATTCCCTGCATTATTTCTTAGGCAGCATTACATAGGAGTTAGAAAAAACAAAAGCAGAAGGGGAGACAGGGTAGTGGCACATCATCCAGATCCAATGCCAGCATTTACAGGGACCTTGCTGGCTGAAAAATATTTTATTGTTACCTATTTCAAAATCCATCAGGATCAATCTTTAAATTTGTTTTCAGAGAAGACACTGAAGGACATATTGCACAGGTATATTTTGTCAGGCTAATGTCTCTCCTGTTTCTATGGAAAACTCCTCAAAATTTTCATATATATGATATTCAGCCAGTGAAGCATTACATACATACCGGGCTCCACAAAGCAACAAGTCATATTTCATAAGCTCAGCGCTTTGTTAGGGCACTCTGGATGAAGTCCTGTCCAGCTGAAAGAAAAGGCTCAGCTCCCAATAATACCAGTCAGGTGAGAATTTAACTCTCTTTAATTGTCCCTTTTAGCTTAAACGTAGCCATACGAGCAATAAGAAGGCAAAGTAAACCAGCTTCTGTGTTACGACTCCAGCACACTCAGAGAGGAATCGCTGTTCAGCCAGCCTTTCCAGCTGTTGTTGAAGTCCATCACCATATCCAACCAAGAAATGTTGCCTATGCTGCAAAATTTTCCAAGATTCGTCGTCACCTAAGCAGCAGCAGCGCCCATGTCCTGGATCAAGCCTGGACTTGGAAGGTACCAGCAGGATCGAGGTGCCTTGAAATGCAAGGCTTGCAAGCTGGGAGGTTAAAAGCACCATTAGAGAATTAGGTGTCCAATTCCCACTGAGAACTAGTGGTAATTAGTATCTACAGTAATACAAAGGCCCATGCAATTAGTATGCAAAGATGCTTGTGCAGAAGGCAGGCTGACTGAGATTTAATTTTTAGGGTTTCCACAGAGATTTTATTTGTAACCTAACACTTGATTTTACCTTCAATATTCCACTATATTCTACCTACCCTATCCTTACAGCACAAGCCAGCAAGACTGCAAAACAGGGCTTATCTACAGAGAGCGTTTCCCTGCTATCGAGTCTGTGATGTCCCTCAATTTAAATGGCAACGGTTTCTTCTTTGAAGGATTGCTAAGTGGCAAGAACAAAACCTATGACTGTCAGGCTCTAAGCATCACAATTTCTTATGGCTTTACAGCAGAACATTAAGACAGGATGAAGAATTAGCTGTGTCAAGGAGAAAATTTGCTACTGTCAAATTTGTTTAGTTATTCGGAGTTACAAATATGATTTGCTGCTACCAAAAAATCAACTAGGCTGTATTAAAAGTGTAATTTGATACCCGGCTATAAATCTCTTTAATAAAGGTGTGGTGGAAATGATGTTATCCATATATAAAGATTAATCTCTATTTAAATATATATAAATTCAGGAAGCTGAACGATGCTGAAGCTGAGAGAGGCTTCTTCTAAAGTGCGAAGTTGCTTTGTTGCTCCTGGTAAATGCTAATTCTTTTCGCTGCCTGTTTGGTTGTACTTTACATTTAACCACACAGTTTTATTTATTATTCTCACTCTGGACTTTCACGGCATCCCTTTCATCAGTTAAATTCCCCCTTTCGAAACAAACATCTATTTGAACAAAAACAGTCCTTAAAAAGAAAAAAAAAAAAGAATCAAAGCATTTTTAGTGAAATGAAGTTTTCTGGACTGAATTACCCAGCCTACACCATAGCATGCTCAGCCACTGGAAATTATTTAGAAACAACCGAAGGATAGGGCCAAAGGCCCGAGGCCTTTATCTGGGCCAGATGATTGATGTGCTGTGGGCCCCGCTGTGGTTAACAGTGATTTTTATCTGTTGCTAGCAGCAACAGTCCAGGGCGCAGCGTGAGGCCAGCAGCCGGCCGCGGCGCTGCAGCAGGCCCGCACACAGGGACAGACAAATAGTCTTTTCAGCCGGACAGGTCTCGTGGGGGGCTTTGACATAAAGGGCCCTTTGGAAAGGCTGGAATTGTCAGCCCTTTGATGGCCGCATGCTGGGCCATTAGCTTCTGTTACTAATTTGCGGTGCATGTGAGAGGGCAGATCCACGGGAACACCTGCGAGCGGCTCGGGTGCATTGTGGGACGGGTTTTGTAGGGAGAGCCGAGGAAGAAAGGACGAGGCATAACCCTTCCATCTAAAGGGCAGATGACGCAGGCTATTATCGTTTCCAGCCGTCAAAAGGACGGCTCTGAAGTAACATCAAGCCGTCTGACTCAAACCTGGAAGAGCAAAGAAACTGGGGAAATTCAGAGTTAATAAGGGGCCATCTGTAACACAATGTGCCGGGCTTCTGCAGGAACGTTTTGGGGAGAGGTGACCTTATACACTGGGATACCCAAGAGGAACAGGCGGGATTCAAGGATAAACCATCACCTGTGCTTGTACCGATTCCAAAATCCCCCATCTCCTCAAGCCCCTGTGTGCAAAATATAAAAATATAACGGGGAAAATAATATTGAAGATGAAGATGTTCACCGCAGACGCCAGGCCTGGACAGAAGTGGAAGAAATGCCATTTTTAACTGTTGCGGTAACTTCTTAAACCCATGGATTCCTGCACTCAGAACAATATTACATTTTTCCACCAGCAGATCCCATAGACCATTAAAGCCTTCACACAACTGGGCCTGTCAACGCACCCTGAAGGTCTCCCCGCCCCAGTCATGAGTGAACCAAGGCACAGCAAACGGCATGCCCGAGATTGCAGAGCAAGATTATAGCAGTGCTGGGAATACAACACAGACCTTCTGTCTCCTCCTCCTGGCTTTGAACACAAAACCATGCTTCCTTTGTTGGTTAACATTCAGGATGCCGAAATTATAAGCATTCAAGGCTGCAACTTTAAAGATTAATATAAAAACAACTTTTGTATTACATTTGTGCAAGCAACCAGAAAAGTACATATTGTAAAATAATCCGCAAGTCGTACTACTGTAGACCACTTCAGTGACTAATGAACACGTTAACTTTCAGGCTGAGTTTCATTGGAAAGCAATTTTTCCAACAAAATTATAAAGTCTGCTTGAGTAACGGGATCATTTACAACTCTCACGGCACCGTGGTGTCACAAAAATACTGCTCCAACAGAATTAAATGGGTGTCAGAGACCACCACAATATCCAGACGAATCCGACCCCAACTCCAGTCAGAAGGAAGCAAGCCCACTGGGATAGACACACCAAGTCTGCACCGAGGCTGAAGGCACACTTTTATCAAACAAAATTTCTGTAAGGTAGCTAAGAAAAAGCAAGCCTGTGGTCAAGATGGCCTTAAACTCAAAACGTAGGGCTCTGCAACTCTAGTGGCGTTTCTCTTAGGGTGTTTGCAAATTGGAAGAGGTTGAAAACCACTAGCAAGACTCTAAGCGAGGTATGAGAGAAACCTACCATTATAAAGGAGGTTTGGGTAAAAAGGCAACAGACTGACCAAATTGAAATGCGAAAAATATTAAAAGCACATTACTACAAGTCTGAAATCAGAAAATGCCAACAGCAAGGCTCCATGAAGTCCTGAATCTGGCTCCTCACAGTGCAACTTTAATTACACATCCCTCCTACCTGTGCTTCCAGCTTTACAGTGACTGAACACATTTAAATGTCTGAAAACCCCAATTCACGAGGTCTTGATCAAACCATTGTAAGCTTATCTTCAATTACGTGCTTGCCTTAGGTTTCACAACCACTGATAAGAATTCATTTCTTTTAAAGCAAATTCTGACAAAATCAATCCATTTGGGAAGGTACTGGTGTGTGAAAAACCCCACGCTCAGTAAAGCCGCAAGCCACAGCCACACTGTGGTCCTGCTTAGCCGGCAAAGACCCACTCTCTCTATACACTGGGCTTTCTTGGGATTCCTGCAACTTCATACCGCTGTCATTGACAGAGGTGAAAAAAAATCCTACTGTTCTCCAACTCATTGTCCAAGGCCAGAGAGGTAAAGAGCTACCTGAACAGAATATGCACAAGGATGTTTGCCCAAGGCAAAGACAGATCAGAGATAAGGTTTTGATCAGATCAGGTGTAAAACATCTGTGAGGCGAAGCAGAAACTAGTCCTATTGAGGATCTTTCTCTCACACTCCATTCCTCAAGTAAAACAAAGCAAAAAAACTCCAAAGCCCCCTTCCTTGCCCCCAAAACACTCTAGATAAAACCAGTAGGTGCCAAACGTGCTGTTCAGACACTGAACCATTTGCACACCTCAGACATTATGCTCCGTCCCACTGGCCCCGCACCCAAGAGCTGGCAGGCAGCCCCCGCAGCAGCTTTGTTTCTGCATATTTCAACATTACTCAATCCCTTCACGCAATCATCTTCTACTCACTTTCCCTGGCTGTCCAGTACAGCAATGAAGAAAATTAATGTGAAACCGCAAACTGCACTTCTAATTTTTCTTTCTCTTTTGAGAACCTGCCCTCCTCTTTGATCTTCCCAACGAGCCCGTTTTGATTGCTGACCCAACCACCTGAACAGAAACTTTAAAGAGCGAGTCAATGATGCAGTGTGTCATAGCACTTTGGGCCAACAAGACGGGTAGCATGTGGACACTTCAGTTAAAAACATGCCAAACCCCTTCTTCCTAAACACCAGGTTAATCTAAAGTTCATTTGCATTGCTCTTCATGCACGTTTGAACACGTACACTTCATTTAACCTACATTGCCTAAAACAACTTCCACTATTTTTCTCATGTAATGCTGCAGCAGTACTGGAAGCTTTTGAGGAACTGATTTCCTTTATATTTACAAGACTATTCAAATTTTAGCATTCACTCCAAAAGGCAACTATCACATCAATCCTGCCAACCCAACAGCTCAGTGGCCATCATTCAACTCAGGAACCCAACAGAAACACTTTCCAAAATCCCTGGGTTGGTTTGCTGTTCCTCTCTTCCCCCAAGTTGCTTTAAAACCTACCTAGTTTAGGGATGAAGCGGGGTCTGACAGGCTATGCTGCCCACAATACTTGTGCTCCCTGCGCCAACTACAGTGAAGCCCATCAGCGATGCAGAGACTAACTGTCAGCTTGTGCTAACATCCTTCAGATAAAATGATTAACTTTATTTGTATAATGGCCAATGATTGATGTAAGGTCACTGAAACAAAACACTGCTGCAGAATCAATTTCTTTTGGTTTTGATAATGAATGCCTTGGTTTTTATTTCCCACATAGATGCCTATTTTTTTCCATACATGTATCAAGAGGCCATCATATCACAGCAACATGAGAGAACTGTGTGTTTGTCTTGCTTAGTGTCTACTAAGGATTTCTATATGGTGCCCCTCATCCTGCAGACCTAGCCCAGCTCCCCAGGTCTTCTGCCCTTCTGCTTAGGTCCTCCGTCTCTGTTCCAGTGTCTGATGAAGGAAATAACAGAGAATTTAAGAAAAAACATTGAGAAGAAAGAAAGAAAGAAAGGCAGGCCTTTCTTCTAGGGAACTATTGTAATTTCTTTGAAATATTAATCAATTCTTACCCTACCTTCTCCCATGGCACCAGATACAGTATTTGTGGAAACAGCCTCTTTAATTCCCTCCCTTCCAATACTCTAAATAGGATCCATAAATAGGATTCATATAATGAAGCTGATTCTGGCATGCCTGAAAAAGTTCTACTTGTTAAGAAAAATATTTGAAGAATGATGTACTGTGAGAAATATCATTGTTTGTTTGTTCTGAAATGCAAATATGCAAATAAGGACACAATATGTTTTAAAAAATAATAAGAGTCTTAAATAGCTGCCCCAAAATAATGCAGCCAAGCTTCAGAAAAAGATGCAGATATGAAAGTCATAATTATCTAGCAGTAGGACTGATCCAAAGAGATTGGTTGGGAATAGAAAAAGAAAGAAAACAAGGAAAGTGATAAACACATGAGACTGCAGCATTTGGTTTCAAAGTGGGCCAGGTGGCTTCCTTGGCACTTTGGCAGCAGAGAATATCTCAGACTCTCAGCACATTCTGAAGGCAGAGAAGCTGCCTGCCCCAGCCACAGCCTGCTGGGTCGTCGCAGGTTCAGAGATCACGCTCACCATCCAGTAAAAGCAGCTGTACTTTCCCCACTAATGGCTAGATTTAGATGCAATTGCAGACATCTTCATACTACCATGCTTCTCTGCAAATCTGAGCAATAACTAATGCTACTGCAGGCTGCCGGTTAATCTAAATTAGGTATCCGATACTCCAGTTCTTCTAGTCATCGCACAACTTCGAGGTGGCTGAGACTCTTCTGAGCCTGGACATGCCTCTGGTTGGACTGAGCAGTGGCTAGTACTTTAAGAGTGTCACCAGGACACCACAGACCAGGGCACAAGGCATTTGCTTCTGCAGCTTCACAGTGGCATGTTCTGTTGTCATTGGAGCTGATGACTCCTAGTCCTGTCTAATGCCAGTGCTATGTTGCTTTGCCCTTTGAGTTTCAGCTTATGCTCCACACAATCACATCCCTTGGAGCACGCTCGGGGTCGCAGGCTTTCCTAGACCAGCAGGCGATTTTGGATATGGTCAGTCCCTGTTGCTTCCAGGTGATACAAAGAGGAGAAGTCACTGACCTGATATGATCCAAGACAAAGGGCTGGGAAGAAGAAGGGGAAAGAGAGGGAAAGAAAAAGAATTATACATGTAAAATTGTTCTGTTTGTGGGTACTGTTTTACGCGTGAAATATTTTCTTCTAGTCCCTTCAGGTGCTCTCCATCCCACGTCTTCCAAATAGGCACGTTATGTCGCAGGAATGATCTTCACAAGGTCTGACATTCTAGGAAGGGCAGCAGTTTAGCCACCTCCTCAGTGTTCTGCACAACAATTAGTAGGAGCTTCATCGCTATACATCAAAGATGTGGTCTTGCCTTGGATAAGATTTCACAGGAACTCTTAAAAGGGATACATTAAATACATTTCTCAGGAAAAACAGTGTAACAACAACAAAACCTGCAAAAAAATAAAACACAAGAAACCAACCACACACGCATACACACAAGCTTCCAGACATTTAATTACAAAATACTTGCATATGACAGACATCAACAAGCCTACAGGAAGATCCCTGCTTCAGTATTCAATGCAGCCTCAATAAATATTTCAAGGTTTCAAATGGATGCTTTGCAACAGCACAGTTTCCATTTGCACAAGTGCCAGAAGGAAGAATTCAACACAGGCTTAAAGCAAAACCAGAGTATTTTCCTGTAAAACTTTAATTGGGAAACTGACACTATATAATCTGTACATCATTGCCTCCGAGCTGTTGTTAAAAAATTAAAGCTGTATCAAAAGAACTGCTTTGTTAAATTAACACGTTATGCATACCAGACATAATCTGCACCAGGAAAGGAAATAGCTTTGAGTCAAAAATGCACTGATTGTTATGGTTGTCATTGACAGAGCCTGAGCCAAGCAACGTAAGCAGACAAAAGCATCTTACATGCCTCCTGTACAGACACATGCCCTTACAAACACGTAGGCTTTATTTCAAAACCTGAACAAAACCAACAGACAAGCAGGATTTCATTACGGTGATCGTTACAGCTACAAATCACACATCAGATTGTGTGAATTCAGTATGAAGCTTTGACAAGGCGCAGGTACGGGGCGAGGCTGAGCTGCTGGAGCCCTGCCGCTGAGCCTACCTTTGCTTTTATTCCAAGGCCAGCAGCGAGGAAGGGGCTAGAGCCCCCAGTGCTAGCGTGATGGCCCCGACGGATGCGAGGGCTCTGGACCGGCCACGGGAGCCTCTCCCCCATGGGTGTAAGACATCCCAGCCCCTCGCTCCAGCGGGAGGCACTGCCTTCCCCACACTTGCTCGGCAGCATCCACAGAACGTCAGCCACTGCCAGGACGGGCACCTGCAGCATGGGGAGCTGGGCTGCAAGCTGCAGCTGGGGGACAGAAGCTGAGGGGCCTGGTTTGAGGAGAGGGGTGGTCAGACAGGGACGTAGGACAAGCAGCACAGAGCTCCAGGCAAAAGACACAAAAATTAGGTGGACCTTCTGTTCAGAACTACCTTACCTATTTTAGTAAATACTCAGTAAAACACTCTCCATCTCTATATCTCAGTGTACAAAGGAGACAAGTACCACTACCCCATTTTAAGGCTAGAGAAACTCAGGCACTGAGGCTCAGAGCAACCTGTCCAATGCCTCTTTGAAAGTACTAATTTAAAACTAATTTAAAACCTCATTTGCTCAAGGTCTCTCTCTGAAGCTTGTCCGCTCTAATCCTGAGGTTTGCTCAGCAAATACATGACAAAAACAAAGCAAGTGCACTAAGTGGTCCCGAGGATAGAACCACCTTCACTGCTTTAACCTTTGCAAGCCCATGTCACAGCCACCATCATTTGGGCTTCAGATTAGTCCAGGCTCATCAAACAGGCTACGCTTTGAAAAGTGACCCGTCACTTTGCATGCCCAAACTCCTGACAATGTGACAGCCTCAGAGAGGCCAAGTTTTCTAAAAATACGGAGCACGCCCCCTCGGAAAAGGCTGGTTCCTCTCATATGTTTCAAGTTGTTCACCTCCAAATCTGAAGTGCCAAAATAATTTTGGAAGATCTGAACTATAACATTTCCTCAATAAGATTTTACAGCTTTTCACAGGACGGTCTGTTAGCTTCATTCCGTGCACCGAGAGTCTAAGGCACTGCTGTGGTCTGCAGTGGTGAAGACGGGTTAACAGTTTTGAGGCTTTTAAGATAAGAAAATTTCCCTTGACGTTGTAAACTCTTCAGGTGGTTAGAGACAACAGTTTCTGCTTTTTTTGATGTCTTCTCAGAAAAGAGCTCACATAATTTTATCAGTCTCTGGGGTGACCATCAGATAACCAAGCTATTTCTGTCTGAACCACTCAATACATCTCCACCTTCCTGTCACGGGCAATCCACAAGGCAACCAGAGGACCTGAGCTAACCACACGGCTCACAACTTAACTGATTAAGTAGGTGGGAACTGATGCCAGCTCAGCTCAAAGTGTCTTTCTCTGCTAACCAGAAGCTGGCCACAAGCTGTAGGGGGGAATGACCACAGATAACACACTGATACCGAAACGGTTTGGTGAAGTTGCAGCTTCCTGTTCGAGTGCTCTCACAATCTCTTAGAAATGAATCTTCAGCAGGAAACTGGCTGCAGCTAAATAGGCTGTCTAGGTCATCATGTGGCCTGTATTACTGACTCCTGTTTTCAAGGGAACATTTACTACTCTCTCCTGCCCTCTTCCCCAGCTCTCTAGAAATGAACCGAATTAGGGCTCTTCAGAAAACAGCAAGTCCTTAAGGGGGAGGGAAAGATGCTTAGAAGAAGTCTGTGACCACCCTCCACACGTTACAACTCAATGCCTGCCATTACACAGTGCTTAGTGGCCTTGGGCATCTTCACTGTGATATCCTAATCTTCATGCTTCAAGCTCTTTTTCTCTTAAACCAGTGTGCTACTTGGCCTAGATGCTATTAAGCAGCTTTGGAAGAGCAACATGAATACAGTGGGGAAAATCTGTTCTGCGAACTGGAAGAGGAGGTTTGATCTAACTTTGATCATGAGCCTTACAATCATGCTTGTCAACACCTGCTTGTATTTTGCTTACAGAGAAAAGCCTTTTAAACAAGTGGTTTTGAAAACAAATTTTGACATTCTTGTTCATTACAAGTATCCCATTAAGTTTAACTTCTCAGCTGTTGCTGCCCAGAGTCTGAAGGTCCTAGACCTCACCTAGTGCAGTCAGTAAGAAACTTCCCCCACTGACACCATTTGGTGTCCTTAACTAGGTGGCAAAAAGAAGGGCACATGGCTTTTGGACACGCAATGGGACATCACTTTTGGACTTCCAAGAGCTGTCACAATGATCTGACGATATATGGAAATCAGTTCACCAAGAATAATTCTGAAGAAAAGTAATATTAAACCATATTCTTCAGATGAAGGTAGGGTGAAAACCCACAGACAACAGTTATGTTTTTACTTGCTCAGTGCTAGCTATTTGTAGAGTGTATGTGATACAAGGCAAAACAAAGCAGTTAACCACTGCAGTTGATGGCAGAGTTTCATCAATCTGTTAAAACAGGCATATGTTTTACCCACCTCAGTGGAATAATTTTGTCCTTTGGTAATTACCGACTGGTCTGAGTATGATGCTGCATGAGTTAAAAGCACACACTATGCAGTCTATACCATCCTTCATCTACACCACTCTAATTGCCACAACATGCCCCAAAATCATCCTGCTTTGATTAGCTGATTTCAAGGGTAGCATGAACCATCCCAACATCTAGTATGACCATGTCCAGAAAACCTGAGACCCACACACAATAGCTTCTGAATCAGATCCAAAACTTCTTTTTGCTTACAGATAGCAAAGTACCAGTCTAAAAAATTGAACTGAGGTTTGCAAACACCTAGCATCTACACAGTCCTAACATGTTTCTCAAAGACTGCCAATGTCATGAGGCTTTCTGGAGAACACATGTGGTGAATTAATCAGACAAGAAATTCCTCAGGATACTACAGATCTAGGCTCTAAGTGTTAAGGCACACAAAGTCTTATCCATCATATAGCACAGAGATGAAATGCAGACAGTAAAGGTATGAATCAGGCTACATTCCTGTAGAAACCACTGCAGACATGTCCACAATGATGCAACTGTATGCCAATTTTCCATCACTCTGGTTGCAAAACTCCAAATATTCACAACCAGTAGCACAGCAATGCATCTGGAAAGAATCTATAAATAAAACAGTTAATTCCATTAAAATTTAGATGTGATACCATTTGAGCGTGTAACTCAGCAGCACCATGTAAGGACCACTAGTGCTTGCTGGATTTTTTTATTATTTTTTGAGACACATACTAATGCCATAATCAAAAGCAATTTTGAGCTCAAAACTGACCTCAAGGTTACAAGACTCTACGGCAGACTGTTCCCTTTCATTGGAAGTACATTGTACAGCCAAGACTTTAGCACATACACACCGGATGGACCAGAGGGCTAATTAAAAAGCAGCTTTGGTGGTTGTATCTGTTCCAAGAGCAGGTTAGTAAACCAAACTTTAAAAAAAGTAATGAAACCAAAGGTGCTACAGAAGCAGACAATTCCCACAAAAACAAAGCAGAGCTCAGAGTGATGAACAGTTGCTTTACTCAACCTCAATGCCTTTGAGTTCCTGACCTGCGATGAGCTGAAAAATGAGAAAAGAGCTACAATCACTTGAAAACTAAGCTGCAACACTGGGTATTCTGAACTGGAATTTAAAAATTTCTCCATGAAATTAGTCTTATTGGTCAATGGGTTTTAAAACAAGACTTATAATGACCAACTTTTGGGTACGGCAATGCCTGAATTTCAGAATTATACCACTGCCTCCCTAAAGCCATTTACTAAAACAAAGAGCCGAGGAAAAAGCAGAATACTTGGCCTTACCAGTTGCCAAATGGTATTGCAAAGGTCTCCCACCCCTGCATGATTCGTGTCTCACGCACAAGTTACACACAAGGGATTCATTTACATTTCTGCCCCTGCCCTGCATTCCCTGGCTTTCTAGAATTGCAGCTGGTCCTTTCCCATCATGTAAGGAGGAGTCTCTTACAGTTTCATTTATTTATTTGCTATAAAAAGGAGAAAGGACACCTTTCTAAAACATTACCGGCAAGTCATGGTGACTGGGGCTGGAGTTGAACACAAGGAACTGCGACACTGCAACGCTAGGACGGTGGGAAGTGAAAACACTGACCCTGTGTAAGAAACATTTCACATGGCTGACCAGGGTTTCCATCTGAATGTCTCTCTTCCAGCTAAGCAAGTGCTGCAGATGAGACATCCAGTCTCTTCAGCAACGATTTTACTTTTGCAGCGGGAGCTTAACCATTCCTAGAAAGGCAGCCCAGGAACCCTGGGCTCCTCCAGGAACCACCTGCTTACAGAAGCATGGTGCCGCTTCTCTGTTCTCTCGCACCTTGGGAATGGAGGAGTGCTGCCTTTCCACTGCAGACACAACTACGTGCCCCAGTATATTTACATTTTAGCAGCCAGCTACAGTGCAGCCAGGCTGAAACATGAAGCGAGAANTTCGCAGCAGAGCCACCACACCTTCAGCATGTTACCAAAACCTTTTTTGGTGTGAGATCTGACTTGGGATGCATCTGTTGTATTGTTAAATTAAAGTTGCATCTTTGTCTTCTGTTAGGACAGGGAAGAAACTGAAGAGCTTTCTCTAGCCTTTAATAACATATCCCAGTTAAACAAAAAAGAGACAAGGAAAAAATGCAAGTGATGAAATTGAGTAAAGACCACCAACCTACAGGAAACCCTCCTTGCACTCTGGATGTGCAGTGACTAGTTTTATCCCTAACCCAAATAACTTACTCTCTCTAGACTAATCTATTTCATTGCAGTTGAACACAGGAAAAACCATTTTGGGACTGATAAGCATTTGGTCCCTGAGCATAAGTACAACAGGGTATTCCCCTGAGCTGCACAATTAAATATTTTAAATATTATAATGTTTTAAGATGGCGGACAGCGTTCTCTAATGCCGATAGCACCCACAAAGTTTATGCACTCAATCCCTTTTCCTTGTTCTCTCTTGTTCACCTACTATTAAGGACAACAAAACATGTTGTTCGTCTTTTATTTCTACAATAGCATTCTGAGTTAGCGGCGCTGTTATTTCCTCTGCTGCTCCCCTTATACTCCGTGGTTTTGGGTGCAGGTTTCTGCAAGGGCATACTGAGATACGAGATAAAACACGAGAGTGTGAACCCCCATTCCCCGCCCCATGAATTTCCTCTGAAGAACCTACCGCAGCACCCAGTGCAACAAACGCTAGTGCGCTCCGGCAGCCCTCAGAAATGGGCTATTTTAACCCCTTCTCTAGCTATAAAGCCCTAGCACTGCCAATTCTCACTGAACAAGACTATCAGAGAATTAAAGAAAAATCAAAAGCAAATCCCCCAAGAGGCCTCACACTTAACCCCTGTTCATTGTGCTCATCAGGTAAGTAGCCCTGGTTCTAATCAACTGTCTGTTTTAATTATCTTTTTGTTGGTTTTGGTAAAGGGAAAGGAAAGAAAGTTAAAACAAGGCAATGGATTGTAAGGAAAGAGAGCCATGAGAGCAAACAACAATGTGAAAACAGCTGAGACAGACAAGCAAATATCCTGCCCTATTACACAGGGAAAGCTACAGCATAGATACAACACAACTGCCTCAGGACAGTCTTAATCAAAAAGGTCCAGAAATAAAGACCAGATATTCTCAAAATCCTTTGCCTTTCCTCCTCAGCAGGATGTAATCCTTTCCAGACTGGTGAATTCAAGATGGATTTAGGACAGCTCCTCATTTTAGCATGCAAGACCAGTGACAGCGAGGTTATCCTACCCCAAAAGCCAAGGAGCACTGGGAATTTTGGGGGATGTGTCTGTATAACAATAGCGCCTTTCTAGTCAGATTAGAGATCTGTTCCCCCCCACCGCCCCGAGCTGAGCTGAGGGCAATGGCAGAGGAGATTAAAAACGTGGGCAAAAATCACACAGAAGTCATATGCCCCGTCCCTCAAGGGGCTCGCAAGGGCTCGCGGTGTCAGCTGGCTGCACTTCCCCTGCAGCTGGGGAGTTTATGGAAATCAGCATCATCCCATCCTGCTCCAGCCACAGGGACAAAGGGGCACCTCTGCCGGCACGGCTGCTCCGGGAGCCTCCTAAGCAGCCCCTCTGCCAAGGCCACTGGTTCAGGCAGACCAAAATTCTGCCAGAGACGGCCCTTTGTGCTTACTTATGGCTGTGGAGATGAGTGAAAATTTATGGGACCTTTCATCCTAATTAAAAGCAGAGGTCATCTAAGAAGAAACAGACTTTCAGAAAAGGGAACTTCTAAAGGAAAATGTGTTGTAAGGAAGTTCATGGACTTCAGTATTTGTAAAGCTGAAGTATGTAGTTTATTTATGTTTGTACTTCTGCTTATGCTTTTCATGGGACATTTCAAAAACCCCCAAGAGCTCCCACGGATCTGGAATAATATATGCACTAATTACTCAACAGCATTTGAGCTCATGGGTTGTGGGACAGCCTCCGGAGTCAAGGGGCCAGCTCCTCGGCTGGCTTACAGCAACCTGGCTCCATCCTACATGGCACTCAGAGCAAACGAACCCTTTATTTATTCAGTGAACTCAGCTTGTCCAGGTGAATTCAAACACGGGGATAGTTCTTGTAAAGTGAGGCTATTTAGGAACACGTGAAAAGAAAACCAGCAGAAGTTAAATGCTTTGGATTGACACCCACCATTATGTTCCTGGCTCTATAAAACTCCTGCTATCTTGGAGGGAGAACTCCTTTCAAAATTCTTTATGTTTCTATTACATATTATTATTTTTCTTTTTTTTTTTTAATCCTTTGTGCTGTC
The DNA here is from genome assembly GCA_013389945.1 of Fregata magnificens. Lineage (NCBI taxonomy): Eukaryota > Metazoa > Chordata > Aves > Suliformes > Fregatidae > Fregata > Fregata magnificens. The sequence continues at coordinate 660,548 of WAAD01021003.1, read as the reverse complement.
ATTGCTCTAACAGGCCACATCACTTTATAATAGTCCCTTTTTCTTTTCTCTTTCTAACTGCATGTCTATCTTCAAAGACGACAGAATATTGCTCCACCTGAAGGGGACCTATCTGCCATTATTTTTCTTGTCCAGAAGAAGAAGAAAATTATAGTTCCTCTTTTATACTTGGCATCTTGGCAAAATGAGATTGATACTTATTTTGGAATTATTACTCCCCTATTCATAAATCTTGTCCAGAAAGTCTTGCTCATGTTGCCAGCCCACAGGCACACTACTGTAGGAAATACATATTAAATTCACTTTTATCATTTAACTTTGGCTCCAGCTCAAGGAGTTTTAGATTCCTAACAAGAGCCCTGTTTCCAATATTGATTTTTGGCAAAGAAAAATGCTAATTTATCAGAGGTCCTAAAATACAATGAATTTTCCAGCCCAGCTAAGAAATGTTACCTACCTACAGAGGAGAGATTTTTCATTAGTGTATAACAGATCGGCAGGTGGAGAAACCCCATTAGTTACAGTTCAAGTTTGCCTCTGATCACCGAGCGTGTTTCCACACCCATGAGCTGAAACACACTCAAGAATTCCCAACCAGAAATATTATATGCTTCATAGCGTTAATTTTGTTGATCTTTACGTAGAAATTTATCCTTCTCAGGACACCAGCTTCTCCATGGCAATCTCAAAGATGGCAAGGTACATAATCATCACCTGGGGTCTTGGACCATGCTCCATGTAGGAAGTGGTACTGACTTAAGCTCTGCACAGAAAAGATGCTGCTGAAGGTGCTTTTCCAAGTCTGACAATTTGGTCCCCAGCCTAAGAGCACAAGAGCATCCTTGAAGCACAGAGCAGATCAGGGGAATGCTGCTGGCGTGATCTTCAGCAAGCTTCTGTAACCATTACACCGAAACAGTGAACCTGCCTGTGCACGGACCGAGGATTTCTGGCGCGGGAACAGCCTCCTTAGCAGGGACCATCTGTTTCAGGGTTTCACAGAACTGCACTGAGCTGGCACAAAACTAACACAGGCCATGAAAAGAGCTTTACAGGGTATTACAGGGGCATATAAAGCTGCAAAGAGTCAACAGTTCCTAGGCTGATGATTACCTAGCTCTCTGCAGCCATTCATTCCCACTGAGCTCCTTGTGCTGGACACTACCTCCACGCTGTAAATCAGGTGAATTACAGCTCAGTACTTGCTGCCCCAGCAAGTGTGCTCAGAGGTACTAGCGAAAAAGACCTGAGTGGGGTAAGGTAGTCATGGGCAGCTGTGTTGGCCACAGCCCACTATACAGCAACATCAAGCGCACAGCACAGGGAAGGAGTCCTGGAAGGCTGTAAAGATCATCACTAGCAACTGGAAAGCCAGTTCCAGAAATCAACAATGTAATTTGAGAGAAACAGTCAGGAAGGAGCAGACTGGGGTACAGGCAGACGGCGGTGCAGCAGGGCTCAGGGTGCTTAAAGCCTACCCAGTGCTTGCCTGTACCACCTCAGATTCCAGCTTCATCTGGATAACGAGATAATCATTCTCAGGCGACATCACCAAGCAGAAGGAAAGAAGGTTGCAGATACCACTGGGTTGACTCTGGATGACCCAAGAGTCTCTGCAAGCCTTACGGTGTTTTGCATGTTTCTTTCTATCCATGAGCTGCAGTCTAAGTTATCCGAGACACTGGTTTCCGGCGCTCAACAAGGAAGATGTAAAATCAACAGAATTTGATGAGCTGCCAGGGATTTGACTAGGCTGCAAAGACTTTGATATTTTACAGAAGCTCAGAATAAAAATCAGCTGCCGCTGTTGCCAAGTGTATGTTACTGTTTTTATTAAAAAAAAAAAAAAAAAAAAAAAAAAGAAACATCTTCCAAGAACAAATAAAACCAAACAAAGACGTCTCATCCTCCTGTACTTTTGTTCCAAGGTACACTCAGACAGGTTGGTTCACTGGCTAGCCATTTACCATGCACTTTAAAGTTTATTCTTTTGTTCCCTCCCACATTTTAGCCCCTTCCATTTCAGAAGAGGAACAGCTGCAGAGATGCTCTATAAATAAACTACATAATTTATTGGAAGAGGTTTTTTGTTTATTTTTTAAGCTACCACATATTCCCAGTTCTATCCTTTTCCGCGCTCTCTACAAAACTGAGTCAAGTTCAACTGCAGCTTGGGTTTGTCTGTACAATGTGCTCAACCTTATAAACAATTGCAACTTTTTACCCATTAATAACAAACTGTATGTACTGATTTTATGTTCATTGTAACTACTTTCTAACTATGTTAGGTCCTAAATTGACTTAACTATCAGAAACAAATTTGAAAAATGGTCCACTGGGTGGATATATATCAGTGATACAGAGAAACCTCAACATACAGCTAATTTCCAATTCCTGTGTACTTTTTAACAAATCAGTGCATTTTCAGGTAGACAGGCCTCTCATTCTGTTACCAAAAAGAAAATCTGTTTTGTCTGCTCAGAGGACAGACAGACTTTTCTGACTAAAATCACTATCTCATTTGTGTGTGCAGGAAGTGTGACAAATGGCTGGAGTAGTTTATCACACGTATGTAACCATCAAGTCATAAAGGGAATAAGATATTAACCTCCATAAACAAACTAGCATTCTATTTCTCAGCACAACGGAAGTATACATTTAATAAGATAAGGATATGAAACACATGTACTGATGAGATAAGGAGCTTGCAGAAACAGTACAGACATAGGTATGTCTCATGTTATCCAAGCAAAAGTAAACGCCATTCAAAACTTTATTTTGGGAAATAGATTTATAAGAAATTTTGTCTGCGCTATCTACAGATAGACTGTGAAACTATGTGCCAAGTCACTGTTAATGCTATTTTTGAGGCTACAATTTAAACCTAGGTGCAGCTGAAGTTAACCAGAGGTTATGTGGTAACTTCAACGAGACCAGAATTTCACGGAGTTAGTTCAAGCACGATCCTTATTTAGGCACTTAACGTTCCATGGGAAGCCTGAAGTCCATGATGTTGTTGGAATATTCAACACTCAGGAGTTAGTATTTAGATGCTTGCATTTAGTTTTCTTAACTCAAGCTCCAGAGTCTGTACCTTATATACGAGTGGTTTGCTGAGGTTTTCAACCTTGGCCTCCTCTGACTGCACAGACAGGCCTTGCTCAGCTTGTCTCTGCGGTCCAGTTGGGTGAGCTGAACCTTGGATTGAGATTTTTCATACAAGATTACTACTACAGGTTTTAAGTCCTCTTTCTGCAAATGCGCATTTCCTTAAAATGTGCATTTTCTACAAATGTTTCTGAAAGCAAATATCTCTGCAAGGACAGCTGAAGCAAATGAATGGTGAAGCGTGCAGATTCGAAACGAGCTAATTAAAAATGAACATGCACAAAATAGTTTGTGGTATTTAAACAGCTGCTTATGAAACCCAGTACAAGAACTTCACCGAGTAACGATATATATCATCATTCCACAAGTGACAGTCTTCCACAACACAAGCCGTGCACAGATACCAGGAGGAACGCTCAATACAAGAACGGTGTCTCCATCGTGCCTCCTGCTAGCACTATTTTTTATCATGCTTTCACCATGTCTGGCAAACAACCTATTTGATGTAAACAGGGGCAGAGCCAAAATACTGACTTAGTGTTTCACATACAGCTGCTTTCATGCGAAAACGAAAACTGTTACAAGATATCATGGACAACCCTGGTTTGGGGCCAGTTCTCTTGAACCAGTGGTTTGAACATCTCTCTGCCACCTGGGAGAATCAGCTTCCAATGCAGGTTTGGGCCAGCGAGGTCTGGCAGTGCTGGAAGTGATAGTCTCTGCCTTATGCTAAATCAATTTAGAGCAGCATCGGAGTCTTAAGGGAAATGGTCAGCCTCAACAGCTGGTACGTGGTGAGGCAGAAGGCAGTTTAATAGGGAAAATGACAACCCACAAGGAAAAGCAACCCCAGCTCACACTACTCATGATCTCAAAATACTGCCTTGGCACGCAGAAAGCTCTGACCTCCCTTGAGAAGTTACGGGTTGACTAAATAAAAGAACCTTGTCCCCACACAGACACAGAGAAGGAGCTAGAAATTTTCTCAAAATCAATTCTGTGAGAGACAAAAGTAAATTTCTTAACAGCCAGCAATGGAGGAAAACAGTCCTCTGATTTATTGGCCTTGAGACACTAAAAAGAATTCTTTGGCCTTTTTCCATTAAAATTTCGCAACCTATGTTATAGCCAGTGGGAAATTGTTTAATTCCCAAACCATGCCCTCAGTCATAAAATCCATGAAGATGATTCATTATTATTTATGTGGTGCCACAGGCATGCATGGCATTTTACAGACAAATAGAAGATACAGCATCTGCCTTTAGAAGCTTAGGTGAATCCAACTGTTCGTGTGTATGGGGAGCAGCGCTCAACTGGTCCTAGAGCAAACATTCCTCATCACTCAATGAATTAAGTAATGATACTCACCTGGGATACTGGAAAGATTTAGGCAGGAGGATACATAGGAGACACGTGTCATTACTCTCTAAAAATTTGTGACATTATTTCATTAAAATCATAAGACTTTTCAAGTCATATGTTATTTTGCAACGGCTTTATGATTAAGATGTACTTAGTCTTGTAGTATGAATTTCTGATAATACGGATGATAGCATGCAACAGTGTCGCTATGAGATCAGACCATAAATTCTGCACTGCCTAGCAATTTTTTCTCTGTGCGCACAGCACCAGGTAGGAGCTCACAGGTTCCAACATACAACTCCAAACATACACCATAAATTACTGAAAGAAAATAATTCATGTGATTATCGCAAAAAAAAAAAAAAAATCTGTACCAGGTCTCCACATCAACTTCCTGAAGTCCATAAAACCCACCCTTGTTCTGGTCTATGAAAAGTGAGCAGTTACAGCTCTTGGTAAGAAACAGAGTTTGGGACCATTCACCTAGAAGGCAAAACTTGATCATGGCAGAGGTCGTGAAAACAGCAATTACTGTCAATACCTGTAGGCCAGAATTGTTAGCTGGACTGAGACACCATCGTTCAGATTTGCGTACAAGTTTAGCATATGCCTTCACCTACAACCTATGCACTAGGAATGAGGGTATACATGACTTATTGGCTGAACAACCAGGGTATCATAACAGATATCTACACACCATACATTTGTTATGAGAATCAGATATAATGCAATTCCAGGAATTTTCATGTTGACATTGCTAAGCCACTCACACCCTCTCCTATTTCCTTATTAATATATACAATAAGGTCTATGTGCCTGCCTTTTTGGACAGCTGAGCAGCAAAGGTACCCAAAATAAACAAATAACTATACCACATCTACATGAAGAAATGTCATTACTGCACATACAAATAATGTACATGTGAACAGAAATGGTCAATTAAACATCATTGTTACATTGCATACACATGCAGACGTGTCCTGGCCCTGTAACACCAGCCCTAGAACACTGGTACCTATGGCGCTCCTGCGAAGAAAACACCAGCAACACCCTCCTCTGAAAACAAGGGAGCTTGTTCTATAACTCAGAGCTTGTAAATAAGAGAATATTGACTTTTTTTGTTCACACTGGTGAGCGTCACAGTTCTTCATAAAATGGAGTAATTTTGTCTTTGATTCTTGTACTTAATGCACAAATGAAAACCTGTGTGGGGGAGGGAGGAGAGGAGGGAAGCATCTCCCACCGGTGTTGAAAACTCTCCCCGCTCATGTCTTTTAATTCTCAGGAGGTGATTATCTAGCTGAAATCCACTCTAAAACAACAAAAAAACCCCTCCCTATAAGTATAAAATTAAACTGAAGAAGCCCCCAGACTCTTAACGTGCTCTCACATGTCAGGGCTGTCCTCTGCCAGGTGCGTGACAGTCCTGTACTCTAACCCTGGTTTTTATGTTCTGCATTTCTTTCATGTCAGTGGATATGCAACAGGTAGTGTAAACCTCTGCCATCAACATCAACAGAAGTGAAAGAATTAGCTGTAAAATGACTTACGGAGTAGCCTCTTCCTGAAAGCGATTGAGCAGAACTCTGTGGGAGGAAACAATATGCCACAGTAAGTAATGCAAGAGATTCTGTGTAATGTAAGATAAGAATCATTTTGCGATTCCCTCCCCCAGCCCAGTATTCCTTAGGGGAAAACTTCACAACCAGAGCGCCTCAAATAATCTTCTGACATTCTGTGTGCTGCCACGGGAGTAACAGCAAAAGAGCATTTCCAGGTGAGGGCTCCAGGGCTGTTTCAGACAAGGGTTTCATAAGCTAGAGCAGGGCTTCGACAGCACCTCCCAACTAAGGTTAAAGCTCTCAGCGTGGGATACGTCTTCACAGCAGCAGAGTATGTATTTTGAACTGTCCCTCTTCAGTATGTGACAGCAGCTTCCAAGGAACAGCACACGTGTGTAAGGATGCTCTCCTGAATCAGGGCTGCACATTTTGCCTCATCAACTCCAACTTTCAATCATGTAACCATATATCCCACTTTCCATTCCCCTCTGAATTTGTGAGCCTCCAGCCTTCATTGCAGCAGTATTACAATATGACAACTCTATCTGAAACAACAATAGCAGCAAAGCACTAATTTATCATCTCTCAGAGCTTTAATAAGCATTCTGTCCCTTTTGAATATGTTAAATTACATTGTTTACTCCTGCTCTTCATTTCAGCTCTTCCTGCTCCTTTCTCTGCCACATCCTTACCTCTTTCACATGCTGCCAAATCATTTGGTTCTTTTCATTACACCATCTCCAGTCACTTGGATCCCTTTCCCCTCTCTACGACCCAAGACTGTCGAGCTGCTGTTTTTCGCTGGCAGTGGCTTTCTCGAAGCAGCTAAATGAATTCCACCTCTATCTCCAGCTGCCGCTATATGCCTTCTTTTCGGAAATTAAAAAGAAGCCGGGAACAGTGGTGGCATATGACACCACATGACCCAGCAAGTACTCTGCAGGCCAATTTCCAAGTGTGATTTATAATCATGATGCCCTCGCTACGTGATTTTATTAAACAAGATTCAGGGAGTCTTAGCAGTCCCGTTTCCAAGACTGATGCTCTAGTGGGTACCAAAGCCTGAACAAAAATACCAAATTGTTGCAGGCTGATCTTGAGGATTGTTTTTGCAGCAGTGCCAGAAGTTATCGTGTTACTAAATCACCACAACAGCACAACACCCCTAAAGAGATTGATGCAGGCTGATTGCAGGCTACTGCAAATACTTGTAATTTTCCACCAGTAAGGTAACAGTTCCTTTGTACTACCAGTTTGCAAACCTTTTGATCAGAAGATACCTAGATACACACAGAAACCTTTCCAGACTCCTGCACTCAACAGAAGACTCGACTGTCTTGTCGGTCTGCCCATGCACGCTCTGTGCCACTGTCTTACAACTGCCCTAGACACCAGAGAAGCAATTTGCCATCCAAGTGCCCATGGAGGAAAGTTTCCAAAGCAAAGAAGAGACAACAGCAAAGCCCTACAACTAAGTGAGTGTGCTGCTGGAGGAAGGAGGGCTGCCCATTAACCCTCTCACCAGCTGGCACAGGAAGCAGGCTGCCAGACAGAAGGAAAGCTGTGGCACAGCTCTTCCCAGGTCTTACGCCAAGGTCTGCAGCCCATGTGTGACTGGGCACCAGTCCCCATCCCTGGCATGCAACGCCTCCACCTCTGTCCTGCTGTAGCTCAGGAGACCTCTGTTCTGCAGGAAGAGGACAGCTTCCACAGGGGAGTCTGAGACAGCAATAACAAACTGCTTACAGCATTTAAGTCTCTGCCTTTTGCATATTGCGCATTGATTTGGCCTCTGCCTTCAAACACTACAAAAAAGTAGAGAGTTATTTATAAACCTCTTTAATGTAAACTGCCCAGAAATAAAGCTACAGACTGGTGAAATGAAGGGCAGTAGCATTTATCTCTGTTTTTGAGACACTAAGACAAACCCATCCCTCTCTCTAAATACTTTTAAAGAAAACCCCAAACAACTCATGGAATTCAGCCTTGTATAGAAAAAGGGTTAATAACAATATCCTGCTATCTACAGAAGTACGTTCAACAGCTGAACACAATTACCTGTTCTGAGGCTTTGGATAGCTTGATCAGGCAGTTCACCTAGAACTGTACATAGAAGTACCATGCTACAGAAGGACACATAGGAATGAGGGGAGGGCAAATCACCTGCTTGGAGAGGTGGGAGGAGGAAAGGAGAAAGGGTGGCAGTTCTCACCACCCCCACCCCCCCAAATCAACTCAGATTTGACAAAGATTGACAAGGTCTAACAACTTGGAAATAATAACCAAAAACAGAAACAAGAGGTTTCATTAGAAGCTTCTCTCTAAGGAAACAGCCTCTCGGAGCATTTTCACTTTAGCAGTTATTTTCAATCTTTGAGTTTTGTGCACACCCAAAATATTTTCCCGGGATGGAGCAGACCCTTGGACAACAAACTCAAACGTGCTAACAACAGACCTGCTTTTCTTAGATAACTTTCAGGCATCCCAAGCTGTCCAAGAACCCCAGGAATCTGCAGACCACCGGTTTAAAACCACTCAGTAGAAAACAATAAAAACAGTTGCTGAATGAAGTGTTACATCAGAAATAATTAAAACTGAATGGCAATTGACTCTGGCATTTTTCACATCTAAGAGCTTCTTCCTCCCGTAGACGTTTTAACATTAAATTTCCTGGAAGTTGGGGGGGGGGGGAAGATCGTCGTGTCCCCCCCTCAGAATTTTTATTGCATGTATAAAGTGAATAACTGGTGAATACTTTGTATTCAACTTGTAAAATCCCTTCCAGCAATTAGGTTTATGCACAGCCATGTCCCACACTCTCCACAGCTGTTTGCATGCATTTTTCTGCACATCTAACAAACCGCTATTGCTTTCTTGGTTAGCTGGGAACACTGTGGGCTCTTTAGGAGGATCCGTACCAACTGCCACATGTAGAAACTTTGAAAGTCCCAGCTAATATCAGCTATGAGTGCCAGAGCAGAACAGTTTGCATGCAACTGTGATGGATGTTCCTAAAGGAAAAAATCTTTGGGGGTTGATATAAACATAGCTCAATCCATATGTCTCTATATCAAGATCAAATAATGAGAAAAGTAATCAATCGTGGCTGCAAATATAAGAAATCTTAGTGGAAGTTTAACTTGGCATCTACCCAAAGTTGAAGAAACCTCCTTTGACTATGAATGAGTGCTTGTCTGGCAAGAGCAGTTACGGGGCAAATCTTCAGCTGGAATGACTTACAGAGGCTCTTACCTACAGGATAGGAGCACTTACATGGAGGGCTGTCATAAAATTCTTATTCTCAAAATAGTCTATTTGCTGTTTTGGTCAATTTTCTCCTTGTCTGAAGGTACCTCAAGCAGCAGGGTACGATGGTCACTGCGGTACCCAGCTAGCCACATTCATGTTAGTGCTGCGCCGACCAGCACAGCACCTGCCTGGTAGCTTTGGTTCAGCCAAGACCAAAATCCAAACAGGCTGCTACTGCTTCAACCCAGGCACCCACTCAGGCTCAGTTCTGGCCTTCAAACACTGTCTGAAGAAAGCATCGCAGGCAGGAAAGATGCAGCCAAACACGCAATTCAAAGACAGAGGATCGTGACCCCACCTGGCCAACTCTCTGCAGCCAGACGCAGGAACAGCTGCCATGTCGTGCCTTTCCAAAAGCCTTCACATCTGCAAAACCCAACACCGCAGAAGAAGTGGGAGATGGGGAGAGCGATGTGCCCACACAACCCAAGTGCCGCCCGCTCAGAGCAGGCAGGGGCCAGCGGGCGCAGTCTGCCAGCCCTCCGGCGAAGCTGCTGTGGCGGACGCATCCATGCCGAGCTTGCAGATGCTGCTCCTGTTGGCTGCAGCTGCCACGTGAAGCAATCCCAAGCAGACCCTTGGGGAGGGCAGAGGCCCTCTCTGCCTGGCTTGAGCACTGGCTTGCGTGCCTCTCACGCCTCTTTCAGCACTGTCTGGAATACCCTGGGCTTCTAAGGAAGACTGTTACTAGTTAGGGGCAAAATGAGTGTGGTCTGTGCATTTAATGACGCATAAGTGAAACTACAGTGCTAGATGGCATTTGTGCATAAAGATAAATGGCTTATAATATTTTGCAGATGATGTGCTCTTTTACAACCAAAGATTTTTGGTTCCTTTTAAGCCCAAGGTTAAAAACAAAACCAGACAGCACAGACAAGACATTTCAGTTATGTCACAGAGTGAATTATTTCTACCCTGGGATGGCTCTCGTGTTAATTACACTGGATATAAAAAAAAATACACCTTTCTGGCAGCAAAGACAAAATCCTACTGTTGAAAGACTCTACTATCCCCCCACTGATGTCCTTGAGAGTTTGAGTTACACTGCAATCTGCAATTGTATTTAAAAGATTTCTTCCTTTATTCCTGATAAACACCGTGATCGCTATTTAGAAAAGAAAATCATGACAAAATCTCACCAATAACCTTCAGCAGGTTTTCCAAGATTGTCTATTAAATTGACAGGAAAAGTTATTTCCCCTGTATAAATAAAAGCATGGCCTTCCACTCTTCTCACGATGCAAAAGAAATCAAGCACACTGTTCAGTTTCTTAAAGCCATTGGGTTATTTATTGAACCAGAAAGACAGTAGGAATGGCTTTAAAATCCAGTAATAATCAAGGTAATAGGGCACTTCAAGCCAATTCCCCACTCTCAATGGGTCAGGCAGGTTTCAACTTGGATTTTTTGTATCCTTGATATATGAACTAACTACAAGGGGATCAGATAAAAGCAGGTAATGGCAGCACGGCCACAAAATTAGCTCTTGGTTTTAGTATTCACTTCCCTTCTCTTTGGCTAAAAGACCTAAAGTAACATACTCCAGAAATGTCAAGAGTTCATCCCAGCTTTTCTGAAATATGCCACTTTTGTTGGCTGAAACCAAAAGTATATCAAGTACCTCCAAGTCAGCTGTTGAAATAGCTGTTTTGGGCTAATAGCTATCCCTATGTGGGCACAAAAAGAGCCTCCTAGCACTATTATTAACACCACCCCCATGTTAGTGTGGAAACTGAGGCAGAGAAAGACTTAGACATGCCCGGTGTCAGCTGAGGAGTCCCCAGCATAGGAGGGAACTGAGGCAGACTTCCCAGCTCCTGTTTAGTGCCTCATCTTGCCTTGACGAATCACAGGTCCGAACTTATCATACAGCCCAACGCCGCAAGCCTGATTTGGTTGATTAGCACTCAGCAGAGTTAATCAATAATACAGAGAGAACTAATTTTTAATTACATCTTATAGCATTTGTTCAGGATGAAAACTCACCTCAGCTGCACCTGTCTTTCACTATTTCTCAGTTACCCCAGTTCTGCAGTCAGATAGGACTGAGGCATAAGGAAGCATGCACGTTTACCCATCCACTTCATCATTTGTAGAACATTCAACAACAGAATATTGGTTCAGCTTTGAATACTGTAGAAATCTAGTATTTCCTTTCCAAGCAAGTCCCTTATAAAACTCAAATGTCTTGGAATGAGAGGAATAAGCAGGGAGGAGGGCAAAAAGGGCCAAGGGCAGAAGATATCCCAAACCTTAACACAGAGTCTCCTGATGCAATTAATTTCCATAGTCACACTCCTGACTGTTAATACAATGAGTTCAATTGACTTGGCAAAGGTCACAGAGTGCATCTGATGTTCACTTAGATTAGAAACCAGGACCTGACAAGATAACCAGAATACATGATGAATGATTTTGGATGTCATGCGAAACTTGAATGTGTTCCTTCTTTAATTCACTTATTTTATTATGTTGGATAAACAAACGGGGTTATGCTTGGAAATACTGCAAAACCAGTTCAGTAAGATATCAAACTACACAAGGTCTAAACACCTGTAACTGGTGTGATAAGCTACAGAACAGCTTCCAACCAAGACACTTAGATTCCTACAGCTGATGGCCATAGACAGCAGAAGGAAAGACGGCTGGTGACCAGGAACAAACAAACCGCATACAGTAAGCCAGGAACAATATGAAAAGACCTCACATTTCCAAAATGCATGGAACATGCATGAGTGCTGCTCCCATTCAAACCATCACCCCTCGGCCAACTTCACAAACCCTTTTCCAGACTTTCTTTCTTCCTAGTTATGCTTCACTACCTGAAGCTTCATGCAAGTCATTGCAACTTTGCTCATAATTTCTGCTGCAGCAGTTTTCATGCAAGCGCTTGGTATTTTGAGGGACACAAAGATAACAGTAGATAGCATGCTGGAGGGACATGAATTTTTGCCTCCAGAAGAACGTGACTTGAAAGGTTTCATAACCCTTGCATGTATATTCAAATCAGTTTCCCAAGACTCATGGTTTGAAGAGGGTGTCTTAAAACTATCCTGTTGCTACCTTTATTTCGCTAAACTCTACGATGCTCTTATTCCACTCTTCCAACTGGGGATCAGATTCTAGTGTGTTATACATGGGGGACAACTGACAGCATGTGTCATAAGGGGTTTGCAGTCCACATGTTGCTATCCCAGGCCTTCCAAAAAACTCCTTCAACGCACTCAGTAACATCCCTGACTATCGCACTGAGGTGTTCCTGGCCTGAGACATGCCAAGCTCTGATGTCCCACCGCCACCCTGCCTGGAGCCAAGACCAGGCATCCCGCACATGCCAAAGTTTGCGAAGTGGATAAATATGGACCTGTCGTGCAACTGTGGTCCAATTCTCACTTCAGAAGCTCATTTGATCATGCTTCTGGCAAGGTACTTCAGCCTGAGGCACACATTAACAGACCTGCAGCTTTGTATCCTGCTGCTGCTTTAATCCCTTTGCCCCAGGAGGGGAAGCGCACTACAGAAAGTAGGAGGGAAGGGGGAGATAGGGCCTGTGATGGCACACAAAGAAAAGCAGATCACAGTGAACTGTCTGAATTAGAAATCACAGAAGTTATTTTGTATTCATCTACCAGAGAGAGAATTTTATATCTAGTCTATACAATATGCTAAACGCTTATCAAAGAACATTTAGAGAGAGGAAAATCTCTGCATTTCCTAAAAGACTGCTTTTCGTTTATTATGTTTAAAGAAAACCAAACAAACATATGAGGATACGATGATGGAAAATTAGAAAAGATAGCCTGGGGGATGGGGGATGAGAGGAAAAAGCTCTGAACAACTTAGTAGCAGCACTTGCTGGTTTTATGCACAGCTGAAGCCCATCCCTTGAAAAGGAGAGTTTTGACTCTTAAGTGGCCAGCACCTCTTGCAACATATTTCCTAATCAGTGAGTATTTATGGTCGATATTTTATATTTCCAATTTCCCCCTAAGGGCTCGTGAGAAAGCAGCACACCTGCCAACCTTTTCAGCTGGGCCAATAATTGCCAATTTGCTCTTTGCCTTAGTATATCACTCAATTTAGCCCTGGCTGTGCCCTGCATACATCCTCATTCATCTCTGTGCCCCCATGACAATTAGAGTGTTAGCTTCAGCTAACTAGGGCAACTATTCTACTAGGGTTGGAAGACAATTATTAGTCTATTTTCCCATCTTGTGGCAACAAAATTCATTCAGACAATTACATTCAGCAATTCTGCACTCTGCCGCCTGCTCCCCCTCCTTGCCCCCACCTTCCGAATATTTCAAATTATCACAGCTCTACTACCACATTCAAATTTTCCATGTTCACAGGGAGTGAGGCTTCTATTTAAATGATAATGAGGGACGATCCATTCAATTTAGTGAGGGAGAAAATCCATTAAAAAGCAGGCAGTTCTTAAGCTGATGGGTCAAGAAAAAGATAAAAACCTTTTTTTAAAGCCATTATACAAGGCTCTGTGTGGATTTTTGGACTGTTCAGGACATCAGAAAAGATTAGGACAACTATGGAACATGGGGGGAAAAACCAAAACAAAATGCCCAAGCCTTCCACTTTTACTTGGGTCAACACAACAAAACAGCAATATGGCTTATCTGGCTCTTAATTCTCTGGCAACTTCCAATCACCTCACTATGAAAGACAGCAGAGGAAAATCCCATTTTGGAAAAAGGCTGTTGACTCTGTGTTGGTTGTAGAAGACCTGAGAGTACATGTGTAATAGGGATGTCAGCTTTGTAGTAGATTTTAAGGGAATTTTACATCAACAGTGGGAACATAAACAAGTGGCAAATTCCCATCCCCTCTCCCCCACACCATCTGCTGTGCAGACCTGGGCTAAAACTTCTCTGGTTTTCTGCTCCGAAGTTTCATCATCCCAAAGAAGAGGCCAGCCTCAACAAATCAAACCTCTGCAGCCAGAGATGATTTCACTAGATCGTAATAAGCATTTTTTTCCCCAATGACCCATAATAAATGGCACTCAGTGTAATGTCTGGAAAGACGTACTAGACAAGACAGACAATTGCTGTCTTATTGTGGAGTTGTGGCACTCTCTCCCCACAGAAGTTTCATTGTGGCAAAGCAGCAGCAAAATGCTCTGGGTTTTGTTGTGGACGGACCGATGGCTCTGTGTGTCTGTGCTTGTGTGTGTGCAAGACATAATCAATCATTTGCTTCAGTTTTCTTTAGAGTGCAATTATTTCATGACAGACCAGGCCACCTCTTGACTTCATGGTCCATTAGAGACTAATGACATGCATTAATGTAAATAAAGAACAACTTACTAGCATCCCATTGAACAAGTCACCTCAAGAAACAAATCACACGGAGGAGCTAAGCTGTTCATAATAGTGCCTTCTAAATGGAGACCAACAATGAAGCCGGAGGGAGGACTCCAGTGCTCCTAAGGTGGCAACGCTGAATGCTACAGCCGACACTTTCATACACACATTTCCCACCACACCTGCTGTGTGCTGCTGTACAGCAGCCAAACCTGCCACCTCCCGCCTCATTTACTCCATTGTTCACCCAAGGTAATGGAGAAAGAGATGGGAGGGAAAGGCAGCATGAAAAACAGTCCTGAAGGCGAAATGCACCAAGAAACAGCAGGAGAGCTACTTGGGCGGGGGGCGGGGGGGGGCGAGAGACAGCCCAGGTGCCTTCTGCCGCAGAGCATCCGTCGCAAGGACAGGCGACCACCCCAGCACAGCCGTGTGCTAGAGCCTCAATTTGTAACTGCTAGCTGCAAGGAAAAACCGTCCCTGCCTTCCCTTTACGTCCTTACTGCCCCGTGGCTTTTTAATCCTCAGTGGCACACATAAGGGGTTGCATCAGTTCAGCTGCACACCATCTATTTAAACAGCATGCTGGGAAGTACAGCTTCAGAGCCATACAGGGACCAGGCATGGCTGGACAGAAAATCCTGCAGGAATCCACACTCAGTAGCATGTCATCGTCTTCTCTCCCCTTCCCCGGTCCCTCTCTAAAAAAGAAAAAGTCTGCCACCTTATTCCTTTGCACGCAAATGGGGAAAACCATCCGATTGCACCCACGGGACTTCCTAAGACTTTCTGACAGTCACTAAATAGACTACAGAACATTTACTAGTATGCGAGGAAGCGTTATACGTAATTAAAGCTAAATTGCACTCATCAAATAATGAACGAAGAGCATTCTGTGATTCATGAACCTTACTTTTCAAACTGTTTAATTACTAATTTGAAAAATTCTCATTTGCAATGGGTCACCAGGTCACAAGAGCAGCTTCAGCAAAGCTCTGAAGTGTGCCCCAGCCTTCAGGCACTGCCCAAGTGTCCCCGTTGACTAAAAAGAGAACGGAGTGCCTATTTCCCACTGAATTTCACTGGCTGCAGAGCTAGCTTTGAAGATTTTGCAAGAATTAGGCGCTCAGAATCAATTCCTGCAGGCTCAGCCTGCAACTTTGGGGGCAAAGGGAAAGGCGAAGAAAAAACTGGAAGTGCACCAGCTTAACAAGAAAAGTCTCCAAGACCACTTAATGCTTTGACCTAAGCTAATCGCTGTCTGAATATGTTATTCCTCTCCCGCGGCCCCACGTTCTGGTACAGCAATGCTACCAGGCGCCCCTGCTCACATACCTGTCAAGAGTGGCCGAGGGGAGGGGAAGGAGAGAACCGCATAAATATATGTATATATAAAATTATAATCATTATTGACTAATAACACAGTCAAAGACGTCCCACAGCAAGGGGATTTGTCCAAAGGGCCCCCCCCTTGCTGGCTTTCCCCACCGCGGCGCGTGGGTTCGCAATCCTGGAAGCAGATCACAGGACACGTTATTTTTCTCTTCCTCCCACTGTGTCGGCTGTTTACAGCGCCCCATGCACACTCCAAACATGTAGAGAGAATTTTCCCCCGTCACATTTCCCTGTCAGAGCTGTCAAGCTGAATCCCGCTTTAATCTGCCAAAAGCACTTTTCTGCTGACATTTTTAATAAATACTTTCAGCTTTTAAACACATTTGTGGGAGCCATTTTTTCCCCTTTTTCTCCCTTCTCCTCCTGTAGAATGGGCTCTGAAAGCCTTAATAGCAAATACATTACACTTATCAAAGGCTTCCCCCCCCTTCCTTTTGCATCCTGAAGCGGAGGTAGTGTTTTCAATTTTAAAGCTAAATTAACTGTCCAATTGAATTTAGCTGGTGTGAGCCGTTTTCTGTGACAGGTTTTAGTTATGAAGCATATTTTACATTAATAGAACTCAACATGAAAACCACTCGCTCTGGGATTTCTGTGGCTTGCCATTGAAATGGCAAATTTAATATTTCAGACATGCTCGTGCCAGCGTTTGATTATTGTTCTTCATTTAAATCTCTCCTAACGGGAAAGGTCCTAATTAGTAAAAAATCATGTTTTAATGAAGGCAAAATGCTAATTGCTAACACAAAAAGCCTTCATATAAAATTATCCCAGCACTGCCATTGATTTCTTGGTGACTCAAAAGCCCATTTGTGTGTTGACACACTAAGGCACCGTTTGCTTTTGTTTTATCATAACATTTCACTCAACGTACCATCCAATTTCCTGAGAGAAAGACAGCTTTCCCCCAAAAACCCTTCATATCTTAGAGGCAGGAAGCATAAAATTAGATGAACTGACTTTGCACCCAAACTACGTGATTATGTGCAGTAGCTAAACCCAAAGATACTGTAAAAAGCTTTTTAACACAACTTCTTTGAGAAAACAAAACAAAACATCAAGCCATTTTTCCCCGAGGAATAACAATTCCATTTTGTTTTCCCATCTCTGATCTTTCGCTTATCATATTATTTGCACCATGATTACAGTGTTTGCAAGGCAGCTCAACCACTTATGCCATAACACTCAATCATGACATAAAAAAAAGTTATTACACAGTGACCTCTGGATGCCAACATTTGTTCAGCAAGATTTATGAAAAGCCATGTCAGCAGCGGGAATTGCTGCAGTGAAGCGATGCTTTCTCCTGAATGGTACTTACATCACTGAGACGGTCCCTTGAGCTGCTCCGCTGAGAGCTTGTGGCCTCCCTGATGCTGTCTTCCTCGCTATTTCTGCCACTTCTGCTTGTAGGGACCTTCATCTAGAGGGAGAAGAAGGAGGGGGAAAAAGGAGATTTTCAAGCACTGCTCTGCCACCTGTTCCCGAGGTTGCCAACAGCGCTTTAGTCAGTGTTTCACTCCTACGCCCACGGCACCGTGGAGAGGATGCTTTTGAACGCATCTGAACTTCTCTGAAGTTGTGCTCGACCACGTGCGTCCATATTCCCTTTTGCTAACATGTGAGGGAAGGGGTGCTTTTAGCACTCCTGGAAGCGGGCAAGGCTGTGCCAAAGTCCTAGGGCCTGACGCGAGAGGGAAGCGGACAGACAAACCCCCTTCACTCTGTGCTACCAGCAAGCCTCAACTATGACACCGGTGCTTGAGTACTGCCACTTGCGGGACCACCGCTGACCCAGCGGCCAGGTCTCCGGTTCCCAGGCCAGAGACGTGCCTTGGGGCCACCCCCAGTGACTGCACTGAGAGGTCGGTACCAGCATGACGGCCAGGTGCCTAAAAACCATGATGGATACTGGCCTGAAACAACTTGCTTGAGATAATGCACAAAATTTGAAGTAGAGCATGATTAACTCTTACAGCCAAGGCTGGTTCTCTAAGCACTAAATCATCCTTCTTCCTTCACTTGAAGTTGTGGTTGTGTTTGTACCTAAGTGAGAGGCGCCAATGTTTGAAATCACAGCAACTTTCCGCTTACATCTGCAAAGAGTGTTACAGGGGGAGGAGAAGGATGGGATAGAGGTATCATTCACAGCTCCATTCCTGGGCTCATTTACTAACAAATTATTCTGCTAATTCCCTTGTGAAATATTGGGTGGAAAGAAGTGTTTAATTTATTAATAGGTTCTATTCATATCAGTTTGGTTCCATTTAAATTACACTATTTAAAATGTCGGCTTGTACAAATTGGTACTTTTAATGGCAATAAAATCCCCTTGTTTCTTTCTGTCCTGTTTCATTGCAGTCTCAGTAGCTAGCAGGGTTTGCTCATGGTGCTCTGATATAACCCCAGTGCATTCAAGCAGCCCTGCCACTGCAGCACAAGGAACCGTGCTCGGCAGGCACACTGCCACAATGCGGGCACTGAAACCTGAGCCCCAGGAGCACACTGATGACTACGCTCCCACGGCCGTTTGATATCGCTGCCAGGTAAGTGCCCACAGTCTATTAATATTTTAATACAATATTCAAGACACAGCATGCAGAATGAGCTCCAGTACTCATGTAGTCTGGAGTATACAGCCCTGTATAGGTTTGTAGAGAAGAATACAGGGGAAGTATCATGCTCATGTTCAAGCAACAGTATATTTCAGATTAAAGTCCTTACTCTGCATGCTTTTCTGCCACCTTACACCTCATCAATATACTTTCTTCCTCAGGACAATTTGCTCATGGCCACCTCGTCACACAACCACCACTCACAGCATCAGTGTCTTGTCTCATTCACCGTAAACCACCTTTCCAATATGTTGCCCACCTGCAAACTTTTATCAAGACCGATTTTTCAACTTTGCTCCTACACCAAAATGTTCAAACAACACAGCAACAAGAGGTAATCCCTGCTGCAATCTGCTAGAAGCACTTCCAACCAACAGTGAGCCTGCATTTGCAACTACCAGCATCAGGTATAAACGCAGGAAATAATCCACTAATAATCCAGGAAATTCATCATGTTGAATCCACGTTGTCTGTTTCCTTAATAAAAAGGCCAACAGCATCAAGCACAGAAATCTAACTATTCTACATCAATACTATGGCCATTGTCCATCAAATGTTTAATCCCACATACAATTAAGTAAATTTGATATGATTTTTTTTCTAAATACGTAAACTGATTGTCATTCACTTATTTTATTCTTTTTTAGGTCTTTATTAACTAATTATGATTTCAGCTATCCCATTACCTTGCCTAGGATTGATGCCAAGCCAATAGGACAAATGGTAATACCCCATCAATTACAGCCTTTCGCAAACACTGGTACACCAGCTTTCTTCTGTCATCTGAATCTTCCTACACTTACTCAAAACCCAGCTCCGCTGGTTCCCAGTCATCAGCCAGCTCTTCTGAAACTCTTGGATGGAAAGTTTCTGACCTGCCAATTTCAAAGCTTCCAGACACAGCAGGTGCTTTGTTTCTCCCTGAAATAGGAACCACTTAACTGTTACAGGACAGAATTACCATTTCCCTAAATACAGTACAGAAATACCCATTGAATTCTGTGGCTTTCTGATTTCTGATCCATAACCTTACCGCTCCCACCTAGGAACACATCAAAGCCTGTCAAAATTATTACACTTTTGACCTAAGCAACTCCTAGACAGCTACAATTAAAGGAAAAATAAATTACACCATTCCAAATCCTTTCACCTTCCCAAGCACAAATGTTCACCAGAACTATTCAAAAGGACTAAACTGCCAGCTGTTTAAAGTTAGCACAGACTCACCCAACCTGTTACCAGACTCCAACCTTTTGCTGTTTTTCTCGAGTTACAGTCGGCTCCCAACACTACCTGTCTCTTTTCTCCAAATTTCATTAAAGGAAAAGTACACCTACACCCACAGTAACAAATTGAGACAATTTGACCTGACAAGGTCTTGCACGGGCAAGCAAATTAGAAGCATCACTGCTGCCATTAACCTTTCCAAGTAAATATCAATTATTAAACTTGCTGCACTACCTCTGTCCCCAGTTTGCTGCTGTGAATTAAGAGGGTCATCAGCCTTTTTGACAGATCTTGTTCATTTACACCTGCTGCCTGCCAGCAGGGGAGCCCGCACACCCGCAGCCGGAGTGCTGAGCCAAGCTGCCTTAATTCATCAGTAATTACCCTAATGAGCCACATGCAGGACCCAACTAGGAGGACAAGTTGTTCTGCTAAATGGATGCATTGGTTTCACGGGCACTCTCTGCAGACCTGAGTATTAGGAAACTGGTCAAAAGCTTCTCTCCCAAAGTTGCTTCGGGCTCGGCTGTTTGATTTCTAGTTATTTTCTCCGGGTGTTTTCGCTTGAGTTGCAGAAATTCCTCCTGACCATGTTCCCTGATTGAGCTTTACTATAAAACCTAGTATTCCTCTCCCTCCGAAAAGGTCATTATTTTTTTTTACAGTCTGCAAAGGCTCTGGGGGCCAGAGGCGAGGTGGGGTCCCGGTCCCACCCCAGCCCCGGCACGTCATGGCCGCCTCAGCACGGCACAGAGCCAAACAAGCAACTCCCCAAATTCATACGCAAAACACACCACATCCTCTTGTACAACACATTGCCAGAGACTTACACAGACATTAGAGCAACACCAGCCACCGTTACTAAACACCTCAAGTACAGAGGCCAAATAACCCGTCTAAACGTAGGCTTGAGAAGGGGAGGGCCGTCTGAGAAAAGTTGCCTTTCTGCTTGGATAAAGCTGCCCTAGTACTGTTAACGAAAAGCACAAAAATCACTAACAAGCAGCGTTTAGGAAGGAACCCCCTCTCCAGCTTGTTGACTTTGCCCGCCTGAAAGTACCCACGCAGCCCACTGCTATTTTCTGCTCTGATGGCAGCGAAGGCCCCTCTCCAGGCCCTGCCAGACGGCGTTTTCCAGTCAGCGTAACAGAGCCGAAGCAGAAGCTCGGGAAACAGCAGGTAGAAGCATATGTGGGCCAAATTTCAGTATGTTTGATCGCATTGCCTTGGGGTCTGCTCAAAATATTTTAGGATTCATCCCAGAAGCAAAAAGACTCAAAATCACCCCAACGCCCAAAGCTCAGCGAGAGAGGGTCTTGGGAAGGTGCTCCTCTGCCTCATCTCCTAAGGTTTGGGGGGGTGGGAGGGAAGCTTTTCTTAAACATAGGTTCACTACTGCGTCTCTTCAGGACAGCTAAGCTGGAACAAAATAAAGACGACTGAAGTTATTTGGTAATTTATCTCCTCCAAAGGCCAAATCCTGTCCTCATCCAAATCCGAAGTCAGCAAGACGCTCATGTCAGTATGTATTCACCAAAACGCTTAAATATGTGCCAAAGTTTTACTCAGGCAGAGCCTATTTCATCACTGAAGTTAACAGGATTCTCCAAAAGCGTTAATTAAACCCAAGACTGCTTAAAAACCAGACCAGTGCAGCCTTCCGCAAGATAAATAACACACCTGACACCACCACACACCACAGAGAAAAGCTAGTAGTAGGTGATCCCAGCTATCTGCAATAGCTACGGTTCAGTTTTTACCAGAAACTACAGATTTGTGTTTGAGAACATGAAAGACACCGTTTCCAGCTCTGTGGGAGCGGGCCAGCGCTGCAGACCGGGCTGCCTTGGCAGGGGAACGACCAGGGGCAAGGTACAGTGGGTTTGTAAGGCCACGATCAATTTGCATGCTGCAGGTGGTCACGGACAGTCCCAAGCCACATTTGGAGCCAAGAATTATGAACCTTGCGCTGTTGGACATCATGTAGGATGATTAAATATCATAACTCATTCCAGTAATAACTCCAGCTCTCATTAAAGTCCAGCTCTGCTGTCCTGGACTGCTGCTGCCTTTTCATCTCTCCCGTCCAACTTCCCCCCTCCCTATTTCTTCTTATGGGGCTGGGATGGAGGAATATACGAAGGGGCAGAACGGGGTCTTGCTTTCCTAAAAGGGCTTTTTCATTACCACTACGCTGGCTCTCAGCCCCCGCTTTTTAATCATAATAGATCAGCCTGCTCTCCATTTACTTAAGCTTTTTCGATGTCAGAGGAAAGCACATTTTTATTTGGCACACCTATTTTCAAATCACGGGCATGCTGCCCCCGCTCATTATTAATAAATACACTTCGATTTATCACAAGCTCCGTTTGAGTGCCATGGGGAGCCTGGGGCAAAAGGAGACAAATTCTTTTCTTAAGTTGTTCTGAAAGGTGCTGGGCTTCCCGACCCTCACCCCCATTAACCCAGCACAGCTAGTGCGCTCCTACTGGGAGCTCCACGGCTTGTGCAGCGGCAAACTCGGACTGATCTTGTGCCATCTCAATATATTTGTTCATTATCTTGCGCACACACAGAAGCATTTGGAAATGTACTCAGGGCACAGGCCAAATTGAATCATCTGCCTTCATTTTCCACACGATCTGAAGCTACAGCTGCTACAACAGGCTGTGGGATTTTTATTTTCCTTCCTTAACAGTTTTTTTTTCTCTCGCTCTTAAAGTCACAGCAGTCTGGGTTTTAAACCTCTTGCCGTTGCTTGGGTTTCTGTCCGCTTTTTACAAAACGGGTCTTGCAGACACACACGGTGGGAAAAGAAATTACCAAAACCTCCCTCCGTGCTGTTCTGAAGGCAAGACATAAAGCAGCGCCCTTGGGGAGAGACATAATTAAAATATTCATCTCGGAGGTGCCTGTTCTGGTGGCTCAGATAGGTCTATTAATCCTCTCACCTCCGCCAGTGGACAGGCACCAGCAGGAATGGCACCCACCCACTTTGTGCTATGCTTGGGAGCAGGGAACGGTCCCACGAAAACAAAGAAGCCCTTCCAGATCAGAAGGGGCAAAGAGCTCCACGGAGCACTGAGCAAAGTGGCCTCCTTTCAGGGACACTTAACTTCTCGAGAAGAAAGTTTAATTCCTTTTTAGAGCTCTAGAAGTTCAGCTTCCATTTGCTTTGAGAGAAAGGACAGACCAAACACAACCTTCAGATTTAGGGTTTTCTTGACTTCATGGCAAATCTATTTTGGCAGAAGCTGCTTGGAGATAAGTAGGTACAGCCAAGAGGCGTCCAAGTCCCAGAGTGTAGGTCCAAGCTTTCAGATCACCAGAGATAGGGATGAATCCACCTTATCATGCTCATCTATCTAAACTAATGCTGCTGAACGCCAATTTACGTCTCATCAGTGTGTAATGACTTTATCATCTGCTCTGCCAAAGGACCCTTTTTCAACTGTTTCTATAGGGTCAATCTAAGGAAGAAAAATTTTCTGCAGACAACATTTCATACTGACAAAGATTATGATCCCCCATGGCTACAAGAATTGTTAAGAGCAACTGTTCCAAAAACTTATCAAAACTAATTGTATGGCCTGTCCCCTTCCCAACGAACATGAAAATGATGCTTAAACAATATTTTGGGAAGACTTTTTTGCTAACATATGCTCGCATTTTATTATCAACTCCCAGATAAGCTTGTGTTTCTCTTGGTAGACTATCAGTAGTAGCAGCTTTCTGCAGCAAGAGACAGTAAACTGCCTTAATAAATACAAATGGACAATTTAATTAAAATATATTGGAGACCTGGAAAAAGTACTATTTGTGGACGAAGCAGTCTGTTAAGGGATTGCACTCAAGGCTAGTTCAGTGTATTTTAAGCAGGCTACAATAAGTGGCAGTGAAACATACTGCACAGAGCTCTACCCCAATGATTAAAGAGCACAGTGAAATTATGAACGTCTGTTTTCCAGAAGGGGGTTGGGGGGGAAAGTCACCCAGTTGCCTCTGGTTTTAATGCTTGAAACAAAACAAACTATTTGGCTTTAAAAATGTATTTCTTTAAACCTGAAAAGACCCATGTATCAAAACAAGGTGGAATCAGCTAAACACATTACTTCTGACTTGTTTCCTTGAAAATCCAGCCTTAATGCATTCTAACAAAATTTATCTATCCCAAGCATACCTCATAATGAGATCAACTGGGAAAAATATCAGGCTTGTTTGTATATTTTATACTTGCTCTAACTTGGCAGTTTGGAGATTATGTATTCCCCAGGTCCCTCCTTAAATCGTTTCACACGCTGCAATTTGATTTTCTTTGCTTGCCCTTTTCCACAATTTTTTTGATACATTTTATTGAGTTCTGGCTCAGAGGGAAACGTTCCCTTTGAATTAAGGGTGCAATCATTTTTTTTTCCTCTAAATAAGGACATATGGCGTAGAAAGTAATGTTATGGTCCGAGGATTTTATGATTGAAGTAGGACTCATTTTAAAAAATGACAGTAGCATCAGGTTAGATTAGAGCAGTTTTTCTAATTGGGTGGTGCTGCTGTGGATGTTGTGATCGGCTACCTTTGCTATAACTCATTTTAAATATGATATGTCCATTTTTACTTACTGTGATGAAGAGGAAAACATCAGCAGTGTTAAGTTATGATACAGAAGGAAATTAGTCCTTTTTTTAAAAGAAAAAAACCAACAAACCCGCTTTAATTCAGAAAGTTGTATGGTTTTCAGAAGCTTAGAGTTTATACATTTGACTGGTATGCAGACTTCTGGTTTCTAATCCTGGCGTACCTGTTTCCTCTGGATAAGTTACTTAAATAACCTGTATTGCAGTTGAGCAGTCTGTAACATGTTGGTTAATTTTTACCTCTCTCTGGGATGCAGAGAGGTTGAATTACCGTTAGCAGAGGATTTCTGTGCTTAGAAGCTGTCAGAGTCAGCTCTTACAGGAAGGCAAGTACAACAACTTACTGTAATAAAAAGTATTTTTAGTGAAAAATCAAAATACTCAAAAGCTGTTGTCAGTTTCTCAGGCACTTGAGCAACGTTAACTACTCATCAATAACCTAACTTTGCATCTTAATGCTTGCAACTAGGCATGAGGGTCATCTTCCATTTTTTAGAAACAAGTGAAAATGGAGCTCATTTGGTGCGGTCCATTGGCTTTGCAGTTTTTAGAAGAGTTGCTATATGATGCTCCTATTAGACAGAGTAACACCCTACGATGAGCTCAGCTTTAGCTCTCTGAGACACACTTCTCCAGGTCTGGTCTCACATCTCTGTCTACACTGCCGCACGTACCACTAGTGATGCAAAGCACTTCTCACGCTAGGATCACAAAGGTGCACAGCAGCCCGAAGCTTTCTGCAGTGCCCGCGCAGACTCTGCTGAATACCAGCTAACTTGTTTTGCCTTTCTAAATACCTAACTACAGAGAAACTAGGTTTGATCTCATTGCGTTTGAGAGGTGTGGCCAAAAGAGTGGGCCAGTGCCCTTGGAGACCGAAGAAGCCTTGTTCATTAGTGCCCAGCGCAGAGAGGCCGTCAGGAGCATCAGCGTTGGCATTTCTGTAGCTCAACCGATGCACTGGAACTGCCACAAAGTTTTTTCACAGCTTCTCGGCTGGCAGGTGGCCTCGGCTGCGGAGCAGAGCCGGCACTGCTTCCCCACGATGGCCTGTGCTCTCAGGATCAGGAGGCTCACTGCGATGCAAGAGCTAATGCTTATTTTGGAAAAGAGCTAGTGCTTAAGCAGGCAAAACTGCTCGATTTTACAGCTGCCATCAGGCCTGCATAGCAAACTGCACTCTGCATGCCCCGAGCTGTACTTGGCAGATGGTAGTAGACAGCTGGGAAAATCTGGGTTTGACATACGTCAGTGATAAACTGTGTCAGTGTAGACCTGCTTAGGTTACAGCTAGCTAGTGTGTGTGCAGGAGCGAGACTTTGACTGGTGAAGGCTAAATAGCATTCCTAACCAATTTAGCTAAAACCTGCCTTCCACACCAGGGTACGCAGAGGGCACTTACGGGCCCTCGGGGCTGTCTGGAGAGGCAGGCAAGGCGATAAAGGGGTAACACACAATTTTGTGACTCATGGGCTACAGCACAAAACCAGCACAGCGTGTAATAAAACAGCGCCCACCACCAGCGATGATTTCTCAGGTCCTGTTGCGAAGGCAGACTATAAGCAATTGCCAGAGAAAAAAGTTAGGACTCTGCACTCCTTCAGTGAAGAAAACCCTGAGAAATCAAATAAACTTATTGGGGCAGCTTAGTCTCTGTTTATAAATAAATGAAGGCACCTGTAAGCAGAAAGAAAAACACACACACAACTTGGTGACTGAAGAGAAGCAGCCTGTAAAGCTGGGAGATGACAATGAAACCATAGCTGGACAAGGGACAGACGTAATCACCATCAACGAAAAGGCAGCACCTAATAATTACTGCACCGGCTCTAATGCTCAGCCAGAATTGGATGCCCTAACTACACTTTAATTTAGTGACAGGTCTAAAGGAACAGCATCCAATAAATACTCCATGAGAGAGCTGGAAGCCTCTGAGCAAGTTACTAAATACGATTTGTAGCTTCAAGTTTCACATTAAGGTGATTTGGACTTGTGATTCTCGGTTATAAAATGCTATCCAATATGCATCAAATATGCACATTTTTTTGGTGATGGGAAAGAAACGGATACGCTAAAGATCAGCTCAGGACTCTTACAACAGATGCATCAAGTGTTACCAACACCAGTGCAGCTGACCATATCGGAAGGATCACTCTAAGGGAAGTAACTCCAAGCAGGACGGAGGTATGATTGACTAAGCATCCATTTAGCAAGGAGAGAGCTGTGTTCAGCTGGAGCCAATGGACTAAATTAGGCTGAGTTTACACAATGCTTTGAAACACCGTGTAGGAGGCAATCAGAATTGACAGCTTTAACATTGCTGCCATCTATGCATACAGATACCATCTATTAAAGGCTAATATCAACAGCTGCGATGTTCAAAGCAAAAGCAGATTTAATATACATATTAAATTGTCCAAAGCTGCAGGAGATGTTTCAAAATATATTAGGAAACTCAACCAAGAAAATTCTCTCTGTATCCTATGGTACTTCTCTTCTAGTAGTATTACCCACCAAAACCAAGGGTTTTGAATCAAAGACAAAAGGTGATGATAACCTTCAAAAGTGATTTTAGTAAGACAAGATCCCCAAAAGCAAGGTAAACACATTACTAATGATGTCAGATAGGCAAAGCATTCAATGCAGTTTTGCTTTGTCCTTGGGAAGAAAACAGACTCATTCCTCAGTCTTCCGATAACAAAAGGCAGATATTAGACAACATTTGCTGAGAACAAAGTCCAGACCTGTTGCACAAGCTCTAGAATGGGAGATCATGTGCACACAGATGTTTCAATAGGTCTTGGAATAGCCACTGAGAAAACTGAAAAAAGACAAGTGTTAGAGAGATATTTCAAAGGAGCAACCAGGACTGGCTGGGCAGCTATAGGCACATTGCTGTGATACCAGGCTTGAACAGGAGAAAAAAAACCCAACCCAGGACTGGATTCAATTGACTGCATTGAACTATTTCAGTCAACAAGGTTTTCTGGAAAATTAAATCTTCTTGAATAAGCCTGGTTTCATTTCGTTGATAAGTTTGGTTGAAAAGGGAACTGGATAAATGTGATACGTTTAGGATTCTCATACTGCAAGACATTCTGACAAAAATTAGCACTATATAAATACCAATAAAGCATATTTTAAGTGGGGAACATATTGGCCAAGTTCTCAAAAAGCAGCATCAATAAATAATCATTAATGTTTGCTACAGAAGGTAAAAGGATTTAAACAAGGCTTGCAGTTATTCAATAGTTCCATCAATATCTGAGAAAAATATTATCAAAGCCACTGCAGATAAAATTCATAGATGCCAACAATACCTGTTCAGAAATAAGTAAGGAAGAGGAGGGGAAGGCAATTTTAGGCAGCAGCTTGGATTCCTTGAAAAACACCCCTCATTAGAAAAAAACATATCCCAAAGCAGAGCTGCACTACGATTACGAGGAACGAAGGTGGCTGCCTGCAGCTACTGTAGAAGAGAGACTACACCGCTGAACAGAGGCGCTCGGGAAAAGCTGGGAGGGTCACAGTGGACAAGCACCTCCATATGATCTTCCAGCCTAATGCCGCAACCAAAGGGAACTAATCCAGTCCCTGAGCAAGGGAAGAGAGGCTGCTTTCTCTTGGATACAGCATTGACAGGAATGATTTTGGAAGGCTGGCTCAGGCTACAGCCTCCCCAGTAAGACAGCGAGGCAAAGCTCTTCTGAACTGACAATCCATGGCACCTACACTCTAACCTGTAGTACAAACTTGGACAGTTGTCCTGAATTGCTCCAAGTCCTTCTTACGCGGACCACAGAGATCAATCAAACTACCATTAGAAAAAGCAAAAATTGCCAGCAACTATTCAGGTGTGATGCACTGAAGACCCCTCCTTACTTTGAGCTGGGAACAAAAGTTACCATCCTGATGCTGACCGACGGTGAAGGAGGATTTTGTAACGGCAGCCTGCAAACCCTGTGGGTTCTTGTCCGTAGTTCAAGGCAGGCACAAAAGCATCCACATTCTCGCTCAACAATTCACTCAAACCCTCCAAGCATCCCATGTGAAAAACCCATGCTTAGTACAGTAAGGTTTCAAATTCATTACTAGGACTCTGAGGCACCACAGTAAGACAATTAAAACACCACCAGATGTGTGTCATATAATACATGTTAAAAAAAGAAAAGACATACTGTGTGCAGATACAACAACAATTTGCTGTTCAAATTAATTCAGGAATCAGTACCACCCCTATAAACCCAATATAAAAAACATATGCTACTGTAGGCATGCATAAATTGCATGCAATTTTTTCCAGATAAAGCCACACATGCAATTAATAAACTAAAGTGAAAAAAGAAAAGAAACAAAGTAAATAAATAAATACAAAAGCTGCCCAGGGAATGATGAATTTTGCAGAAACTGCTGTCAAAGATCACAGCGCTAAGCAGACACAGCCACAGCCGCGAGCTCATACCCTGCCCTCGGCAGTACGGTCACACCCTGGCCTCGGTTCATCTGAACAGGGAACTCGCATGTAGCAGAATCGGACACCAACCAGACACCCAACCAGTTTTTTTGCCCGGCACTGGCATAATGCTAAGCTACAGTGGCATAGTTTGAATCACAGGAGATAGCAGACAGTCTTTCACATACACAGGATCAGGCCTAGTATCGCATGTTTTCAGCCGTTCCGCAAACCAGCCCACAATCACGTCGCTGAACTGATCTTTGTTACCTCCTCATGTTATTTCTGAAGACCCCGTAAAACCTAGGAGCAAGGCTCCAGCATAGCAGCAGCTGCTGCGGGAAAAGCTGGCATTAAAGGCAAGAGAACCACCACTTCAGTGCAGAGGAAACTGATGGATGGTTGGCATGAGCTGCGGTTTGATGTGAATTTAGCAAAGCAGAGACAACTCCCACGCACACCACCATGAATATTTTTATTCCAACCTCTACCTTGTTCTAGTAAGACCTATGATTTGCTTTTATTGCTAATTCAAACTCTACCAAGCCCCTGCTTGCACTCTGCCTAGACTTCCTGGGACGTGTCTTTTCCCTGGCAGAGTCTTCGTCCCCCAGCCAACTGTCCTTCGTCACCCACAGGCAATGGAAAGCTAACCACAACTGGTTCGGTAAGTCCCAACAAGAACCAGAGCCATTTTCTTCAGGCTCCCCGGACTAGCAGATGAACCAAGGCACTCCGGCAAAAATCAGAGCAAACCTTGCACCTCTTCAGGTCTGGAAAGCAGGTCCCTGGTTCTGCGTCTGAAGCAGAGGCAATCCGAAACATCATTGTTGTCTGGTTGTGATCGGTCAAGACATTAGTGTCAACAAGGAAGCTTTCAGTAAGGCCATGAGATCCTACGCCACCACTGCAAGTTTTTTTGATTTGAGAAAACTGTGTTATAACTACCAGAGCAAACACAGCTAGCTCCACAAAGAAACACAGAAGCAATTTCCTCTAAACGCCTAGGGGACATCCTGTTTGCTGTTTGACATCCTGAAGAAAACAAAAATCTAAGAATAATTACAGCCGAAGGAACTAAGGTGAAGCCCTTTGGTAATTTTCAGCCCTGAATAACTAAAAAGGGGTGACAATTATTTTAGCTAATGATCACTGAACTTTGAGATTAACATTCGCAGCTGAGGAACGGGAAGCAGCTCTTTAGAAGGCAGAACCGCTGTTAAGCTAAGCCCAAAGCTCTGTGAAATAGCTGGTTGACACTTGCTATCATCAAGGGACACAGTGCATTACCCAAAGATCCAAGGAAATAAAGAAAGCACAGAAAGCTCAGTAAAGACGGACTGCGAGCCTGCCCTACCTTCTTCCTACATAACACAGACTGCATCAATTTATGGTGGAGGAAAATGCTTCTTGTTGGCCTATACTGTACTCTCATGATGTGCAGCACAAGAGTGGCTTGGCACTAACTATATTTTCCCTACAACTGTAGTTTTTAAAATTTCTCAGACACAAAAGGACTGGCTGAAACACTGTAGCTTAGAGCGAAAAATGGGATCTGGATTTCATACTGTGTTTTCTGTCATGACAGAAAAGCTAACTCAAGCATCCTTGTTCTCAGTGCTCTTCCTGACTTCTATGCCTCCAAAATCCAACCCCAAACTGTTTGGCTCAGATTGTTCTTCTTGTGATGGTTACAGACAAAAAAGAAGAAAAAACAAAAAACCCCCACACTAGCATGCTCTGCTGAAGATTAATCCTCTCCCTGCAGCTGGAAGGCCATGATCCTCCAAATGTGTAAACTGCATCCGGATATGGCTGAAAGGGCAAACTGGAGAGTACCCACGAGGCAGACACTCGCATCATTCACTGAAGGTTATCCAGCTGGTCTGAATAGCTCCCTGTGAGGTGAGACATCCTCTCCTTGCTGATTCTGCAGAGCAAAGCTGCACTGGTGCCTTTCAGAAAGGAGTCAGGCTGTGCTTGGGGATGAGCTGGGTTCAGAGGAGGGGAAACCTGCCTAAGGCAGGCCTAGAGAAGTGCAAGCCATTGCATCTGCGTCGTTTCACAGAGGGCACAAAGGCTTGTCAAGCACCAAAATAAACAAGTCCACTAGTTTAACTAAAAGCCTGATTTGAAGCTGATTTAAACTGCTGTAAATGGTGTACAACATGCTCATTGAGCTTTAAGCCAAACCGTAGTTTTGTTCAGGTTGAATAAGTTATGAATCAGTCTAACTTGAACTGGAACAAGCAGCTTTTAAAGCAAAATTAAAGCAACAGCTGAGTTAAGTTAGACTGCTGCAGTCCTTCCCTTAAGAATGGTCTTAGCTGCAGGAAACACTTATCTTCCTTGTCACATTTGGTGCAGAAAGGTATTTTAAACAGTAATAAGCATCTGTTTTCTCCACTTGTTCAGTGGGAAAGTCTAGTGTTATACAAACAGCACCTTAGAGGATAATGTAGTAATAGCAAGATGCATTTATTAATGATGCTACTCATATTTCCTGAGAGCATCTCCAAATACTCTGCAAATACCCATCAAGTTTAAACAGCAAGGATGTGCAGTGGGTAGTATTATCGTCCCAGCTTCTCAGAAGGAATGAAAAGATCAGATGACTTTGGGAACGTCAAGCAATGGACCTGGGATAAGGCTAGGACTACAACTATAGAGAAAACTGGATGGCTAAAAGCACTGTAGCTTTTAATAGCAACCATCTTGCAACTTAACCACAAGATCATTCTCCCTGGATGAGGTGTAAAGTAAATATTTCTTAGAAAGAAAGTGTAACGTTAACGGAGTAGAGCTTGCTGAGAAAGCAAAAAAAGGAATTGCTGCTTTTTTGGATACTGCATGGAAACCCTGCACCTCCACAGGGAATATTTTAGTAAAAAGAGGCAGAGAGATACAGCGTGAAAAAAATGAGGCCATGAGACAGGAAGTGTTTGTGGAAGAGGGGTAAGGGAGCACGCCTTCACTACTGGGAAGATACGATGGCATTCAGGACTGCTCTTGATACGTGGGACAGTGAGGTTTTACGTCGGGCAGAAAGACCTGTGTCTGAGTGCTGCCCGAAGGCAGGAGGCTTCAAAGTACCTTGGATACAGATTTGGGAAATGACCAAGGTCTGTCACACCGCGGGATCTTTACAAGCAGCAGTGAGGCCCAGAGCCGCTATAACCAGGGGGAACAAAACTGAAAGCTCAATCCAGAGACCAAGAGTCAGCAAAAGGACTTCCCTGAACTGCAGCTCTTTCTGTAAGAGCGAGCACGGGAGAAGGAACAAAGCCCAAAATAACAAAGGCAGAACTACGGGTAGAGCTGGATAACCAACTAATTAGTCAGATCTTTAATGCTCCCTTGTTGCTGCCAGTGGATGAGCAGCAAGAGGACACTAGAGGTAGCAAGTGGGAATGGCAAAAGCCTCTAAAATTATGATGCAAAAATTGAACATGTCTCCTAGAGATGTAAAACTGGTCTCACGTGGAGCTTTTGGGCTAATAGTTGTCTCAGTCAATACGCAAATTCTATATAACAGTACATGTCTAGATACCATTGCATTATAAATATCCTTGCTCAAAACACTTTACCTTACTGCTATTCACAATGTACCTGACAGCTTCTTATTTAAAACAATATTACCGCTAAAGGAAACCATTACCAGAGGGCTAAAGGAAACAATCTTACCCACTGAACCAATACTGTTGTCTCGGCAAAACAAAGCAATTAACATCTGAGTTCACAGGAAAATATATTAGCACAACAGATGCATGTGCATGTATTTCGGCCCTTTGGTAAAACGCACTGTTTTGGGGCCAGATGTTTCTGCTCATGCCAAAGAAGAATCCAGCTGCATCAAGCTGTGAATATTTCTTCTGATCTGTCAAAATCTGCTATGAACTAGAAGAGAAAAAAACAGAACTGAAGTTTGAAATAGAAGTCTGTTTTCCACTGGGGATTTTACCACCATCTGTATTTTAAAAGCTTTAGTACAACTGAGAGAGTCTGAAAAAGTTTGCAACACAATAGGTAAAGCACATTGAAATACCATTCAAGTAAGGTTTCTGATAAAGTTGACACATACGGTAAAAGACGAGTTTTGTGCACATTTCTTCCCCTTAAAAATCAATTTATACTTATTAGTCGGATTTACAACATGTTTAAATTGTACAGCCTTTCTTGCAATGTGCTGCCATTACGAGCTGAACTCTCATTATTGAGATGACAGAGCAATATTGAATTACTGGGCAAACAAGGTCCTTTTTCAAAAACACCAGAGGTGATTCTTTTTCTCACGGTTTCTAAAACCAGTTTGGTCTTTTTCCTTTCATTAACAGAATTACTATGGATTTGCACTGATGCAAGAGTAAAATGATATCTTTTTCCCGGAACCATAAAAAAAGAAGCCAAAATGGAAACAGAATAACTAAACATAAAACATGAAAGCATCTCATAACAAGGTAAGTTCACAAACTATGTATGCCATGTTTGTCAACACTTGGTGTTGTCCTTCCTAAAAACCATCCACCTAGCAGGACCAGCACACTCCCACCTTGCAGCCCACCTGTGGAAAAGCCCATCACTCATCTCACAGAAACCTCTGTTGTTTTATTCCCAAAACCCAGCTCCTTCTGCCCACAAGGAGAATGCAGCGGCAGGAGCAGGATCAAACAGTGACTTGCTTCTATTCAGTGAATGAGTGGCTGCACCATTATCTTCTGGTGAGTCCTAAAGCTGAGATTTTCTCAAGTGCCTCAGGTACCTTGACGCCTAAAGGCGTCGAGATTCCAATCTCTCATGTCCTACTCTCAAAATTCCAGCCTTAAAAAAGAAAACAAATCTCCCGAAACAGACAAATATATACGGTATAGTGCAAAGGAAGAGGAATATAGCTGGATATATCTGAACTGAACTCAGTTTAAATTCTGATCTTCTCCGGTTATCGCCTGCTCTCCACATTTGTACGCCAGCACTCAGGCAGCTGTGCTGCCTTCCAGGTGTGCGGCACAGCTTTGCCACTGACAGGGTTATCTATTTTACAAAGAATTATGCTAGCAGTGAAAATCACAGTAGAATTGTTTTGAAAGAAGCAAGCCTCAGATGGACAATTTAGATTTCACAGAAGTTGAAACAGGATTTGCAGGTTCAAATTATTAATCA
Source organism: Fregata magnificens (assembly GCA_013389945.1). Lineage (NCBI taxonomy): Eukaryota > Metazoa > Chordata > Aves > Suliformes > Fregatidae > Fregata > Fregata magnificens. The sequence goes on along the minus strand of WAAD01021003.1, from coordinate 626,408 downwards.
ACACCCTGCCAGGCAGGGGCCAAGAGCAATCTGCCGGTGCTGAGTTTTCTTGGACTTAGACTGTAAAATCTGGATTTTAGATTGACTCGGTGGGGAGAGGGGTTTTTGTGCCTACAGCCCTTTCCTTCTGAAGCATCCAAGCAAAACTGATCCCTGGCTTTTAGACACAAATATGAACTTAAGGATGGCGGGGGAAGTTCTTCCTCCAGGAAATTGGGGATTCGGGGGCTTTCTGAGCCAGTGGACATGGTGCACGTGACAAGGTTACTTCTCTGTTGTTGAAAGCATGTTCCAGCTATGACAAAACATTATAAACTGCACATGAGGTCACATGGGGCCTTTCTTTTGTTAGCAAGAAACATGGAGAAAAGAGGCCAGGAAAAGGCGGGTGCCCTCGGACTACCTAGCCTATTGCTGCAACAGCATCAGTCCTCCCACAGTGACAATCGCCATGACGCAGGCTGCTCTGGCAAGGAAGAATTTAATTGCAATAAGCACCTAACACAATGTAACAACGCATAATCACAGAGAATCACACAGTGGGTGCCTCTGGTCACATCAGGATAGCTTTAGCACCCTTTTGCTTGACCTATCAAGCCAATACACGCCTGCAAAATTCTGCAAAAAACCCAGGGAAACTCTTCATAAACAATTTTAAGGAAAATGCCAAGTGATGTTGTTCTACAAACAAAAATGTAGAACAGGTAGAGGTACATTCCACCATTTGCTGCATATTTTTATAAACCTTATCACAGTCTCCTGGGGAACAATCACTGGCACTACTGAGTGGACCACTGGCATCTGTGGTCAGGACAAGCAGTGGCATGGATTTGACATGCCTCCCAGTCACAGCTTGATGGTGTATTTCCAAAGAGCACCCCATCTGTGCAGATACTTAAAACGCAGCTCTCACGTGCCAGAAACCTCCCCATCTCCCGTGTTCCTGCGCTCAGAAGGGGGGATCCTGCAGCCCAGCCATGCCAGCGTTTGATGCAATAAGGGTTCCTGAGGAGCTGCTTGTGCTCTCACATCTGAAGCCCCAGAGCGTGCACGGTTGAATGTTTCAGGGACTGAGTGCGGTGTGCTGCGGGCAGCATCCCCCGCACTGGGGAATGGGTGTGAGTGGCAGAAGGGTAGGGGGAAAGTGCAAGCCCACGTGCATGAACGAGACGGGACCGCCCAACGTACGAGCCAGACAGCATCCGCTCCAGGTCTCCTCTCTAGTGTACATCTTTATTACAAAGAAGTGTTGCACGATGAAAGTTGGAAGCTCGAAGCCAAAATCAAAATAGAAAGAATGGGATATGCTCCCACAGCCCTTGATTTAAAACGGTGATTTATTTTTTTCTTGATTTTTACTTTAACTGTCTCTCAGTGAGGCTAGCTACAGAAGTGTCACACTGCTGCTCCTGTTGCACTGTATTATAATAATACTTGTTTCCTCTTGCCAGCTACTCATCAAGGATTACCCCCAGCACAGCCCTCTGTTCTTTCAGATCTAGTCAGAAGGCAAATTAGTCACAGCCTGATGGGGGAGTGCTAAATTTTTCATTACAATCTTTCTCCAGAGGTTTGGTGTTTAATAATTTGTACTGTATAAAATTTCACATATGGGAAAACACGGCACCACACAGCCTCTCCAGATGCCTTTTTTTTTTCTTGCTGCTAATCATGTGAGCCCCCCAGCTAAAGGAGTGGATTTAGGGTATAATTAAAGCTTTATACTTTAATAGTAATATGGGTAAAGCTCAATGTTATTTTTGAGACGAACACAGCACATTTGTAAATTCCCATTTCACCGAGGATCAATTTTCAAACGGGCTTTGTACCCGGGCTTCTTTGTTCCTGATATACCATGGAAACATAAGCCACGCAAGCAGCTCGTGGTACTATGAAAGACACACACCCCTGCTTAGCTGCTGCGGAGGCTCTTGTAATTCCTTACGATCAGTCCAACAGTGGTGGTGGTTGTGCAGGGGACATCTGTAAGAGAGCCTTGACATCATCTGCTCTGGTTTTTATCATGCAATTTGGCAGGAGAGTCTCTCAGATTGGTCATACGAACTTCAAATCTCTGAAAGTTTTAGCTACTGCCCTAAGCAGAGCTGAAGTGATTTAACTTTGCTGCTGCTCTCCCAAACCTCCCCCCAGCCACCACCCTTCTTCCTTCCCCACACAGCCTGGAAACCGCAGGGCTGCTGTCATGCATGGGAACGCAGAGCTTTCTCCAATCTTCCCACAAAACTGCTTTCTCCCCACATTTCTGATGAGAAGAACAACCTGGAACACACTTTCAGGATTAACTACAGCTGTGTGCAGAGGACCAGCACAAGGTTTACACACCAGTTAACACCTTGGAAAGCCTCACTGTAAAGACTTACGCGGGACTTAAGTAGGGGATAGATTCTGCAGTAGGTACTTCACAGCAAATGACCCATCATGTAATCTACTTACGGCTGTAACCTACCCAGTGCCACACCGTTTCTCATCCCCGGGCCTTCCAGAATCCCTGTATCTTCTCAGCCACATACTGAGATCTCAGCAACGACACACTGCTGCAGAGCATGACAGATAGGAAGAGTAAGTGAAAGGGAAGAAGGGGTGCTGGCAGAAAGGCAGGAGACAGATTCCTTGCATGGCTGAGACAGGAATAGTTACAGGATGGTCAGCATTTTGAGGACTAATTTTTTGATGAACTCTGGAATGCAACTCCCTTAAAGAAAGAAGCACCCCAGTGATTACCTTCCTGGGATGACAACTTACAATATCAAGTCCTTTCCCTCTTCTCCTAAACATCCTCCTAAGTAAATTCAGGAAACACACACAGAGTAGGACAATGACCACCTTTCACAATATGGTTTTAATTCAATCCAAGTTTCTCCCATCTGCTCAAGAGACCTACAGACTGCCTTAAGATGAAGTGCTTTGGTGCTGTGATGGACTTCTGATTTCCCATAGAGAAACCAGGTGATAAAGAGCCAGTTTGAACTAGTGTGGCAAAAAATTACAGTATTCTTTGACAAATCTCATGCTTCAACAGAAAGGAGAGATTCCAGTTTTGCCATTAAGTGTCTCCGTGCCCCTACGTCGCGGTTGAAAGCCAGGTTTTACCCATCAGCAGCAATACTGGGTGGGGTAAAGTAAAACTGTTACCACAGCACAGCAGCTACTCAGCTCTCAGAGCTGGCAAATATATCAACTGACCTAGATCTGAGAAATAATGACCTTGAAAGTGAGAGCGTATTTCTGGTTTTATCCATCTTTAATATCACAGCTTAAACTAAATCAACCGTGCGTTTTAAGATCTATATTGTATCCTTCTGAATCTGTTTGAGAATGCTGAAGTCTTGAAATGTTATTTGTTGAAGTGCAGAGCTTATTACAGGTCAAAATTTTACTTGCCTTCTAACTGATTATGTGTGTTACTTAAGTCAGTACAACCGATACAGGACAGACAGCTCCCCAAATTGAGTGAACCTTCTTAGTGGCCATGAAACTACTGAGATAAAACTTGTGGCATATGGTAGTCAAATTTAAATATAAGAAAGGAATATATGTACTTGAAAGTGTTTTCTAAATGTCTTTATGTTGAGTTCCAATTTCACTGGCCTGCATAGGTCCTGCTGGGTGAAGACTCTCAGCTCTGTAATCCTTACGTTTTTCGCCATATAGCCTTATGAAGACTTGGTAAGTGACCAGATGCAAGGGTGGCAATGTAACACTATCTACGCGTGGAAAGAAGTGACCTTGAGGAGGTTCGCTTATCTCAAAGGCTAGCAGTCATTTCCATGAAAGCCCTGGGCAGGAAAATACACATATGGAGACATAATACAGGCAAAGCCTCCATGTCAAAGAGCAGATTGGACTCTTGCCATCCGGGCCATGACAGCGATCCCTAATTCTCCAGGACATCTGCTTATCCAGCAAAACACAACGGTCGTCCAGCCGACAGCCCAGCACTGGGGTTAGCATACACGACATGGAGTCAAGTTCTACCTCTAGCTCTAGCTCTAACCTTAGGCATATTTATCTCTACTATTGCCCCCCCCCTTTTTTTCTTAAATAGAAACCAGTTATACGTAATGTCATTATGCTCAGTTTGTGAGGCTGAGTTTATCTCTGACTGCCAAAAGCATGGTAATCTTCAGTACGAAGTATGATTACTCTGTCATCATGCACCTCTACAGATAGCAATGCTCACGTTATCCTTTGAACGGGAAGAGGTCAAACCACTGATGTTAAGCTCGTGAGGCCTGAGAGCTGAAGGACAAGCTGCAGTATCAGTTTTTGCCAGAGGAAACTCGTCCATGTTCTGATTTGGCAGGAGAAGGATTTATATCAACTTACACCAGATAAGGAACATGGGAAATAAATACATAAGTCAGAACTTACTAATGGGTATTCTTTCTCAGATAGTAGCAAGTTAATGCTATATAGCTAGGCAACAAAGCCATTCCATCCTTGATAAAGGCATAAACACATTAAAGGAATAATCCCTGTGTGACATGAGGTTACTTGTGCATTCATAAAATTTTCACCGCTTCTGCCAGCACTGCCTTTTAAAAAAATCACTGTTCTGTCCCAGCTTGATCAAACCCTGCAGCCCATGATTTGCTTCTCCTTCAATATGCACCAACATGCAGAAAATCCCATTATAAACCCCTTTCTAAAGGATAAATAGAAGTATCCCATATCACAGGCAAACCAGCAGCTTGGCCTAATTTCAGTAGTTCCATGTTATCTGCCATATCAACTTATCTATCAATTACACCCTGCCACGAAAACACCAGGGTCAAGCTTCGCACCCAGGCCCTGTTTCAGAGGAGGAACTACGGGAAGCAAAGCCCCATCATTTCTGGCGCACCACCAGTGCAGGTGTTGGGTCAGTCATTTACACTGCCCTGCCCACTAAATCTGTAGGATGCTTTACTTTACATGTATTTACTGGGTTTTTGGTCCTGATCCCCTCAAGTTATAGATCATTTTCCTATTCAGTAGAAGCAGTAATTCAACACTAAGGAAAGGGCTAAGAATTAGGTTTTTTTCCATTATTGTAAGAGGTCCCTTCTTTTCATCAGTTGCCTTTGAAAAGAGTACAGATTCCAGAGTACATCACAGGTTGCAGACCCTGTCAAAACCAAGCACTGTTACAAGTTGCCATGCTATGGACTAGGAAATGGGTAGCTCTTCTTTACCTCACGAAATAAAAAGCTAATGAAGAAAAAAATTATGATCTGATTCTACGTCAAAGAATCCAGCTTGAACCAACTCAGTACTTGCAATCTTTCTCTTCCCCTTAAGAAAATTCACACAGAAAAACCAAAGCTCTTAAGATACAGTAACTTATTTAAAACATTTACTGGGGGAGAATTTTACATTCTTAGCTCAACACCCAATATTTATTATCATTTCACCATTCTGGGTGTGGAGTCTGTGGGGTTTTTGATAAATGGATCGATCCATCAAAATTTTGTAAGCACCACTTTCCTTCTGCGGAAAGACAATTTGGGAACCTTTACTAGTCATCTTGGATCTCCCTGCACAGACAGGATAAGCATCAGAATGTAAACTAATGAAAATGGCTAGTCAAGAGAAACCTTCTTTCATCCTCTTAAGCACACTGAGAAAACTTGCAGTAAGATCCAAATTAGAGGTGAAAATTCTCATGATAAAAAAGTTTAAGTTCTCCTATTCCAAGCTAGAATTAAGGTCATAATTATCTCTTCATTATAGAAATACATAGTACAGCGCAGTAAGACCTCCTGAAGGGAAGAGGTATTTCCTAAACTTTAGTGTAACAAGACAAGTTTAAAACCTGACAGTTTCCAAGGTTTGGGGTCTCTCCAGATACACTCATTAGTTACTGCAAAATATAGGATTGCTTCATTACTGGCATGCACATTAGAAAACAAACACTCTGCTTCCTTAGAAGTTCAAGAAAGCCGCGCTCAAGTAACAAACCAAGATTCACACATGAGGATATGAGTTGTCAGAGCTCTGCTTAAATCACTGAAGTTCTGACTGGTTCAATTATATAGAGGGACGATAATCAAAGGAGAAGCCAAAACAAGTACCCACGCTGGAATACTGAGTACAAAATCATGATACAGAGAATTACACAGAACAACTTTATTTTGAAGCACCTTTTTCTTCTGGGAGACCAGAGCAGAAGAAAAGATGATAATACCTAAGTATGATT
>WAAD01021003.1:418971-620179 GCA_013389945.1 Fregata magnificens | reverse complement strand
AAAAAAAAAAAATTAGAGAAACTAATGTTGCATTTGTCTGTTGGTAAAAGGGAGGGAGGGGAAAAGAGACTATTGTTAAAAAAAGTAGGAAACCTCCACTGTTGTCATCTCTACCTGCAATCCTTCCACTTCCCTGAAATCAACATCTTGGGGCAAAAGAGACAGCTCTTTCCTTGCTGAAATTTCACAGCAAATGGTTTCACAAGCTCTGTGTTGCTTTATCAGCCATTACTGAATCAATTTAATGGGAACATTTACCCCAGCTCATACGAATTGCCACATTTGCAGATGATACCAAGCTGGGTGGGAGTGTCGATCTGCTCGAGGGAAGGAAGGCCCTGCAGAGGGATCTGGATAGGCTGGATCGATGGGCCGAGGCCAACTGTATGAGGTTCAACAAGGCCAAGTGCCGGGTCCTGCACTTTGGTCACAACAACCCCATGCAACGCTACAGGCTTGGGGAAGAGTGGCTGGAGAGCTGCCCGGCAGAAAAGGACCTGGGGGTGCTGGTCGACAGCCGGCTGAACATGAGCCGGCAGTGTGCCCAGGTGGCCAAGAAAGCCAACAGCATCCTGGGTTGTATCAGGAATAGTGTGACCAGCAGGAGTAAGGAAGTGATCGTGCCCCTGTACTCGGCACTGGTGAGGCCGCACCTCGAGTACTGTGTTCAGTTTTGGGCCCCTCAGTACAAGAAAGACATTGAGGTGCTGGAGCGTGTCCAGAGAAGGGCAACGAGGCTGGTGAAGGGACTAGAAAACAAGTCTTATGAGGAGCGGCTGAGAGAACTGGGGTTGTTTAGTCTGGAGAAGAGGAGGCTGAGGGGAGACCTTATCGCTCTCTACAACTACCTGAAGGGAGGTTGTAGGGAAGCGGGTGCTGGACTCTTCTCCCACGAAACTAGCGATAGGACGAGAGGAAATGGCTTCAAGTTGCGTCAGGGGAGGTTTAGATTGGACATTAGGAAGAATTTCTTTACTGAAAGAGTGGTTAGGCATTGGAACAGGCTGCCCAGAGAGGTGGTGGAGTCGTCTACCCTGGAGGCGTTCAAAAAAGGTGTAGACGTGGCACTCCAGGGTCTAGTTTAGGAGTCATGGTGGTGTTAGTTGATGGTTGGACTTGATGATCTTAGAGGTCTTTTCCAACCCAATGATTCTATGATTCTATGATTCTATGATTTCAGGCAAGCTCTGAATGAAAATGGTTTACCAAACAGAAAAGATAAGTGATCTAACGCTGAATGTGCCTCCCTCTTTCAATGAATAAGTTGCTAGAACCAAAACTCTGATGCCAATTTGCAAGATTTAATGAATATGCAGACTGTTAAATGAATAGACTATGCCCCAGAGCTGCTCATTTAGGATGCTGCTGTTATAATAAAATTAGGTAAGTGTCCAATGAAAGCTCAGGACCCTGGGCTGGTGCCATCTAATTGAAGTTTACAACTTTATTGGAGATTCCTTGCATCTTATACATTTGCTTTGTAGAGTTTAATAGCTGGTGGCCTTGGCTCTAACTTAATTACAAATCAGAAAGGAAGGTTGTGTCAGCATGATAACGTTTGGCTAAGCTGAAATGTCGGTTTCAGGCATATTTCACCTGTTCTCATCTTAATTTAAGTGGACTAATAGGTCCTAATCACACAGAACAAATGGGTCTTTAAAAGTAAAGATATAAAATTAAGGGCCAGGTCTTGCTTGTCCTTCATCGCCAGTGAAAGTGCTGGGAGACGGTGGCACCGAGCGCCCGTCAAGCAGCCCTGAACTGCAGCTGAAGATCAGGATAGACAAGGTGGTCAATCTCCATCAACCAGACCCCAGGAAGGCCCAAAGCGAGGAGAGGAACAAGCTCCGGTTTAAGCCTTGTGAACAACCATGAGGTTAGAGCTCGGAGACACCCTGAAGCAGGGAAAATGGCAGGTGTAAATGGCGTGAAAGGCAACACCAGTTACCTGCCCACGGTCAAGCAGTCTGCAGGCAGGGTCACTGGTGAAGGAGAGCACATTTCACCTGGCATCTGTTACAAGGGACGAGGAGGGAGAGGCGGGGAGGGTTTCAGCAGATTCAGAGGTGGTGCATACCCACGGCTTTCACATTTATTTTTCAACACTATAACAATAACCTGATGGAAAGAGTTGATTGGCAGATGCCAAGTAAAACACTTCGAGAAGATAAAAAAAGCCATGGGAAAGCAAGACTATATAACTTTCTAGAAGATAAGACGGAGCGTGTTCACTATAAACAAAACCGCCTCCACATCGCACATACACAGACACGCACTGTGTGGCGGTCCATTAACACTCAGTATGTTCCGCTGATTAAAAAGAAAATTTAATACATCTGTCGGAACACGGAGACAGAATAAATATCCTTATCGTTCCATTTACTGTAAATAATACTTAAGTGCAAGTCAAACATTAGCTATATTCAGCACAGCATCATAACAAAACAGGCACTGCTAACATTATGGTCCCAAACTGTGTTATTCTTAATTAACATCTGACATATATCTGCTTTCGCAATCACCCATTACTGATTAAATGACAAGGCACAATGTCAGACGCATAATCTGATTGGTTAGTACTCAGTTACCAAGGTGTTACATTTTGAAATTGCCTGTGAATTGATTTCTTTTATTGAATTAATAAGTGTTATCATATTGTACAGAAGGTAAAATTGCTACTGAATGTGAACGATAACATATAATTACAGAAAATCAAATCCTAATCTGCAGAGCCAAGCCAGGTGTCAACATTTTAATTGTAGTTAGGGAAGCGCAGTAACACCATGGAGCAGGGGGAGGAAGGGAAGAGATATCTCAAGTGTAGGAAGAAAGAAATATATTGCATAAAACCCCAACTTTAGTTAGGCATGATAGCAGCCTTGAGGGATGTCAACCACTCATGCGTGCAGAAATATTACACTTAATTTTTCATTTTAGACTGTAAACCCACATGCTGGGACACCTGACTGTCATCCAGACCCAAGTCTATCTCTCAGAGTCTTAAGATTTGCATTTTTGGGAGAATATTTCTGAAAGATTTTAGGAAGTACAAGCATAAAATACATAAATTATGCACTTCGCTTACTCTTTCCTTAAAAAAAAAAAAAAAAAAAATTAAGATCCCTTCTTTCCCCAGAAATATCAAGTCCCTGTGAGATGATACCACAATTTTCTGCTATAAATAAAAACTCAAAGATTTTATTAATTTTAGTAGCTTTACACACTGTTTCAGTGAAAAATGCCTCTTCAAGCCATTTCATAGTTGCTCTCCCTCTTAGTTTGAATTCAAACACCGCACTAATGCAACTACTGGTGTCTAAATTGATGATGTTAAATTGGCGTAACCTCCTTGCACGGACACTCTCAAATTAGCTAGTTCCAATACATTTGATCTATATCAGCCACTCTTAAACCAATTTGAGCGTTCATGCTAAAGGACTACACCAGTTTAACTATGTGTACGCAGAAAATGATGTAGCTAAATTGCTGCAATTTCCTTGGATTAAGGAGGCCTAGGAGAGCCCCGGCTTCCTCCTCGCGCCGCACGAAGAAGGAGACATTCAAGCCACTGTAACTGACTTGGCAGAGGCTTTAATTCTCACTCGTTGGTGCAGGTCTAAGACCTTTCCATATCGGCCCTCTGTCCAGGCAACACCGCGTGGCCAGGGCACTTCCAGGTCCCCGTATCTCCATCCCTTCCTCCTCTCTGTCGCTGCCTTCCCACCATTAGTACCCAAGTCATCTTGACTGCCGTCCCCAAGATCTTGGCTTGGGATGCTGTTCTCCTGTCCTCCTGAGGGCTCAACAGGGTTGTTCAAAATCAGGCACAATCTACCAGCTTTCCCTGTGGCGAACTTCTCTTGTTTTGGATTCTCACTGTGACCTCTGTCCTTTGGAAAAGGGACCCATCTAGGCACAATACGAGGTAGCAAACAGAAAGGAAGCACCAAGGGCAACTGACATAAAGCTTTTTTCAAGACCACGCTGCCTCCCTACTGTACCACGAGCCAGCTACCAATTTGCAAAACATCTGTTCAAATCCTTAGCTTTTTCTTTTGTTCAGGGATAAAGAGGAAGAGGTTAAGTCGTCCTGTTTGTATACAGAGAGAGAAGTTAAAACCCATGCTACTACCACCCCACTGGCAAGATATCTTGGCAGCAGGATGGCATATAAAAATCTTACATGAAGCTCTTTCCAAATTAATTCCTTCTATGCTTCTGTTTTCAGGGTAATAGCGAAGGTTTCTTTCTTGAATTGCAAACCCCTGGGCTTAGCTGTGAGATTACCAGGCCAGCAAGCATCTTATCAACACAGTAACACAGCAAAGTAATGCAAGAGGTAGCCGGTCGTGGCTTTGTGTCTCGAGAACCATGAGTGCACCTTGCACATACAGTCCCCTGGGGTGATGAGGAGAAACAGCAATCTAGGCAGGGGTGCGCAGCATGACAAGGTGGAGTGCCCAGGCAAGCAAAATTTTGGCTGGATACAGACAAGCCATCATTGCACGGAGAAGGGAGAGAACAGCACCTCTCCGGTGTGAGTGCATCTTAATTCTGTACATTGGCCTGTGTTTCAGACACTAATAAAGTTGTTGGAAGAAGGAAAAAAAAAAAAAACAACTTATTGCTGAAGTTGAAGTAACGTGTTTTTAAAAGAAAATTTCAAAAACATGAGATGTATAACTTGGCTCTGCAGCGATCACAGTGGGGAAAATAACTGGTAGCAGTTGTTTTATGCCTGAAGAATGTGAATTCTGGAGAGTAGGAGGAATTAAGACTAGCAGAAGAAGGCTGAACTATTATAATGGGGAAAAAATAGCTATATAGAAGAGAGGCCTTTTCTCAAATAATTTCTTTCTACAGCTAAAGGTAAGTGCCAGGGAACTTACTGCAGGAGAGTGAAAGCCTGTATTGACTGAGGTGAACTGCACCAACTTGCAGGCCTTTTGCTATGACGAACATCTGCATGACCTCCATGCAGAACTCCGGAAAAATGGCAAGCAGCTAATTGGGTTTCCTTTCCAGTCACTCAATTTACAGCTACTTCCTCAACTTCACAATGTTTGGAGGCTTGGTGGTTTAATGAGCTAAAATTCACACTTTTCCACAAACAGAAGTTGTCCAGGTATGTTCCTGTATCTCTTCTAGGCTGCAGCCACTGCAATGCAGCAGCAGTTGCTTGTTGCTCCCCGGCCGACCCAGTTTTTGGAAGAACATGGGAAGGATGCTGCCTCCAGTGCTCCTTTACTGAAACACGCCATACAAAAAACACGCTGACAGCGCTGACGCATGGGGAAAGATTAGACAGAGCGGCACCACGGAGCAGCACTGGTCTGTGTGCTGCCACACACGAAAGGAACTCCTGACCTTGGCTTGATGCATTTCTTCCATTTCAAGGCGACAGAGCCGTAACAGCCCAGACGTGACAGTCCCACGGCAGCTTTCGCTGATGGAAGTTATAAGCTAACCAATTCCCACTCTTCCCTTTGCCCCCAGCCATATGTTCCCACCTTCTCTCTTGCACCAGTACCTTTATGACTAAGTGGTGAGACAATTCAGGAAATTAGCCCAAAAGAAACTAATTTTTTTTTTTTTTTTTTTTAATCATGTTAGCTTTTGGCTGGTTGAGCTCTCTGCAGCAGTTACGAGCACATACGCTAGCGGCTGGGAGGAAAGGGAACATGTGCCTAGAAGCACGAGGGAGGGAGCTGGAGACCCTCTCCCTGTAAGCTGGGACCATGCTGGAAGCATGGCCTCGGGCTCACGAGACCCCGTGGGGCTGGCACAGCACAGGGCAAGCTCCTCTGGCCCTAGTTCACAGGGACCTTCAAAAGTTCAAAAGGGGAGGATCCTGGAAGCCACCCCAGCTGTTTTAAAGGCATGATGTCAAATACACGGTTATTTTTTTGCTGCAATAATTCCTTTTAATTCTGCTGTGCAAAACCACAGTTACAGCTATCCCAGACCTTGCTGTTCTGTGGGAGAGATTCCCAGGATGCATCTTCCTTCAATAACCTCCTGTATATTGCTGCAACAGACCTGGGCACCTACTTAATCTGTGACCTTACAGCTCCTGTCAAGCAGACTGTGACCCCCTCTAGACTCGTATTATCCATTACCAAATTTTCATTTTTATTAAGCTCAGCAGAGACTTCTTTCCTTCTCCTCTAGGAAGCATGAATTCTCTTGTGTCATTTATTCTGCAAATGATTTATACCGAGAGCCTGTCAACTACAGGAGGTACTTGCCTGTGCTTACTATACCTGCAAGTAGCTCTGTCCTTTCCGGGTCATTACTAATAAAGCACTTATCCCTCATACAAGCACAAATGCCTCCCTGTGCTCTCGCAGGTATTTATCTGAGCACTTCAGAGTCCTCAGTGGATTTATCCTCACAGTGCTCTGGCGAGCTGGGCATTGGCTGATTTCTGTTACACAGATAAAGAACAAGGCTTGGAGACTGAATTCAGCTCTTTGCTGCTTTGAGGAGACCTAATCTCCTGAATCAGGATGCTGTAACCACCAGACTGTCCTTCCTCCTACTCCCCACACGTGCTTCCCCTTGGGATAGCAGGAAGCTACTCGTGGTTCATCCCAAATTCTCTGCTTTATCAGTCAGCCCCACACCAGCCAAATATTGCTGCCCCAATCTGTAGGAGAGAAGGTTTCATCCTGTGGCCATTTCCTACTGATGAAGTGCTTATGAAAGAGAGCATCGAAAACCTCGTGGCCCAGCCTGCATGACCTAAATCATCACCCTCCTGTCCCACTCCCCTTTCACAGATGACTCATGAGATGAAGTCTCCCTACTGCTTAGCACCATTTGCTATGCAGCCAGCCAGATTGCACGAACAACAGTAAAACAAATATATTTGTCTTGCAACTAGAGCGCCAAGACAAGCAAGGAGGAAAGCTGGGGGCCAACTGTAACACCACAGATTTTGGCAGTCAGCCCTCTTTCCAGCTCCTTATATATTTTTGTCCCAAATCTCCACCTAGTTCTCCCTCTTTTCAGTATTTCTGGGCAGATCGTAACACCCACCAAAGAGCGACAAATGGCTGCGTGGCTAAGTGCTTGCCCTTGATAAATTAAGGCATCTCCACGCTCTCTCCTCTCCCACTCTTTCCAGCATCACTTTATCACAGGCGAGGCTGAGAAACCTGTTGCTGCTGTTTCTCTTTCAAACCCTAAAACCAACTGGCAAACCAGAATTTAACCTCACAGCTGCTGAATACAGTTAGATTAATACACACTGGCCAAACAAAATATTGCTTTTAAAATGCAATTTGTGCTTGGCACTGAACACACTGGGAGAATTTAGAGTAATTTGCACTACAGACCAGCTCATAACCCTATGCAGAAAGTGCTTTGATGCCCCCAATTTACATCTGACAGACTTAATGCATTTTGGAAAGAGGCAGTAGAATAGAAAGCCCCTGCACTAATCACAACTGATGTAAGAAAACTGAAAACACTTAATTGCTTCTAATTTGTTGTAAAATTCTGTGTGTGCACATGCCTTCTCTTTCCAAAATCTAAAAAGTCACAGCAAGACGGTGGAAAAAATGGGGAAATTCTGGCAGGTTATGATGACCCTTTTAGCCTGAAAATCCTTATTGTTCCAAAATACACCTGGCAGTTTATTTCTGGTGGGGTGGGGGAAAGAAAGGCGTAACAAAAGGCTTTCACCTATGATTATCTTGCCTGAACCTCATGCAGCTTCATACTGCTGTACCAAGCTGCACATGTATTCATCTGCACAGGTATTTACGGTCAATCTCTTGCAGACAAAATGCATATTTCCCCACAACAATAAANTGGGCCTGTTGAGATAGTTTGCTTCAGGAAAATCCTCACTTGTTGATTAGGGCTCAGCAGGAAAAACCACAAAGAATAACTTATTTTTATTGATTACACCCATTCCCCAAATAATTTGAAATTAATCCTCCAATTTCATTTCAAGCTGCTTTTCTGCTGTGCTTGGTTGCTGAAGAAGAAAAGATTCTGGAGAAAGCGACACAGGTGAATTACATTTGCTCAACATTTTCAGCATTAAATAATCTGCACATAACTCAGGCTCACTCGAAAGGTATGCTGCAATGATCTGACATAAAATATAGCTCTGCTAAGCCAAAAAAGATAAAACAGGGATACCTTCATATTTAAAGGAGAAACAGTGAAGGATTTCATATTTTAATGAGATACAGATGCCGACCACTGAATGAATCACTCTGCCCATAATTAAAGAGTCTTCTGATGTCTGAAGACTCTTCCTGTCATGAAAACTCTTGGATGCTATTTCATCTCCATCCTAAGCCTGATTTCAGACTGAAAGAGGGGGATCCAAATGTTGATGTCACCCCAGACACCACTTATATTCTTCATTTCCCTTTTGAAGAACTTGGTATTAATTTCTGTCTATTCATGTTTTTATGTTTTTATAGGTCTTCAGGCACCCTTAGAGCTAGACAGGAGATATGAAAGATCAACAACAGACCAAGGAATTTCCAGGCACCGTACTTCAGCATTTCATGCAAAACAGCAGTATTTAAATTAGGGATCTGTCTCACTAACATTCAAACCACAGTATAAAATTAGAAAATTTAACTTTCAAGTACACAAAGAAGACAAGAACATCTTACAGTTTTGCTGATTCTTCAACCATAACAATACCAGGCAAATGAAAGTTACAGGGCGAAGTTGGACCTGTATTATTATTATCCAGCTGGGCTAACTAGGGGCAAAAAAAAAGAAAAAGCAGCTTCCAGGTACACAGTCTTCCCATGAGATGCCCAAAAGCCCGTGTCTCACCTGGTTAACTGCATGTCCAGAAAAGCTTCTCTTTTTTCCAATTAAGTTGGAATTTTGTATTTTCATTTACTTTCCACTACTACTCCCTGGGCATGAATAAATCTCAGCTTTTCTGCTACAAGGTAAAAGGCTGGTTTAAAAAAAAAAAAAAAAAAAATCTTGTCTTGGGCTGAAAAAATCACCTGAGGGTACTCTTGCTTCATTTCAGCTGCAGCCTCCCCAGGGAAACTGGTCCCCATGCTTAACTAGCCTTCTTGGTGCAGATTTTTCCTAATGTCTCTTCTGACAGCCTCCTTGAACAGTGACATTCAGAACTAAACATATTGCACCCACCACCAGAACCAAATTAAATGAACAGAATGCCTTGCATATTTTATAGTAAACCATAATTCTATGTCCTGATGATTTTTTTTTTTGCCCTGTAACAAGATGACATTGCAGATCCACGGATATTTAGTGATCTGCTGTAATCCTGAAACCCTCCACACACACTTTCTTTTATCGTTTCTGGCAGAACAGGTACCTGACCAGTTCTGTCTTTTACAGTCGTTCATTCCTTCTTTGCTTAACACTGCTAAGATGTATCCTACTTTTTTCAGACCGTTTCTATTATTTCAGATCCCCCTGAATCCTAGTCCTGAACTCAGCTGTGCTTGTACCTGTCTCAGCTTAGCATGATCTGCAAAGTGAATAACCATGCTCTCTAGTATGTCATCCAAGTATTAATGGAAGTAGTGACGACTGCGGGAGCTGCAGGTCTCCAGCCCTTCCAGGGACTGCTGCGTTCTCTGTGCTTAGAAACAACTTGATCACCTTTATCACACTTTTCTGAAAGAAATTCTCTCGGCATTACAGGCTTCCAAGCCTACAGCTCCTCCCTTTCTCCCCTTTTGAAAGATATCCCATTAAGTTTTCTTTTCTCCAGTCTTCTCAAGCCTCATTTGTCCTCCACAGATTTTCAAAGATTATCGCTAATGGCACTGAAATCGCTTCAGCCAGTTTTTTAACTACCCGGAGCTGAATTCCTCCAGGCTCTAACTTAAGTATTCAAACCTATTCTTTCCCTCTTTCCTGATAGCATGCTGGCTGCACAGCTGCAGCTGACCCGCTCAGGAAGAACAGAAAGGATAAAAAAAAAAGGCATTTGGCGCTTCTGCTTTCTCACTTCCATCTTTTGAGATCTTTTCCTTTCCACCGAGCAGTGGACTAACTCATTCCTTGGCCCAGCTCTTGCTACAAATACATTTATAGAAACCCCTCTGGCTGCCCTTTATGCCTTTTGCCAATTGTAGCTCATTTGGACTTTGGCCTTCTCATTTTTCTTTGCATGTTCATGCTAAAATTGTTCTCAATAGTTCAACCTACTCTCCAATTTTTTTATGTTGTTTTTGAGTTTCAGGTCATTAAAGGGCCCATGATTTAGCTGAAGTAATCTCTTACTACGTTTCCCCTCTGTCCTCTCCATTAAGGGAGTTCATACTTGTGCCATTAAATTTGCTTCTCTAAGAAACTTTCAGCTCTCCTAAACTTCCTTTTCTCTCCAAGCAGTTTGCCAAGACCATAGCTCTGAGCTGACCAAAATCTGCTTCCTTGAAACCCATTATCTTCCCCATGCTGCTCTCCCTACTTTTCTTCTTAATAATCAGCAGTCTGGCAATCTAGAGATGTTTTAATTTTAGAAAAGCTATTCTGCCCAGGTAGAGTCATTCCCTAAATTTCCCAACCAAGGACCAAGTTCCAGTTCCAGATCAGCTGATATCTGTTTTGGGAGCTTTGTGTTCTGGAGATGAACAAGGGTGTACTTCAAGCACTTTGAAGAAATTTCCCTGCCAAAGTCTCACAGCCAAACCCATCNGAAGGACACACACATCCTCCAAAGCATCTGAATCTCTAGGTTAGTGTCCTCAGAAAAGGCTGCAGAATCCGCCTTGCTGCTGGCACAAGATGTAATGAAGGATTTAAGTGCAGGTTGTAAAATTCTATGTGCTGTCCTAGATAATTGATACCTTTCCAAATGATGCCTCTCCATTCCTTAAATACGGCAGATCACCCTCGAGGAGGCAGCCCTGACCCCAGTCCTTTCAACATCCTCCCTCTGCACGGGGGATACTTATATCCTACTGCCGTGCTTAGCTGCACAGTAGCAGTCAATAGGAAAGAGTGACTTAGACGGAGGAGCTAAGAAAGAACAAATATTTTTATAGCAGCCCCCTAATACTTAGAGTGGGGAAGGAAGACGACAGCATGTACAAGGGAGCCATTGAAAACAGCACTGCTCCTAACATGTGCTTAGAAAGATATCTGTTATCTGGGGTTTGCCAGCTGGCTCCTGTATGCACAAGATCACACTGCCTTTAACTCTGTTTGCTTCGCCGTTCCCAGAAATGCATTCTTTGCCCTGAAGAAAAATCCCATCCTGCTGTTGGCTGTGATTAGCTGGCCCCAAAGAGCCCCCGCCACCCGGGCATCAGTGGGGCATGTCCCGCAGGGAGTCAGGCTGCCCCACTGCTCCTCCCTGCCCTAAGGGAGCTGCTAGCACCCTGGCTAAGTCCCAGCAGCTCTCCTGAGGAGGCCTGTAAAAGAAATGCATTTCAGCTCCTCCAAATCCCCATCACCCCTACCACTATCACCCATTATCTCCTGCAACAGCAAAAAAATACGGTTTAGGTAAAGTCCCCAAACGATCCTAGGGAACGGACTGTGCCCTGCACTAAGAAGGAAAGCAAACCCTCTCCCCAGGGTCCCTGTTAATCCCACCTGCAGGAATCCCACCTTCCTTCCCAACACCAAATCTGTCAACGGTTGATCTTAGCAACTAGGCACGGAGCATCACTGGGAAGCCCAGCACACCCATCTCTAGCTCCACCTCCAGACCTTGAGCGAAGGTGATTCTCCGGCCCCCACTCCTGAAGCCCAGTTATCACCAAGTCCAGAAGAAGAAATCTTTCTTGGCCCTTGCAGAAAAGCAGGACACGTCAGCCATAGGATTAATATAGCATCAGTATGGTGCAGACAATGGGTTATCCACAACCTGATTTATATTAAGAATCCGTATTACCAGTTTAACTTCTGGCTGTGCCCTATTGGGCCACACAGCTTCTTCTGTAAATGTTTCAAGCTTCACCTTAAAACAATTTAGGTCCTTGCTCCCATGACTGTCTTTGGCCTAAACCCACTCCTAAGAAGATCTGGATGCTGTCGGTATGCCCTCCTGTAGAAATTAAGACTATAACGTTCCCCCCCAGAAGCAGTATTTCTCCTACTAATTTGCTTTTACCCAACTGTTTGCACCTCCACCAAACATCCTAAGCTGGCTGTATTAGTATTTGGGTTGCTGGTTTATTTTTTCTTTCTAGTTTGTTTCTCCATTTAATATTAAATCGACAGTGACAGATCATCACTTTTTTCCCAAATTAACTAAATAGTTTAATAATATAATTTTTAGACACAGATTTGTGGCTCGCACACACACGCGCACACACACCAAGGCAAAATAAAGATGACAGCACATTTGAACAAGGCAGCAATAAAACAGTGATAGTAATAAAGAATAAAAATGCTATATCAGGTTGCCATGGGAACCAGCATTCAAGGACTCCAGGTAACGTTGTAAAACATGCCACTGAGCATAAAGCAGCTAAGCAGGTTAAGAGGTTATTTATTAGGCTGCAACATGTTGTGCAGTGCCCTCTGGTGAGACCGCAAGAGAGACACAAACGGGTTCAAAACTGAGGTAGAAGAGGCAAGTATTTGTGCCCCACACGTATCAGCCGGGAGCTGTCAGCTTGGCAGTTCCATAAATTGGAAGGAACCGGGGCGCACCGCAGGCAGCGTGCAGAAGGTACGGCCGCGTGCAGAGCTATGGCGAGGTGACGCCAGGACACGCACCCACGCCAGCCTTAATCTCCCTCCTGTAGGAGCCAAGAGCACCGTAGCGCACAAATGAAGTTGCCAAAGGCTCTGGGAAACATTTCAGTAGGTGGGACCTGCCGACCTCTGCAAAGTGCTGCTTTTCCTGCTGAGGGTAATGGGACTAGCTAGATGAAAGCTAGAGTAGGTATGATTAAGGCCAGTAAACACAATCCTTGGCCACAGTATGTTTTCTTAAGGAATGAAAGTGTAACTGTGCCATGCCCAGAAATTTCACTAAAATTAGAAGCAGTTCCCCACGTGGAAGAGTTGCAAAACCAGGCTCAGATTCCCTGGAGCACTGCATGCCCGGCAGAGGAAGACAGAGAAACAACTCAACGAGGGAAGGAGCCCATGTGCAAAAAAACAAAAAAGCAATTCAGCAATTCAATTCAACTCAAGGTAAAACCACCCTAAAGTGTCCTTTCCTACATGAGACAAAAATACATAGATATCAGTCAACCACAAGATGTTCTTAAGTACCTTGACAACACAGAACTTCTGCCACAACTGCACACCCCCCCCCACAAAACAGAGGATGCTGCAAAGCATTTTGAGCGCAACATGCTCCATTGCAACCTCACAATGAAACTCCGGGCTCATGTGGAGGTCTGTGGCTGATGGCCATTTCTATAACTGCAAACAGCAGACATCTGCGCCTCTTTCCAGGTACCATTAGTTAACCATAAGCATTTATTTGGGGGAGCAGAATAGCTTGCTTACAAATATCACAGCAGGATTTTCTTTTTTCCCACAGGCCTTTCTGTGGGGAAATCAACAGAAAATCTAGTTAAATGATTTTGAATAAACACTGTTAAAATTTTGTATAGATTGGCTCCTCCAAAACTGGAATCTGAGCTAACACCATCCCATTCCATCATCCTACCCATTACACCTAAAACAGTGGAAATCACAACACACAGAAAGAGAATGATTTTTAAGCCTGCCAAAACCTTGCATAACACAAGGCGTGGTTGGATTCATTTTTTCTATCAGCAAAGCCAGACTATTTAGCCTAATATTCAGCAGTGCTTTCAGTGCAGCTTTCCTCTGTTGCGACTAGGGTTAGTGCATGTCCAGCCTGGCAGCACCACTCTGCCGACAGCCACCTCCAGTACCTGTAGCAGCTCTGTGGCTAGCAGAAGACTTGAATTTGTATTTAAACCACAGAAATACTGCTGGGGGGATGGAGATGGGGGCTGGAATATGAAACCCGGCTCTCCTTGTTTCCCCCTGCACTGTTAAAGCTGTCAATTCAATTCTCCCCCCACTAAGTGGCACCAATGCACCGCAAACCACAACGAAAACATCTGTACAGACAGCTTAGAAATAAATATTCCCCTGTCTTCCTGAGCCTGGCCCGCAGCAGGGGAAATCAAACAAGCGGGGACTGCGTGTGGGAGGGGGCCGCGGGCGCTGCCGCAGGGCAGCTCTCCCCCAGCGAGGCAGACTCCGTGCCACAGCAGCAGCCCTTTGGGGCTGGCTCTCCCCCCTCATAAACGTTTTAATTACATTTCCATGTAGGAAATGCAGCGTACAGGGACGCAAGAAAAGAGAAAAAGGCAAGCAGGCAATCTTGTGTTAATTGTACACCCCAATACCTGCTCTCGCTTTGAAAAGTGGTGCAGGGACAGCGGCAAACATCGAAACCGATGCAGCGTTGAGCCAAGCCCAGCCCAGACTCCATGCAGTTGAACTGCACGTAATCTACACCGCAAATCAAACTGTGAATGCCAAAGCACTGCCATTTTTCTTTCACACAGCCCTTGTGAGGCTCTTTTGTTGAGAGCTGTAAAGACTGCCCTCAGTTCCTGGCTGAATCACCCAAGGCTTTGCCCAGCTTTACCTGCCAGACACTTGTGGTACCGTAGAGTGGATATGTGGGGCAGGGACAACTCTGCCGTAAATCAAATCTACTGTTAAAAAACCCAAATCTATGGCTCAAACTTACTGTAGCTGGGAAAAGGTTATGCAAATCACAAAACCCATTTATGCTAACCATCATGCAAGAGCAGAAGCGAACAGGGAAAAATGTCTAGGAAATATCTTCTCACCAGGGCTCTTTAAGAGAAGTGACAATTAACCAAAAGCGTATCAAAGAACAAATAAATTACTAAGCAAAAATGTACTTTACTCATACCAATACAAATGGGAACAACTGAGCGGTTTGGGACGTTACAGCTTTCCTTGTCATGGCTTGCCATCTGGAAGAGCAATGGCAATGGGCACTGCTAACTGGGGAAACCAGGCCCTGTGTTGAGCAAAGCTCAAAGGACGTCTTGTTCAAACTGGCACGTCACCCCCGCGTTAACTTACGTAATGCTTCAAGACAACTTATTAGCGATCGCATACTGTAGATATTTCAGCTCAAGTGCAACATCAAGAAGTGTGACAATCACACAGAGGCAGACAAAAGACTGAAAGCCTAAGTTGCAAGAAGGATCAAAAGATGATAGGAGTCTGCACTGAGTACTAGAGGAGAAAAAACAACTCCATATATAAACATGGCACTGCCCCTACAGCAGCTGTTTTCATTATTGATCCATGGTAACCTATGGTATTTATATACCACGGGATGTACAGCAGCTGGTGAACGCACAGGTGATACCAGAGTGCTCTGCTGAGTAATGCCCAGACAGGAAGAGCAGACCATGGCAGCGATGGAAGATGGGTCTCAGTGGTTTCACCAGCATCTGTCTCACATTTGCTTCAGCAGTAAGCTGCTGGAAGAGAGCAGCCCCACAGCACATTCCCATGCAGGCCAGCCTGGCCAGACCCCCGGATCCCGGTGCTGGAAGCTGACAGACATTGACCCGCCCAGGCTAGGAGAACTGCCTGCGGCTGATGGTCACCATACTCCAGACCAGACATAGCAATCTGCCCTCCTAAATTAGCAATATGCAATGGCCACAGAGGAATAACTTCCCTTAATCTACAACAGAGTTAGAGCCACCATCACCACTTTTTTATTCCAGCAAATCTGAGCAGTTATCCCTAAGGGGAGGACGAAAGAGTTCATAGGTGCCTCCCGAGTTAGTTTGTTTTTTAAAACAACACTCACAGATGCAGTACTGGCATTAAACCTCCAGTGCACTGAATCCAAAACAGGGAATAAAAGAATCCTGTTGGTCTCGAAACATTACAAATACCCTACGCCGAACACCGGGGCACCACGCCACTGGCTATGGATGTTGACTTGCTTCTTTATGCTCCCTCCACCTTCCCCCATGCAATACCCAACAGCTGATTATTCTGTTGTTTGTAGTAGACTGAAGTAATTAAGCTTAACCCTAGTCCTGTGGGACTCCCAGAGAAGGTTAGTGATCCACAGGCATGACATGCTGTTATTTATAGCTGATTAAGTTCTATTTATCTAAATTTAAATGTTGCAGGAGATGGGAGAGATCCCAAAACACATCTGTGTCTTATTAGAAACACCAGCTGTGTGTGGTAGCTTAAAGTTTGCCTTTCTTGAGAGGGGGGGGGGGGGGGGGGCAAACCCCAAACCAGAACAATTCAAATTCTTCACTGTAGCTAAATAAATTGGTGTGGTTTAGTCATGATCTTCAAGATGTAAGCCTGACATCCCATGCAACTGACCTGCTTCTGGGGTCAAACTCAAACCCAAAATTAGCTAGGCCGCTTTGAAGCTGTTCTGAGCACTGTAATTGTGTTTAATTTTTACTGTAAGACTGTTCAGGTCTTAAGAGACATGAGAAAGGTGACCAGCAGGTCACAAACCAGATCTTTAGAGCCATAACTTCTGAGCCTCTATGCATTTAGGAAGAGCACTGTCATTTCACTAGTAAGACCATCTTCGTATATATGATCTGTTTTCACACACACACACAAAGGAAGACGACCAAACCAAGGGGATGCAGTTCTGTCACCACCCTTTCCTTCAGACAGATGTGGTGCTAGGGTCCAGAGTAACAATAGAGGTTGCCACTAAAACCTTTATGTTTGCTTCCTCTGTGTAATTTAAATTACTGCATTTGTGGTGGTAGAGAACAATAACAGAATTACTTGCATGTAGGAGATGTAAATGTTTTCAAGAACAGTATACTAGTAACTCGAAGTCAGGGTCTAAAGGAAGGGATGGCACTATCCTGTCACTATCAGCACCAAATCACAAGAGGTAACGCAGAGTTTACCTACTAATTGCCAAAGCAGAACGTCATGAAGGAAACAGAAAGCTCATGTCCCCTTTAGTAACAGTCCTGAGTTGAAAAATCCAGCTAGCGACAGCAGGATACAGCAGGGACATCTAGGTCTTGCGGCTGCAGAACTGTAATGCTCCATAAGATGCTGCTCAAGAACCAGAAGAATGATCTGTCATCTGTCTTCCTTATCCTACGTCTTTGC
Organism: Fregata magnificens; assembly: GCA_013389945.1. Lineage (NCBI taxonomy): Eukaryota > Metazoa > Chordata > Aves > Suliformes > Fregatidae > Fregata > Fregata magnificens. Next base: position 603,094 of record WAAD01021003.1, on the reverse strand, counting down.
ATGCAAGCTATATGTGATTTGTGACATTTTCTTTGGTAACTGTTCCAGCCCAGAAGAGCTAGCTGAGTTTCACTTTTAGCATCACCTGAAATGGAGCTGAGATTCAAAATGAAACTTTAGGGTAAAAAGCGAAACCTCTGAGTTTTGCAAAGAATTCTTTGAAATGCCCCACCAGAGTTTTGATAACCTCTTCTTGCACAGGAATCAGTGAGACTGTATCCACCGGAGCTCTGTGAAACTGTCCATCTTGAAGGAAGGACACCCATAAGGACCACTTTCACCCAAGCCACTGACTGCAATCTTCTGATGGAAGATTAACCAGCTGTCAATCACTCCACAACAGACCAAATTGCCATGGCAGCTCACATTAGGCTTTGTTTGCGATTCTCACGCACGGTTTGACCCAGGTGGTAAAAGCCACCCAACTCTCCCTTTGCAAGTTCTCTTGCAAGCTCCAGGCTCTGACCATCCCCACACCATGCAGTGGCCAACAACTCCTCGCTCTTACCAGTCCCAGCCCACATCTACTCAAGTGATGCAAGTGTGGGCTGATATTAACAGAGCGTTAAACCTCAAGTTAGAGTATGGCTGGAGTGAGCCTGGGATATTTCCACAGTTTCCCTGCGAAAGGCAATGCTGCCAACTCTTTGTTTTGTTGTGAGGCATGTGACAATTTGGCATTATCCTCTAAGTTCTGAAATTTGCTGGAACAAAAGAAACGTTGAGCTTTCGTTAATAGGAAAAAACAAAGTGTACAGTCTCAAGTCATAAACACAGACTTGAAAATACAGCCTATGAGTGCCTGAACACAATTAAGTAGAATCTAACCCAGTACTCATTAAATATCTCAGTTGCTGGGTAGCTTATTTGTTCATTCTTATTATTTGATTAGATTTGATAACTGAAATAGTTTGGAGTTGCACTTCTGCTATGGTTCATCTTTTGCTTAATTGCTCTTTCACAAGCCTCCTGTACAGCCCTAGGGAAATCATGTAGTCACCCTACACCTCAGTCCAGTATTTCTAAAAATACAGTCTGATCATTTTTTTCTTCCAACTGCCCTATTTACCTAGTGTCATCTCTTCTAGGGCTAGAGATGGTTTATACCATGCCTCTCAGAATGTCTCCAATATCAGTACCTAAGTAATACAAAAATCAACAAACTATCATCACATCAGAAACCTAACCTTCACAATCTCAAAAATTAATCTGTTCCTGGAGGGGAACCAGAGCTCCAACACAAATGCTGCCCCATTAAAAACTTGCCATGTATATGCTATCATCCACATATAAACAAAAAAGTTTTAGCTCAGTGATCTCATAAAACTGATGTTTTGAGATATTACCAATACACAGAACGATCAACCTCTTAACTGCTAACTTCTCTTACCGGTGCTTTCAGATGACGTGTGTCAGCAGTTGTAAGCATACATGGGCGTACATTCAGTAAGTCAACTGCCAAAAAGGTCCCTCCCATATTACAGGAAAAAAAAAATGAAGCATTTTGCGTTAAAAACAAGGGAAAAAACCAAAAACAAAACCAACAGCAAAGCAAAGTCTGGTTATTCCAGAGTACAGTTTCCCCTGGTACTTTGTGTTGCAATTATTTACATATCCCCAGATAGTCAAACTGATGTGGTCCAAAGTTTTGTTGTGGACTTTGTAGAACATGTCGTGCCTGTGCCAAATGGAGCACACTTAGCATGTTATGAGGCTGAACGGTGGAACAGAGGATACACTAGATTTGCTACTAAAGAAAAAAAAAAAAAAATCAGTAAGCTACATGAAATCAGCTCATCACAAACACCAAGTCAAAAAAACACAACAAAACACAAAAACAAATTCAAGCACGCTACAGGAAGTAGATACGAGTCACAACCACCTTGACATCTCGAGATTCTTTGGTCTGATGAACAGCACTAGTAACCAAAACCTTCCAGCTCTGCGCCATCCAGCTTCTCAACAACTTCAACACAGGGGCTCAACGGTGAATACTTTATCACGTACTTTAGCCCAGAATGTAAAGAAACATACTTGAAAGCTGCAGTTAAGGCTTCCCCACATATTGTCCCAAATAATCTTTTCTCCACGCTTGCAGATGCAAGATAAAAACATACAACTTGTAAGTACTCACCAGTTAGATCTCCGCCAGGCTCAGCAGCTGCAATCCTGATGCCCTGCCTGCCACAGCTCCCGGCAGAGCTGCATCCTTATAACCACAGGACAAAAATACATCGTCTGGTAAATGCAGCAGCACAGCATTGTAAAATGCAAGGTGGAGATTTAGTTTTACCAACAGGACACTCCTCTTAATACTCGTATAATAACAGTAGTATTTGTTACACATTGGTATGTTACAAATGCTGCTCGGTATGAGAATTACAACTGTCCTGTTGTGCCAGCAATACCATGTAATCATCTGTACGTTCTTTAAAAAGGTAATGCTTTTAGATAGGAGAACCCAAGTGGTGTAATGCAAACAGCTCTACTGCCTACCAAACCAAGAAAAGTTTAACTGTGACCAGTCACACATTTTTTCAGAATTTTGTAAATACAATTAATACCCAAGATGTGTAATTATCTCAGCAGACACTTCTTCCCCATGCTTCTTCCATAATTTTTTAAGTTTATCCTTTGGCTGGACAGGCTAAAAACACATCTGTAGACAGGGAATGCCTGGATGCACTGCTTTACTATTAAGCCTAATGAGCATGAGGAGAAATCTAAAAGCAAAGAACACTAAAAAGGGGTTTCACCATGAAAATTCATCCTGAATCTCCATTTTCTAACCAAAGTCCTAGAGCTTCAGTATTTTCCCTATTGCTCATCTGAGTTCCATAGTTTCTCTGCTTCCTCATTTCAAATTATATTTACACAAAAAACAAATAAATTTAAATTATTTTGAAAAACGAAGCAGCACACGCTTTCAGATGTGCAAGAGCCACTGAGCGCATAATTTATTAGAAGAAAGGCAGAGCCAAAATAAGGCCATATTGCCATACCACATAAATCACCTTCAGTAAGAATTAGGCAAAGATACCCACACTGGTTTCAGTAACCCTGCTTCTGTCCCAGTCAGTACATACGCATGGGATGAGTTCAACTGGAGGTTTGTTACCAGCCTCTACCTAAAAAATGCACAAAAATCACAAAACCCAAACCATAACAGTCAAAACTAGTATAAGCAACACAAATGTACTGCCACAAACATCAGGTAGATTTTTAAGGACCGGTATTTTACATCTCCTTTAAATGAACTATCATAAACTAACAGATTTTTACAGGAACTTTGTATTTTGGGAGGTACATGGAGAATGCTACCAAGCACACTGAGCCACCAGTCTTTTGTACCCTCGTAGCTTCTGAAACTCTGCGTGCAGCTCAGTGCATCTAAATCGGATCAGATGGCGAGAGGCGCAGAAGTACCTTGTTTTTCTTCCCGTCAGCATCCACTTCCACTCCTCAGCACGAGTCACCTCCTCTACGCACATACACCGTTCCCAGAAAGTGCTCAGAAGAGGCTGCGTGTCTCAAAATATCAAAGATCCAAACCAAGAGCTTAAGCACTTAAACAAAAACATGAAACAAAAGAAGGGGGGTGGAGGAAAAAAAAAAAAATGCAGTGGAATAGATCCAACCATAGCTTCTCGGCAGCTCAGCAAGCCCCTAGCAAGTGCCAGCAGTTTCAAAAGAGCTGTAATCTCTAAACTGTTATCAAGGTTTTATTGCACTCGAGTTCTTATCTAAACCAAACAATCACTAGAACAGCAGCTGATAAGGCATCCTGACAAGGTAATTTCAGCAATTTAAATCCACAGCTACAGCCATCATACACTGAGAATATTTGAACACTCTTTCCAGTTCAACCTCTAATCTCTCTTCCTCTGTTCTTTCCAAACACAGGGCCAATTTTTCTCTCTTACAGCCGGGCTCACTTCCTGCCATCGCTTGTGCTACGGGCAGGTGCCCTTTGAGCTCTCCCCTTTGGCGTGTGTGGCCCATCCACCAACGCCGGCTTGCTTAATCAAAAGGATCATTATTTTCTCTCTGAATTCAAGTGGCCGTTTCCCCTGGCTTGACAAAGGTCCATCGCTAAAAGTGGTGGCTACATCTGTCACAAGCTGTTGTGCGGGAAAGGAGGGGGAAATCAAAGGCAGCAAACATGACGCAGGATCAGCCTCGGCCCTGGTGTAATTTGGTGTAACACAATAGAAATATTTCATTTGTAGCCCTGTGGGATTTTCACCTAGAACGCCTCACCCACATGTCGCAAGGCAGGATTAGCTCAGAAGCCTTTTCGCTCAATGTCTACTCTTCCAAAATCATTCATCTGCCAGAAAATCCAGTATCTTTTTCTCCATTTTTGCTTGTAACAGACTGTTTACATCAGGCCAGGCTTTGATTTACGGGACATCTGAAGACACTTATTCATGCTAGACATAGCTGGCAAGTGACATCCAAAACCAAAACAAAAAAAAGCTACCTCAACTGGGCAGAAGCATCAGTCGATCTGACGCAATTTCTTCTGGACACTAGACGCTGCCTTGACACGATTCCTAATTATTTCTCTCCTTATGCTGGAGCAGAAAAGCGATATTAAACTACTAACACATTCCTGCGTCTCCAAAGCTAAGCAGCAACTTGCCTATATCGCATACTGTTTATGTACATAAGACAGGGCAGAGCAGCTTGAGAACCACCCAAGTTTACCCTCGGCTTTCCACAGCTCCCGCAAGGCCGGCGAGCCGAGCATGGCTCTTGTGCAATTGCCCTGGCACTCCCAGCATCTGCAAGTGCATCAGAAACAGCAGCCAGAGCTACTAAAGTTACTCGAGTAACCAGAGGAAAGTTCCTGCAGTAAACTGCAACCGGGTCCCTTCTGTGATGCCATAACTGACTTTGTCAAAGCTGTTGTCTTCATATGAATGGAAAGTGAACGGTATCAACTAGAGAAATTGCTCAATTCCCTGAGGATGAACTTTCAAAATCAGGAAAGGGAATTCAAGATTTCTTGGCATATGCACACCGGGAAAAAAAACCCCAACCAGATGCTGCAAAAACCAAGAAATCCCTTCACTGAGGATGGAAAATTCCTTTACACCCTATTTCAAAAACTTTCTTCAATCAAAACTTAATGAATCAAGAGACAAAACAGATGCAAAACCCCATTTTCCGCTATAAATCATTGTGTCTGACATGTGAAATGCAAACTAAGTTGTTTAAATTACAAGACTTAAATGTGGTTATAGAAATAATAGAGTGTCTTCAGATTTTAATCAGAAAAAATATATCCTGAGTTTCAGAAAAATTACCCAGCTCAAGTAGGAACAGAACATATAAATATAGCATGGTATCCTTTGCTAGCCCAAAGAGCGATGAGCTATTTCCTTTCTCTTACAGTGTGAAGACTAATCGTTTTTTCATTCCTGAATACCTCCAACTGGGATGGTACTGGGTCTCTGGCACCAGAGAAATCCACCAGAAGTTAACTCATTTACTGGGTTTGAAAATCTTGGTGTGTTTGAATACTGCTCTAAAGGAGGCTACATCAAGATCCAGATAGCATGAGTATCTAACACAAAGGAAGAAAACAATCATCTAGCTCTAAAAAGACGTGCAGTTTGTACCAAAACACGCATCACCTTTGTGTTCCTCCTCCATGGCTTTTTGGGGGGTTTATTGGCTGGATATTGTATTCAAATGGGTCTCTAGGCTATAATTTTTGGAAGGACTGTGCATTACCCCTGGGTCCAGCTGGTCTGCCTCAAGAATAAATGAACATTACAGTTCAACCCATTTCTTCAACCAACCCCAGGGTCCACAGCAAAGTCGCCTGTGAAAGCACAGTTATGATACATCCACTCAGCATTTAAAAACGTCCAAACCAACCTGCCATAAACTGTCACTTCAGGCATTTATGGCAGACAGTAAACACATGCTTATCAGAGAACAGCTCAACCAATGGAGCAGCATTTCTTATCAAATCAACAGCTTATCAGGAAACCTAACAAAAATAAAGGTTACACCATATGGTCTCCTCCTTTTTACCTCTGCTCCTTTGAGACGTATGACTTCAATTAAAGCTACATTGCTCAGGCTTTGTAGACTTGCTTCCTCCTTGTCTGCTCTTGAAAGCAAAATCCTATCTTTAGAGCAAGGCCCATGGAAACATTCCCCTACAAAACCCTGCTGAACTTGACAAATATCCCATTGACCCAGCTTTTGCCATCAGAGGCCCTCACTCGTGCCCACCTGCACGAATCGATAGCCCGACATGGCAGTGTGTACCTTGCGTGAGCCCCCCCGTGCATCTGCTCACGCACGGCTTCCTGCACTTCAGCAACAAAATGAAGGTCAAGAGGCATCGCAAGCGACCACGTCGCACTTCTGTGCGGGGGCCGGCAGGGGATATTTGCACAGTCACTGTAATCACATTTAAACTCTATCAACGGAGGCCATTTTGGCTGTTAGTGCCAGACGATGATTTGGTTCACCAAATTAACAAATTAAAACAAAAAAAGAGTAATAAATTAGGAAAGAACTCTGATTCCCTTATGTCTACCTTTTATCAGGAGTTGTCTAAAAATATTAGCTCACGTTGCTTCTATAAAGGGTTGTGTGAACAAGGGCATTTCTGAAGCATACAGAAGGCAGTATTTTTGTTTGACCAATACAATTATTAAAGCTCCCTTCAAAACGCCCATTTGTCCACACAAAACTAGTTATTCCTCCTTCTGCGGTTGTTACGTACCCCACTGCAGCCCTGCTCTCTTACTAGCAAAGTAACAAAAGCCCCTTCAAACAGGTTGGATCCAACTTACTGCCTGTAACTTTAAAGAACTTAATTAACAATCATCTAATTAACTGCTGCTTAACAGTTGATACCATTATTAGATCACCTTCCATCCATAAGTTTACAGCAGTGGCACCGGAAAGTAACCATGTAAACGGCAGCCAGACGGATACCAGGAAGCAGGTTTCTTGCGTGATTATTCACGCTGTTTTCTGAAACAATTGCTATAAAATTAAATGCAACTGTTTGTATTTACACTCATACAAGTAAATTCCTAAATTAAAAAGGATCGGAAGAATTTCAGGTGCTGAGCTGTGGACAGCTGGCAAGCTGTACTTCACACTACCCCAAGTCTCCTCTGCTTCCAGGGAACAGGCCGGTGAAGAGCTACTCAACACGAGCAAGAGACCCTCTGGATTTTTTTTATTCAGATCAGGTTTTTCAGATTACAAAGCAGCTGTCAGTACTATCACAGGACTAGACGAATAATGACTTTTAAAAAATTCAATAGAAGCAGCCAAACTACTCACTCACTACTTCAAACTACACAGTCCTGGTCAATCCATGCTCCTAATCTCGACATGTGAAAGTTCCCTCTAACACATCTATCTCATCAGCTATTATAAATTAACCTGAAAAATGGAATTACCCTCTAAAGTGGTCTGTTATTTCTCTCTACTTTTGATATGATCTAAGAATAAAACATTTGGGGTCTACAATCTCTTGTCGACAACACTTTATTTTGCCGAGCCGTATAATCTGGAACAAGAAACATTAATTTGTACTTACAGAGATTGATTTTAATCAGCACTACCCAAATTGCCACAGTGATATTTGCTAGGTTTTGAGAGCATAAAACTTGCTTCTCTCTGTGCCATCGCCAAAGGTAATCAACGCAATATTTTTCTTACAAGCTGAAAAGACATCCTCCCATCGTCCTGCTGCCACACAGCTGAGCACACACTCTTCTTCAGAGCTTTGCTAAGCCCGAGTGCAACTTGGCCAGTGCTGCTCACAATTCCTATGGCTTGACTACAGATGGAAATGACTCCAAATTGAGGCAGGATATGAATTTAAAGAGTGACATTCCTTTCAGATAAGGAGCCTTTTCCAGTTCACTTTACTGCACTGAATCAAGGTAAACTGCTAAGAGAGCCACATGGTGAGCTCTTCTGGGTCATTTCTCCTTGAAAACAAGCCCTAAAAATCTGGGGGCTGCTGAAAATGCTGCATGGGATATCAGCTCTGCCCCTGGTTCCACACCTCCTCCCGCCTGTGCTGCAGCCTGGGGTGGTCCTCAGATGACTGGGAATGGGCTCAATCTAGAATAACTTTCCTATTGATTAGCTGTCTTTTTTCATTAAAATCTTTAAAAATAACTACTCATCTATTCTTTCAACACTATTGACAGCTTCTTTGCTGAGAAAAAAAACATGAAAGCAGCTCCAATTTTTTATTATTATGTTTTAAATCATTGCCATATAAATCTGTACTGCCTTCATGTATTACCCATGTATGCTGTTGTTACCAAACCAGGTTAAATTTAGTTCTAATGTAACGCACTGACAACTCAGCAAACTCATAAACACAAACCCTCCTTGATAAGCAAGCAATAAAAACCTGTCCTTTATTGCCGCCAAGGTAATTCATACTTTAATATAACTATTATTTCAGTACTAAGATTATTTTACTGCAGCAAATTGAATTCCTCATGAAGGAAATAAAAGAAAATGCGTGAGAAATGCTAAAGAAAAACTCAGATTCTGTGAGAGACCAGAGAATAAAAAAATTCAGAGAAACTGAAATTTCTGAACACTGATATTACAAGAAAGGATAGCTTAGAATAACATTATTTCTCATAGTGTTGCTGGGATAATTTGAAGATTGTCAAGACTAAGCATTTCCATACTGCACTTCATCCAAGACTATCACAGAATAAGCACTGAAGAGCTCACTTCACAGCCGCCTCAAGGACAGGATTCCCAGTTTCTAGCAAACCAACCTGCAGTAGGCAAAATGGTGCAAGTCAGAATCTGAGGTCTCATTTCTGACTCACGCTTTCTCACTATTGCAAAATGCTTCCCTTTCCACAGCCTGGAACTGATTTGCAGATTATTCTTTTACCAGCGCTCAAAAAATTAGGAATGGGTTGAAAGATCACGGGTAGTCCTGAGAATTTACCCAATCTGTGCAAAGATTTAGAAGGCAAGGTAACCATCTGCCGTATGTTGGAACAGCTGAGAATCAGAACTCTTGTTCCCATTCGTAATCTTAGCACCGCAGGCTCCAGAAATGTTTTCATTAACGCAAATTTTGTATTCAGAGAATCACACACCACTATCGTCATCCTAAACCCCCACTCAATGCTTTGTACCATATGACATTTCTTGATCAATACTAATACGATTCACAAATTGGTAGGGGATTTGGAAAGACGGTTTGTACTTTATTCCTTTGGAAGCCTCTAAGACCTTAATTATATGGAGGCTAGTCTTTTTTTCAAAGAAGAGAACGTTAACTAGTTCATTTCTATTCACTAGTCGATCTAATATAACTGGTATTTCAGTAATGCAGGTTTACTCTGCTTTAACAGGAGACTGGAATACAGATGAAGCAGCTCAACGTGAGCTACAGCCAAGGCAACCTAAAACCTTTCCACTTCAGGCGGGTATTGCACAGCTGTGGAGCCGTTTACCTGAAGTGAGTTGCTCTCCAGTTCGTAGCAGACAGATGTCCGATGTCAAAAGCCCTACCGTCACCATCAGTACTGCCTGACGGTTGCATCAGGAGGTCAAGCAGAGAACAGCCCATCAAGAGCCCGCGAGCACAGGGAGAGGGAGGAACAGCCTCATTTGTTACCATTATTAATGTGTGCAGCGTAGCAGCGTACAAAGGCCGGTATCGGGACAGAGGCTCACCAGATGGTGTACACATCTCAGCAGAGAACATCCTTCCCTCAAAGACTTACATCTACAGTTTAAAGATGCAACCTAACACTGGCAAACCTGTGCAGTAAAGAATTGTGGCATTTTGTTAACTTCGTTGGACTTGGCTTTTCTCATGTTTTAGTTGAAGGCGCAGAAGGAGGGGAAAAGGAAAGGCAGAATAATCCCAGCTGAGCTGGTGGCATGGCTTCCACAGAAAGAGGGGGAATGCGGAAAGACTGCAAAGGAAACTAAAGCAGCATCTGTTTCCATTTTAGGAGGAAGGCCTCCCTATGCATTAAAAAGCAGTCAGATAAAACATGAGATACAACACTCGTTTGGTGCTTAGTAATGGCTAGGACACTTGTGAAGGAAAAACAGAGCTGATGTTCGCACTCAGCAGATGCCAGATCAGAAAGATAGATTTAATCAATGTAGTTAAAAATGAAGCACCCTTTTTCTATGTATAGCATTACAGTGCAGAATCTCCCATTGGAGGATGAGTCTATTGTCATTGAGCACTTCAGGCTTCTCCAGATTGAGATCTGCCGTGTCCAAGAATCAGGCTCTAAGCAATTAACGCAGTTTACAGAGTATTTTCATTTTCCAGTAAGAAAACTAGAGAGTGGTTTATCAGTAATACAAGGATTGAAACAGAATTGGGATCTCCACTGAGTACAGCACAGTGTTGTAAACAACAACCACCACGCCCACCGAAACCAAAGAAAGTTGGAAAATAAGGTAAAGGGAAAAAAAAAAAAAATTTTAAAAAAATCAAAGTACTTCTGCCTTCCACCTCTCCACCAAACCGAAATCAAGCAGTCAAAACATGCTGGCTGCACCCACACAACAGAGAAACTAAAGAGGAAGGCAGTACCAGAACCATTTCCCTTACATCTCCCATCTTCAGCTACACACAGCCACAATTCACCAAGCTTGTTTTCACTGACTGCCACGGAAAGCCCATCTTCCCCAGACATACTCTGTCTGAAGTTCCCACGACACCAGAGTCCATGATTTACCTGGGCTAACACAACCCTGCACTGGCCACTAGACATCAAAAGTTTGTTCTTCACTACAGTGAGAACAAGAAATGATCAAAGCCACAAAGATTAACAGCAAAAGAAAAACGTAAAATTCGGAGAAGTGAAAGCTACAGTACAGGACAGTTATGGAGACAGGTTAATTATTAACACTGAGGACTTACCATCCCCTAAATCTTTAAAAATGTTTAACTAGCAGTTAGAGCCACAGCGAGGAAAGTACGTGGTTAAGTCTTCTTTCCATTTTGCAGAGGAGGAAACTGAGGTGAGGAACGAGCTCTTAAAGCCACAGAGAAAGGCACAGCAACCTGAATAAAGTGCGTCTGGCTTCTAATCCCGCCTGTTAGATTCAAAGTCCTCTCCTCTGGCTTATTGTCTTATAAACCTTGATCAGGAAAGTGGAAATCAGAATCTTTTAAGTAGCAACGTTCCTATTTGTGAACTGAAAAGCACTTGCCACAAGGGACAAAAAAAAAAAAAAGACTGACCTTTGACATTTTTGAAAGCTCAATAAATGACAATAGGAAGCAAAATTGTATCATGCACCAATAAACTGTAAATTATTTTCTGATATGAGAGGTTATTTAATCTAAAACTATAACTATTAAGGAGAGTGATAAGAGATAAGGAAGGTAAAGATTCAGGGACTTTTCAGTCTCCTATCTTATCACTTCGGGTGTAATATTAACCAGCTTGATTCACACTATCCCAGTCATTGTGATCTTTCCACAGTTGAAAACAATTAGCAAATGTGAAGTATCCAGAACTTTGTTCCGTTGTGCCACTAAAACAATACAATCTTGTTTTTGATCACGCATTCAAGCTACAGTAGCACCAACGTAGGGAAGATGTTAATCCTGTGGGTTGGTTTGTTTTTTTTTTTGTTAAACCTGTGTATTTTGATTTTACTCTGAAAAGGAGAGTATGAACTCTTACTACTCCTCTACAGTCAACACACTGTTTAATCCACTTGGCAAAGATTAGTAAACTGCTTTCTAATATATTGCTTTAACATCTCTCTAACCAATTATGCGACGTTTTCCAGCAGGCATTGATTTATGTTAGAAGTCTACAAGAATAGTCACATTAATAAAGCTGATTGTGTCTCTCATCACAGAAATTATTTCATGATGGAGGTAGTCATGCACGTTCACCTGTACCCAAGGAAAATCAATTTACCAGCTAGACCACCCACCCGCTGTTAAATCTTTTATTTAGCTTGCATTATTATTGATTTTAATTGAAGAAGTCATGACTTGTCATAGCTTGTACTGCCGGAAAACTAAAAACTCTTTAATGCGCTGTTAAAATTGCAGGCGGTTTTGTCCACAAACAGTGGAAGAGTATTGCTCAACTAAATCCTCATATCACAAACCTGCAATCACACACCACAGCCTATGATCATTTTAGCTGTTGTAAACTGTTGCGGTTGGGCAAGACAGCTCCAAGCAGAATACTGAGGCTTTCTGGTTGGAGATAGATATATATACCTTATTTTATTAAATATACTTTATCTTCCTCTCCTCTAAATCCTCTACCCTGCCAAGATTTATTCACATCAATAATCTCTCAACTTCAAGAGGTTAATGAGTATAAAATATTGGTGTATCCTGCAACCTTAGGGACATAATTTCACATGTACTTCAATGCGACACAAGCCAACACAGCGGCCAGAAGTGGGGACCCGTCCTCCCCCAAGTCACTGCTGCTCCTGCACCCCAGCAAAAGTGNACCCACAGTTGTCGTGCCACAAGGGAGCAGCAGGCATTGGGAAGAAAGCCAGCTGGAAAGGGGCAAGAGTGCTTCCTTGCAGCAGTGCCAGCTCAGAGCCTATATGAAACCTTGCTCCCAATGTATATGCAATAAATGGACCCCATATAGCACTAAGGAGCAAAGTCTTTCTGGAGGTGGCTGTTAGGTGGGTATTTTTGGCCAACAAAGCAAGAATGTTATTTTCTCTGATGACAAGAGTGCTACGTTAAAGAAAAAGGCCAGGCAACTAAAATACAATCCACACTTGCACATCCTCTTCCCTTCTAGCACTGAGCTGTCTTCAGCCATTTTGCATACTGATAGCTACTTGGCTGATCCTCACTGCTGCTGTCCAAAATGAGGTGTTTCAACACACGCTTATGTTGCAAACAACATTCAAAAGCTCTTCCCTTTGTTGCAACATTGAACCAAAACAAACTTTGAAATCTCAGAAGCTGCAACAAAACAGATTTGTCATTCTCCAAGCCAGCTTTAATCCTCCCACCACAGGAGCCTGACAGCTCAGGACTGCATGAGCTGTATTTCAAGCATGTTCTTGGAAGCTCATCATCCAGTTCCTCCAGAGACTGTGCCACCAAGAGCCTCTAACACAAGGAGATGGGTGAGGCCTCAAACACTTGGTATTTCTCAAGGGAAAATAATATCCTGGTTTTCCCCACTGGAGGGTGGATGGGGAAGAACAACCCGTGAAGGCGGTTTACAACCACCATTACATATACAAAGGCACGGCGAAGAGCACAAACATTTCCTACCCACAGAGCTCACCCTTAACCCCTATGTCCTGAGCAATTTTCCCGTTTATCTTATTGCACCTGCTTTGTGAAGTTACACTGCCTATTATTACAGCAGCTATAGATACACGGAAGGATGGATACATTACCTCATTAGACTGAGAATAGATATTTTATAAAAACATTTTTAATGCAGCTGCAGAGCAGGCATAGAGATGAAAATCGACCTGCTCAAATATTGCTGCTCCCCCAGCTGACTCACTGCTACCTTTAGCTCTGCACGGTAATAGCAATTATACCTATTTCTCTCTCCCTCTTGGTATAAATATTAACTTAAACCCAAAAAGCCCGCTCAGATTTGAGTTGCTATTACATTACTTTCCATTTGACACACACACCACATCGAAGAGGGATTTTTCCTCTTCAAAACAGACCTACGTACTCTGTGTGTTGGGGAAATACAGACACCCCCCCCACACCTTTGATCAGCTATGTAGCATCTGCATCTGTTTCAGAAAAACAATTCTCTGTCAGACATTTCAATGAGCTACCACCAGGATACTCTCCTCCGAATTACCAGGAGACCGGGGAGGCAGTAACCCTGAAAAGCTATGTCAGCTCTGAACACTTAACACTCTGACAACACATGCCTGGAGCAAGTGGCTGTAAATAAGAGGGTAAGAGACATTCTCCAGCTCAGAAAGAAACAAGGGGAACACAGAGCCAGAAGAATCCCTATGCTTTCTAAAATGTAAAAAAAGACTCCAGCTCTAAAGATTTGGAAGATGGAAATCTCCCAGCATCCTGCAGCAGCAGCCAGATGGTGTTTCTTCACTCACCAAGGCCTGGAAGAGCCCTCTGAGCTAGAGGGCAAAGAAAAACAAGCAGTTGTAATCACACAACTTACTAGCACCTGGCAGATAATAAATGCTACCACTTAAGAAACCTATAGAATAAGCTACATTCAGCTCAAGAGCCTCAGCTAAAGGTAGCTGAACGGCGATGAGTACCACCAGCCTGTAACAGCAGCTCAGGACAGCACTTTTGTATATTCTTTCCCATTATCTTTGATGAGGAAACAATGGGGAGCCAAAAGTCCTCTGAAAACCACCAAAGGTAAGGATTTGGTCAGCAATCTTCTGCTTAAGAAATGTGACCAGTTCAGGACAGGAAATAAATATTTACCACATGCCTGTAAAGCCCCTAGCTCAGTCTTTTGAGCCCACACGGCGTGAATACTATCCAGTATCAAAGCACGTATGATGTCCTGCTTTTTCATCACTCAGTACAACCCATGGTAACTGGGAAGAGAAACAAAAACGGAAGTGGAGAGGGGAAAAGCTTGGAATTAAGGGTGGCATAGGAGCAAGCTGGACTAGCAGGAGACAGCAATAGGCACATAATCCAACACAACAAATATGAGGGCATAGGAGATTTCCTTCTCCTCTTCCCTCCTTTCCATACCATGTACCTCCTTGTTACCACCTCCCCAGTTGCTTCTTCAGACCTCCCCCCAAGCTGCATATGACCAAGCCCATGGACCATTCCAACGCGATGCAAGGCACCACTGCATCCAGACGTTTCAGAGGAACTGACCCTGCTCGTGCATAGATGTTCTAGGATGTTGAAGTCATATTTCCACACAGAAAAACCCAGCACGAGACCTGAAGGTGTGACCTTTCCTAATACACCAGTGTGCCTCTCCACTGACCCAGCAGTAGCTCTTCTAAGGGTCAGGCTTCAGCTTCGTTCTCTCTGCCAGATTAATCACTGGGTTCTCAGTTAGGACTGCCAAAGGAAAAATGGAGCCAATGAGTGCAGATGCTGGCACTCTGGGAGCTGGACTGGATCCACCATCTCATTTTGTACAGTCACTCCACAGCTGTCAGACAGAACAGTTATGGTCATCACCAAGCAGAAAAAGAACGGAGCTAGATACCTACACAAAAGCGTCTATATTTTATAATCAACTTTGAGCCATATGTTGGGTTTTACTCCACAAAAGCATTCAGAGACACTCTAGTGTGAAAATAGAAGTTAGCGAACTTAAGATACTTCTTTGCGAGACTCATTTTTCACACACGTTATTTACCTACGTAAGAATATACCCAGCAAAATTATGCTGGAACTTCCCCTAACCTTGTTCACAATAGGGAAGTAAATAACCTGGAAGTATGGATGAACACTTGTTTATCCACAATTGTCTTAGCTACTAATTCATCTGTGTCTAATTCATCCTCTCCAACGCTAAGACTAAGAACAGTTCTGACCTTTAGTCCAAAGAGCGGGTATGGGCCAACCATGCGCTGGGATGCTGGGAGCAGAAACAAGGACACAACCTGCATGTTTGATTAAAATGTGGGAATGTGGGTTTCTTGCATTAAACCATCAGCTCATAAGCACTCTACGTTACTGGTTTATCTCCATTCATCAGTTATGCTGAATCCAGAGAACATGCAATACAGTTGGAAGGCTTTTCACTTTTTGATTCATACCGACAACAAGAAACCCCTAGCATCCCCTCAGTGTCTCTCACCTGTGCAGCACATTTCCTTGTTATAGTAGAAATTGTTTCCCTTGTTAGACACCGCTTGAAATAGTCCTGTATTTTATGGTCCTAATTCAGAGCTTCCTCTGCGTTTCTATATGCTCACAACTGGCAACAACTATTGATTACTGCAAACATCCTCCTTTTCTTTACCACTACTTAAACAAACGCAGAAAAATCCTAGACAGCATTTCTCAAAAAACAGGCTGGTAAAATGAGAAGCTATCTTATCTCAGTGCTCTATGGAGTATGTACAGCAGTCTACTCCCAGGGAACAACTCCATCTAAAGATAACAACTGCAAGAAAATTATTAATGCGGGAAGCATTTCAAAGCAAATACAGAGATTTCCATACAAGTGCTAATCTTTTAAATGACCTCCCTCCCATTGTACAGCTTGCCAAAAGATGATTTTCTGACAGCAAAGAATGAAGTGTCAGCACTGCAGGGGTAACTGGCTTGATATTTTACATTTGCCTCCCTATACTGATGCACTTTTATACCAGGACCATACAAGAGAAGAATACCCGGGTAGTTCTGAGAACATTTAAATAGATATTTTAAAAGTCCTATACATATGTATGTACATATACACATAAACCATACATATATATACACACACAGAAGCAATATTTATGGTTATTTCAGCAATTTGAAAGAAAAAACAAAATAAGGAAATAGATAATTTTTTCTACATCCTATATTTGCTATTTGTAGGACATTAGAATAAAATATTGTTTAAAAATGAATACATGTTACTAGAAGAAAATAAGGAACAAATTTACATTCTCTGAATCTATACTATTAGCCAGCTATGCATTGTATTAGTTTAGGCTTCCATGAGGTACACTGGATAAATAACTAGCAAGAGAATAACTGACATCTACTCAATTTAGCTGGACAACACATTCCTCAATAAACGTAAAAGGAAGCAAAATAGCACTATGAAAATTTTTCAGAAAAACATCTGGAAGTATTGATTTTTCACTCATTTTACTTGTATCCCCCACAAAAGCAAAATCAAAGAGCAGTGGTGATGCACTGAGGCAAATGATTTGTCCTCAGCGAGGCAGCCGTGTCCGGGAGCTTGGTGGTATCACACATACCTTTATTCTGATCTATGAAGTTCCCCTGGTTTGCGTGTAGGCCTGAGCTGAACCGCATTCAGCTGCAGCTTCAGTGTCCGCAGTGACTGGTTTCAGGTTAGGAAATAACTACATGGTAAACTGAGCTGGAATTTGCAACGTACGCAGGGATAAGAGAAGCCGACAGGAACTCCTCCTTCACCCATATTCAGGTTTCCTAGTGCTCGCGCTGAGCCCCGCATCCAATGAAGCCTACTTTCATACGGACCAGTGTCCTGCTCCTTAATCAGTTACTGCAGAGTAACTTTGCCAGGTGGCACGAGCTCCCCTGAAGCTGCTCTTCAATGGGAAAGCTGAAGCATCAGCTCAGATCTCTCTCTCCCCCCTTGAACATGCTGGTGAACCTATGCTGCAGGCTTTCCTACACATAGGGTTTCTTATGGGGAACAAATAAAGGATCTCTCTCTATCCCTCAGACACTTATTTACATTTCATTTTTAAGAGGCCTATGGGACTTTCCCCACCTGGTTTAAGTCAGCCAACTTAAAAGTTACTGGACAGTAGAAGAAGGAAAAAAAAAAACAAAAACCAACAACCCCACAATCATATACACACGATTGCACCAGGCAAATTCCCATAGAAAAATCAAGCTAGAAATAAGCAGGGTGCCACCATCTCTAAGAAATACCACTGTCTCAGTAGGACATTGCCTAAAAGATATGCAGCTTCCCCCTCCCCCCCAGGACTCTCTACACCCACCCTATTTGTAAAGGTCCACAGCTGAAGGCAGGGCACAGCCTCACCCCGGCTTGGGCAAGGCTGTGATCGAGCTTTACTTAAAAACAACCAACAAAAAAAAAAACCCCACTGTGGAAGGATGGAAGATTACAGGTAACTGCTAGCTAAAGAGCAAGGTATTTATTTATTTATTTTAAGTCCAACACAAATACGGCAGAAGCTTAGGGACAAGACAGTTGAGACAAAATGACTCTGCACACATTTAGAAAAAACCTATGAACTCTCTTTCTTTCTATGCAATCAGCCTAATTACACTTATGTAGAAGTCTAATTACACCTCTGCATTAGCTACCAGTGAAGTGTTTCTTGGGTTATTTCTGAGCAGCCTACAATTAAATGAGCCTCATCCATTAAGTGACACTTTGTGTGTGTAGTCTTACTGCTCCAATTATGTACCTCAAATCAGCCCCTAAAAATCCTCCTTGCTGCCAAAGATATCCCTGTGAAAAATGAAGGATATTGGAGGTGGCTCGAAAAACACTGCCAACATTAAAAACAAATGCTGTTATGCAAAGCCCTGCGTTTTATTTAAATCTGTGCTGCTTGAGATGCAAACAAGACTCATTTCACTACATGACTGTGCTATTCATTTATTAGCTATTCCGCATGAAATCCACTTCTAAATGATTTCGCTAAAGTTCATAAGCCATTTTAAAGCTCAGAAACTGATGAAAAAGGAAATGATCCAGCAGTTACAAACCTTGAACTAAAAGCCTGATGGAAATAATTTTATTTCTCAATTTAAACAGCATATGAAATTGGATTCAATCCCAAAATCATTACATGCTCTTTTTAATTAAAACCTATGAAGGTTGTAGAAAGTGGTAATACTTTCAGAAAGAAGGAACTCTTTTCTGAATTTGCTGCTGTAGTAGCCTATGACCAACATTTGGCAACAGCCAACAAACGAGGCAAACGGAACAAGGCTGCCACATTTTTACTTCGGTGATACATGTTTTACTATCCAAAACCTGGTATTAACAAGCACTGTGACTTCAGCTGGCGATAGCTAAGCTTCCTCCTCTATTTTCTAGGCATCAGTAGCTCAATGTAAACAAGAAAAAAACCTGCAATAGGCTGCAATTTGCTTAGTGTCATCAGCTCCTGCCTCTTAAGGGGGGTTCTGATACGTGACCTATATATAACACTGACTGTAAAGGGTTTTTCAGGGTGGGTGAATTTTTTTTAATATATATAGATACATATTTATTTATTTATATTTTAATTTAGATTTTTTTAAACCACCTTTCCCACTCTATTTAAGCAGGTTCCTGGGCAAAACAGAGTACAAACTTTCTTACATGCCTAGCTGCCCAGACCTAAGGACAGGCTTACAGGAGTAAGTGATTCATGCGATTAGCTGTTCTCCAAGCTCTTCCCAGAGCGGGTGAAGAGGGGAGAGCTGCATTCTTCACAGCACTCAGCGGGGCACTTGAACTACCACTGCTTTTGGTAGAAGAGACACATTCGTGCCTTGGCTAGGTAAGCAAGAGAGCTGAATTGTGTGCCTCTGCAGACCTGTGTGCCCTGTAAACCCAAAAGGATGACTCCAAAGCTGGCTCAGAGTACCACGTGCTGCTAACACAGTGCTAACATCCCAAAGCTGTTCTCTAACCCCTTTATTGTTCTTCACTTGAGTCTCTGGGTAACTTCACCTGCAAGCAAAATTCAGCTGATGTTTCAATGGAAACCATGCACAGATGGATGCCTCAATCTATGTCCCTTGCAACTGTCTTGAGTTCACCATGGCTAAAATAACATTTCTTCCTCTTCTGCATCCCTCCTTGCCACTGACCTCCTGCACCAGCCTGTCCACAAGCAGAGTATTGTTTTCAACTTAAGACCCACACTGTGTTCCCATAACCACTGTGGTTTTAGAACATTTTCTGCTTCACTACACTAACATCTCCTTCCTTTCCACACAGATGGAGCACTTGCCCAGGACTGCACTGCACATCCTTTGCTATAGCCACATTAGTGCCATTTACCTCCCCTGCTGTTGTAGGGCTGCTGCAAAGCCCCCTGCTACCTCCCCGCTCTGAGTCAAGCACTGTTGGCTTCAATTGCTCCAAGTCAACTGTTTTTAATCCCACCAAACCTGAGCAGCTTCCTTTCACTTTCAAGACCTCCACAGCCTCGCTCAGCTCTCACACGCAGGCATGCCAACTTCCACAGCCCTGTCTCCCAGTGTGGACTCATTCATGTTTTAAAAAAACAAATTATACCATCATCCAGCATATTTCTTGGGCAAGACCCACAGTCACAACGTGATCCATTTATTACATGTGCATTTGCACTTGCAGAACAGGAGGTTGCCACAACGCAAGTCCCCCCCCCTGAAAGAAGTTAATGGAAAGTGAAACGGCACAAAGTTGAATTTCTCTGCTGTGCACTGAGCTGCAGCCGAGAGTAGCTTCTGTTGTTCTGTGCAATGCAGGAGGAAAGACCCATCAGCCAAAAAGCAACAGAAGACTCAGCCACGTACCCCTTTTTAAGCAAGTATGCTGTATGCAAATTAAATCCAACCGAAGATATCACTACAATGTTAATGAAACCCTAAGCACTCAAAAAATAAGCGTCAAGGGAGCATAAAAGTGTATTTTGAAACCATGGTATGCTATTACAGAAAACATCTTATGACTGCCACGGTCACCTTCGCCCAACAGACTTTGCATAGTACAGAAACATTTGCCATCTGCAGTATTACTGAATAGGCATGTTCTCATCGGTCTATTAAAAAAGACAGAAGTTTCACTCGCTTGGGTCAATAAGACAGCTGTTTAAAATCATATCATGCTTTCAGAAATAAAGAGATTCTTTAAAGACCTAGTTTCTTCAAGTAACTTCTGATTCATCTATGAATGAGCAGCTGCCTGTAGACCAGAGCCAGTGCTGCCAGCTCCCTTCTGCAGGATACTCTGTCTGTATCTGGACCTGCAGGGAGCAGGTTTAAAGATGATCTTGATCCTACATTAGCGCTTAACTTTATACACTATCAGTATTCCCACTGAAATTACCACCTGAAAATTAAACAGTAGAGTAACTTCTGCAAGAATTCAGCATTAGATGAAAAGCTTCAATTGATAGGAGTGCTGGTGTGCTGGCAGAAACAGAGGGACTTTCCTTAAACTCTTGGTTTGACTTAACATCCACTGAAGACTCCATTCCTGTCAACTCTGAAGAGTGTAGGGTCACGCACCCATATCAAGATGCAAAAAGAGGGCCTCTCATGAGATACTCATAGCTACCTTCCTCCTTACATATGCTGAATGACTGTATTTGAAACTTTCAGAGTGAATGTAATGGATATATCAAATCCCAGAAATGATATAAAATTCCTTGAGTAACCTGGGACCTCTGATATAATTATAATGTGAAGATTATTACAAGATCAAAGTCAGAGAGCTGGTTAGGGTGCAATACAGAAGACAATTGTTTGCAAACTGCTCCAACTATTGTCTTTGAGGCTTTCCAACTACCGAATATATGACAATAATGTTCCTTCTACATCCAGCTTTGCACTCTCCTATGCTTCATTAATCTGCTTTCTTTATAAAACATTCTAAGCAGTGCTATTCCACAACACTATTTCACCTTATAATGGTGCAACTTACCTTGTAAAACCCCTCAGAGAAAAAGGATCAGCATTTGAGTAGTTTCTTCATTCCAGTGCAGCACAAAATGATCCAAAACAAACACTGGCAAATTTGCATTTCAGCATGACAGCAGTGATCTCAATGGCAGTACCACACCGAGCATGAACAACTAGGTTTGTTTTCAGGTTCGGACAAGTATTGCAAATCATCTCTGCAAAAATGACAGCTTTACAGTAACTTTGCTTTTAGGACAAAATCTCCATAAAATGTGCAACCTGGGTACAAATGGCAAGTGGGAACCCACAGGATTCTTCCCTCTCTTCCCTGCTTGACCTCATTATCTGCTCAGAGCCCACTTAGCAGCTCAGTCTAACCACTGAAACCTCACAAATTAACAGTGCTTACAAGAGTGCGTGAACCGTAAGTCACCTAGGGCAACCTTCCAACGAAGAGGAGCTGCCACACGAAGTCTCACGGCGGAGCCTGAGACGAGGTTATTCTAACAGCAAGGAAAAAACCTCTCTCAGAAGGCTTTTCCCAATTCTTACCAGCATCAATTTAAAATAAAAGTTATTCACATTAAAATTAAGTGAGAGAACAAGTCTAGTTTAGCATACTAATAGCTTTCTTGAGCTCAGGTTTCTGTTCAATAATCAGCAGCTTTAGAAGGGTTTAAGCATCTTGTTTTAACTGTCTCCTGGCAGCGAGGATCCTGCCCGAGGTGTGCTTAAGCACTTCACCAGTGTGCTGTAGGTCCAAGGCAGCAGCTTTCCCCTCCAGAGGGAAACGCTCTGCAAATCATAACGCTGCTAATCCTTGAATGTTTGCAAATACGAGTTCAACCACCAGGAGACCAAATCACCAGCTGGACTGGTTCTCACCAGCACTTCACGTTCAACAGCAAACAAGGCCCTACAGCCAGGCAAGGTCAATAAGCAGGGGATGCTCATCAATATAGACATCAAAAGATAAAATGGTACTCCAGAAGCACTTTGTGGCTCAGGCTATGCTTAGAAACCAACTTGAAGTAAGTTTCTTAATCGGTTTCACACTCAAACATGCTTAAACTTAGTGCTACATTTACTGCCTTCTTCATTTCACTTTCCAGGATTCTTCTGGTAAATGATCACCATTCCTCCAAAACAGGAGACTTTCTCTGCACATAACAACTCCAGGGCACTCCCACAAACTCCTGTTCCCCTGACACTGTTTGGATGATGGGGCTTCACCTAGATTAGCTCATGGCACACCTCTGATGTTCATCAGACGCTTCATTTCTCAAAAGGCAGTATGCTTGAGAAAGGAGAAGCCGGGGAGCAGAGCTAGGACCAGCAGGGATGAAATTAGGGCAATGGGAGGTCACGAGGGAGAGACAGGGTCAGGAGTGCAGACAGAGACAGAGCAGCGTGTCTGCAAACAGAAGTGCAGCTTAGTAGGAGACCCACGGTGCATTTTGCAAGACCTCTGTTCCGCTCATTTTTGAACGTCCAAACCGAAAAGATCTTCATCATAGACTTCAGGATGCTATCTCACTGCCTCAATGTCAAACAAGGCAACCAAACATTTCAGTCTCCCTTCTCTGTGCGTACCCATCTGCAAGTTTTGCCGCAGACCAACGTACATGGCCTGGGGTGATAACTCCTGAGGAGGAGCAGGAAAGCACTGGTATTTGCAATGCTCTATCACAAGCAAAACCTGTTATTTCACCATAAGAGGAAATTCCTAAAATTCAACTTCCTCTTAAAGTTTATTTTTAATTGACCAAACACTATTAAACTCCACGTACACAGCAGGACCTCTTATTAGAAAAAATTCTTTGAAAAGAATCACGATCAACATAATGAAGACCGTTGTATGAATTATTTTCCTTTTAAAAGTACTAGTGAAATGTGAAAAAAGTTCAATAGTTTTTTAAAAACAAACCAACCAGACACACCAAGAGTACATGGCATTCCTTTCTATCAGGATGGCCTCATTTAATCAGAAACTGGAAAGAGGAAAAGCATTGGAAGGAAGAGGCAAGAAAGTGTGACCTCAGCAAGCACACACCCCGAAGCTGCAGGCTGCCCTCGCTTCCCTGGCGAGGGGCAGAGACAGCAGCGCATCCCGCTTTAGCTTTTTGGGTTTTTAAAACATTAAACTTACTCTGTGGAGGAATCCCATGCTGAAACGCTGACAAAAGAGCAGCAAAGTGTTGCTTTGTGATCTGTTACTTTCTACACAGACAGAGACAAGCAGTCGTTTTTCCATGCAGAAATATGGGAGTGAGGTGCAAAGATGAGAAACACAAGCGGAACAACTGCCTTCAGGGACTGTTTATGCAGAGGGTATTTTGTTTCTTATATTTAGAAATCGCCAACGTGGGGAACAACAGAAAGGGAACACTCTGCATCACGTACAGCCCCCCATCTTGCTAATGAGACAAATTAACATGAGGAGTCATTTTACAGATCTTGCTTCATACGTCAGACCCGTGCTGAGATTGCAAGGCAGTTCTCTCAGCTGGGTTTCCTTTGATTTGTCAACTAAACACGTACTCTGAACGAATGGATCAATCCCTTGAAACGTATCCCCTTTCACGAAGGTGTTAAGAAAGCAATGTTCTTCTTTTCCAGATGAGACTGCAGGAAACAAATCTGGTTTTAAAAAAAAACAAAAAAAAAAAAAAAAAAAAAAAAAAAAACCCAAAAAAACCCCCTTTCAATTGGGCATGTTCCCATCACCGGGTGCAGATCTCCACTTTGATGCCTGTGCTGCAATTAAAAGCACTCTCTGTACCGTTTCCAGGAAACTCCGGTGTGCATTAAGAAACCAAATTCTGCTACAGTACAGACACATCAGCAGGCTCTGACATGGTTTGTATGAAGCCATTCCTCTCCATCATCTCCGCTTTGCTCTCTCCTATTGCAAGGCCACCCACTCAATTAACCTACAATTGAGGGCACTAAGCTGCTAAAGCTCTGCTTTTTGCTGGGAGGGACAGGAGCTGGGACGTGAGGCTGGGATTGCCCCTCGGGCACTGCCAGCCGCTCTGTTTTTCCCTTTTCAAGGTGGACCTGACTCATCTATCCTGCATGCACCAATAGGGACTATCCAGAAAGTTTCCACAAGGGAAGAGGAAGAGCACATGTGGTCCCAGGACACCATGCCGGAGAGGCTTTCATCAGCAGGTGCCTTTTTTCAACAGCCCAGCATAAGCCTCTCCATTACAAGATTACCATATCCTGACCAAATGCCTCTGAAAATATTATCGTCACTCTTCCTTCCAAATGCACCAAATATTGCTTGGAAATAACCATTATATTATTACGATATGGGGCTTTGCCTTTTTCTTTTTTTTAAAAAAAACCCCTCGCTTTTCTGATTCATGTTCACTACCTGGAAGGGGTGACTTGAATCTCTAAGTTCTATGTCAGAAGTAAAAAACCCTCTGGGAAGCATGCATGGAGAGGCAGGAAGAAACTGGAGTGGATTAAAAAGTAACTATTAAAAAGTCACTTAAAATTCCCCACTTTTGAAGGAAACCAGTTACAGAAATCCTGCCTCCATGGCATTTGAACACGTGTTTTGTCTGCAGTACATTTCTCTATTCCTACAACTCCTAAAAGGACACTTCATGAATTTCTGGATCCAAAAGTCATCGACAGCATGAAGTGCCAATACAGGCAGCGATCACAGCCAACAAAGATCCAGTAACTAAGAAACCAAATGCCATTAAGAACATATGTATAACGTAAATACTTCCTGCACAATCCTCATTTGACTCAAGTCCACCATCTTACCAAGCACACCGTGCACTCTAACAGTTAATATGACATTTAACTGTCAGTAGGTTTCAGAGATAACAGCTCTCTACACCAAACAGAGGCCTGCCACGTAGTTCAAAACTACCATTTCTAGCTGTAAATAGAAACAGACAGGAATCACCCTGTCAATTCAATAAATTATTTGAATTAGGCACCAAAAACCCCTGTGTCTGAATTCACGGATATTACGGATGACAAGACTTAGCTCTGGAATTCTACTGAAAACAGGTCAAATGATTGCTGCGCACCTGAAACGTCAGCCAGATTTACTAAGAAATCAGCGTGCAGGCAGGAGCTTTAAGTGGTAATTTAATGGTATTGGGAGAAAGGAATGAATAATTCACTGGGTCTAGACAGTCAAAACTTACCACTTTTGGTGAACTTTACCTCTGAGATTTTAGATTCATTCAAACCCAAACCACAGCTCAGCAGGTGCAAATTCATAAAAGCAGACTTTGCATGACTCGCTTCTAACTGAAACCACCATCTTTTGCAAAGCAGCAGCTGTGGCAAGCGCTCTCAGAGAATAAATATTTATTCCTCCTTAAATAAAGCTGCCTTCCCACCCACGAGCACAGGCAGAACAATCAAAGGCTTCTCAAGGACAATTAGAGGAAAAACTCCTGCCTGCCAAAGTCAACCATTGCCAGCACAGTGAAACCTGGGACACTAGTTCTACAGCTCCTTTGAGGAAAAAGGCTTCCGTTACAAATCCCTGAGGATTTCAAGCTTGTTTCATAGCCACAAGGATTATTTCCCTCCTTTCCTGGCCAGCTTTTCCTTCAGAATTCATCAGTATCACTCCTTGCTGCTATATAACATCAACGTGATGCATCATACAGCAGCTTCTCTCCCCAAGGGGCACAAATAGAACAGCAGTACTAACGATATTTTTAAGTTCAGTTTATCTATTCGCTCCGATTTCTGCTATTTTTATATCTCTGACTATTCATCGTCTAAAACAGTCTTTTGTGGTGACAAATAACAAGACAGATCAACTCCTTTCTGCTCCAGATGTGAAGATAAATTATTTTAATTAGATAAGAAACAGCCCTTGTCACTGAAATTGCTAAAGATGCTCAGAACAGAGTACTAAACAGCTGAAACCTTATACAGTTAAGCTGATTTTTTCGTTGGATTTTTATTGTTCTTTGTTGATTTTTCCCGCTTGTGCTTCTACGTACTCCTCAGAGGCACTGGACTGAGGGATCGGAACAGCAACATCTAGCTGGAGAAGGCCAGCAGTTGAACTTACAGCAAGGATCTAAGTGACGAGAGCCATATTTTTGCATGCAAATAGTTCATTTTGTAGAGTAACGCGTTTGTGTCACGGGACCTGTGTACAGACAGAGCCTGGACTCTTCCTGAATTTGAAGGAGGTCCAGGTTGCAACTAACCTTGCAAGAGCCACACTGGCAAGAAGGCTGGAAACCCGCAGAAGCCAGCAATACCTACAGTAGGGAAACGTCTGAGCACTTGCCTCCTGACATGCTTTATGGTCACACACACCAATATATTCCCCATAGCCCTTCCTTCTCCACCCTTGAAGCCTGCTCTATACAGACCCATGCAAGAGATGAAGGAAGATGTAGAAGCAAGAACCACTGGATTGACCTGCAGAGATCACATGAATATTCCTACTGTTCCTGCAGGTTCAGACTCAGACGGTGCCTGTGCTTGAGGTCTGGAGCCTTGGAAGAGCAAGGGCTTGCTGGAGGAGCACGTAGCTTGGCATTGACACTGTGTGTTTCATCAACACTGCTCACGTTAAGCAAATAAGAGTTAAATCAGGGCTACTGAAGGTTCCTTCCTAGCTCCATCCCCTTTTTATCACTTGTTTCTTTGCCAAGAGTGATGTTATCTGCAGAGTATTCGCACCTAGATTCTTATCTTTCATGTGGCAATACTGCAAATGCAAATTCGTGTTTTCTGTTCATAACAGAGCAGTGACTGAGCAACCACGCACGCGTGATGTCAAACCCTAATGAAATCACAGACTCCACCAATACCCAGTGACATGTTCAGACTGCAATCCCTACTGGGCATGTAATGGCAAAGGCAACTGCTGCGAGCATCCTGGATTATATCAAGCCTCTTC
Organism: Fregata magnificens; assembly: GCA_013389945.1. Taxonomy (NCBI): domain Eukaryota; kingdom Metazoa; phylum Chordata; class Aves; order Suliformes; family Fregatidae; genus Fregata; species Fregata magnificens. The sequence goes on along the minus strand of WAAD01021003.1, from coordinate 575,900 downwards.
CCCAGCAAAAGAGGGTAATTAAGCTTTTGGGTATCAACTGGGAACGCTATCTGGAAACACTCCTTCATACAGGATTTTCCCAGCAGAGGGCACTTTTGATTCACAGACCACTTCAGATGCTGCATTTTTGTTGTTCTCCATTGCCATCTCAAAGAGCTGAAGCAGAGGTGGTGCTGTCTGCTTAAAAATAAAGACATCGTTGCTTTAGCTCTACTTTCCTTCCTCCCTCTCCCCTCCAACAAGTTTTATTAAGTTCTCATCTTTAATTCATGCCTGCAGCAGAGCTGATGTCACTTTTTTTTTTGCTATTAAAAAAAGATCCACAAAGCACAAGCCAAGCTTGCAGTGGTATCTCACCTACTTTCCTTCTCTATTTTTATTTTCACTTCCAGTGATTTGTTAACATTCATTATCCTCAAAAACTGAAAACATCTTCCAACGGAAACATGACTATAGCACTTTGAGGGGAAAGCAAACAAACCACCATCTCCGTCCCCTGCAAAGGCAGGACACAGCCCACCAGAGACATACCACAAATTAAGCCCTCCAGTTGTCTGCAGGGAAATTGCGGGGTGTTAGGGACCCAGCAAAATAAACAACTTAACAACCCTTAAGGTGAATTCCCCTTTGGGAAATTGTCGTTTCACAGTGGATGCAAAGTGAGAATGAGGGAGGACGTGTGATAAGACAGTATGTGTAGGAGAATTTTCCAGCAAAAGCCCTGGGAATTGAGATGTTTTTAACTGCTAAAATAAAAAGCAATAATAAAAAAAAAGGATGTCTTAATCAACCAATGCACACATCTGTCCTAAGTTAAAACACTGGGAAGACCAAGCACTGCAGTTTTGCCATAATTCTGCTTCGTTTGCATACAGCTGGGATGTGGTTTTTAGGTTGGCAGCACCATGTAGCTGACTGAAGGCCAGACAGCCTATTTTAGGGCAGTAAAGATGCCAGGAGTCCTGTCCCCAGGCTTCCTGCTGTGAAATCCTATGCCTGTGCCTACCAGGGCACCGTCCTGGAGACTAAGAACTCTGCAGAGTCCACTAGCATGCACCCGGACCCACCAGCATCCACATCTGGCATTTCGGCTTCTACCAACAGCCCTGAGGACACCTGTGGGTAATAGAAATTTCGTAGAGGTTGATCAATGTCACGCTGCAGACAAAGAGAAGCTCATTCAGTAGCAAGTAGCCCAACCGAACAAGTCATTTCCTCTACAAGTTATATAATTTAGAATCTGGTTCCTCTTGGCTCATGGATGAACAGTTTTGTTTTTTCAAAAGTCAGAGCAGCGGGTGGTGTGGTCATGTTGTGTAAGATAATACAAAGAGCAGAACAATTACTGCCAAAGGAAAAGACACTGTATCATAGGCTTGTATTTTTTACCGTGTTTTTTTGAGTAGGACTTCTTGTAGAATCGTTTGTTTGTTTGTGTCAAGTTTTACTGGAATGTACATTATTATCAACCATCTTTCCAAATTAGGAGAAGCTGTCATAAACATGCTTAAATAAAATGCAAGAAAGTCATTGAAGATCACTGGGATTGTGCAATATTTGTGTAACAGTACGTTGGGGAGGAGGGTTATGGGAAAATCAAACCCCAAATCCCAGAGACTGTTGCTTTTGAAACAAGAAAGAGTGAACCCCAAATACGTCAATAGTTATACTGAAATCAACAAAGCTAAGCCAGTTTACACAACAATTCCCAAAGTATTTTATTCATCTGTTGCAGGGAAGGGACACATTATTCAGCCTATGCAAGGCAGTGAGAAGAGCTGTACGAGGCAGCACAAGCACAGTGTTAAAAGTTGAAGTTTGGACTCAAAAGCGAAAAATGTGGAACTAGGCCCTTTCTGTGGTTCTACACTTGGCCTCTAGGGCTTGTAATAGGATATTTAATTACACAATTTTGTCATGTCTTTGCTATGACTTTACAAAAGCTGTGACTGTCGATACCAGACACTTGAAGTTAGCACCACACACCAATCCTATTCTGTGCAAAGCCCAGCACCAAAATGCCTCCCCACATCAGCACCAGCTTGGAAATCATTAACAACATTGGGAACAGAGGCTATTTCCCTGTTGGCTGTCAATCACTATTGAACATATATTCAGTAGCAGTGATTTTAAGAAAAAATACATGAAATCTGCAATAAAATGATGTTTAGCCAGATTCCAAATCCTCCACAGTCCACAGGCACCTTTCTACTGCCTTCAGCACGCTGTGAACCACATGGCACTACGGGCTGTATTATGGTCCTAATAAAAACAAAAAAACACCCAGAAAATCCTCGCAGCCACCGATTTCAGTACACACACACAAAAACCGACTATGAGTATCTAAACTACCATTTTTCAGCTATGGTCTCCACATAAGCTCTGAGAAAGCTTGATGGCTGTACCTGAATTCTGTAATTCAGACAAATGAGGTAACAAAGAGCAAGCTGGTCCCAAGACTCGTGGCAAGAAGATGGATATTTTTATGCAGACATAGCTCTCGACTGCATGGTCCCATAAACTGCTCTGTCATCACCACTGAGGGTGCAGCAGGAACTATCAATATTGGCACTATGGCCAGAAGGAATTTTTGTCACATTATAGGCTTCTGGAAAAATAATAATGATAACAGAAAAAAGCTAGCAAAAAAACTTTGTGCAAGAATGGTGAAACAGTTTTGAGCAAACCTTTTAATACAACCTCTTCCCCCAAGGCCAATCATCCTGTTTCATTTGCCTTTTCCCTTAAAACATCGATTATCCAACCAGCCGGCCAGTGTGCCGGTGCCAATTTATCACAAGGAAAAATACATCTGACTTCCAGCTCTTGCAGGATTGCAGCAACCCAAAGACTTCAGCTGCTCCCACCTACCGCCAGCTTCCCCAGTGAAGGGAGAATGAAGGGATTGTTTGCATCTCTCTACAGCCTGGAAAAGCTTCGTGCCACCACTGAGCTTTTGCTGAATAGACATGGTGCCAGGAAGTCAGTGCCTGTGAGCTCCTGCTTGTTTTCAGGCCTGGCAGTGATGGATTACGTACAACCACAAGTTGGGCACAAACCAGCTGTCTATCTGTCTTTTCCAAACATCTTGCTTCAGTTTCTGCATTATAGAGGTGCCAATGCCTTACTTCAGGATGCCTACTGCGTAAAGAGCACATATTTCTCTGAATATTTTACTGTCACACAGAGGGACTGGACTTTTTTTTCTTTTTTTTCTTTTTTTTTTTTTTAAATGCTGTTACTCCTTCCCCAGCACATTCCCCATAATAAAAGTCTCTCTATTCCCAGAGGCCTGAAGCTGAAATGACAAACTGCACTACAGCTTTTCTCTGCATGGAAACCCAGGCACGCAGATCCCGCTGTCTTCTGCTGACACGTGAGAAACCTGTGCCACATGCACACACCCCAACCCTCCTTCCACTCCTGCCAGGGCACTGTGTCTGTAACAGCACCACCTCTGAACTTCACGGTCCTCCTGCCTTTCCNNGGAACGAGAAAAATCCAGCTAGCATTCCCCTCCTGGCCCTCCACACAAACCCTAAAGGGAAAAACAGCGTAACAGCTTTGCAAAGAGTCTAAACCCGCCACGTCCATTACTGCATATTACCCTTTGTGTTAATGTATACACATGCTACATGTATAGGCACATATACAAGTTCATGTCGGATTCAGTCACTCCAAAGGACGTCTGGGGGAAAGGGCTGTAAACAGCATCTATTTAAGACGGCTAACTTGGGGAGCAGGGAGAAGGTAAAAAATACTAGTTATCAAATTTAGGTCTGTTGACCACCAAGATTAAATGCTGAACATGCTCGGAAAAGCCTTCCAGTTTTGCGGCAAAAGCCGTGGTAACACTTGCTGTGCTGTCCTGCAAAGTCAAAGCAATTTCCAGGGAACAGCCTGGATCTGACTGCAGCACTGCCTACATAGCAAAAGCAAAACCAAAACACAGATTAAAGATGTTTCCCCTCTTCTCTCCCTGAAGGGGAAAAAAAAAAAAAAAACCCAAAACATTCTTCTTAGGTTGAGGAGGAGATCACAGGGAAGAAAACATGTAGGAGTCCAGACGAAAGGATAGAGCTGTAGACTGGGCATCACTGCATCTGCTCCAGCTACACACAGTTGTTTAAAAAAAGCATTATGAATTTTTCTCTCTCTTTAGATGTCTTGCCTGGATGCTTTAAAGCAGCCTCAGAGGAATGTGCTCTTGGGTCTGAATCCCGTAGGAAATTATCCTTTGTGGTGGATGCTCTCCCCTTGGGGCCTGTCTGTGTGTTTTGCTTTCATGTAATCCTCCCACCTTGGTTTTCTAATGTAATGCTATCCACATTATTATAGCTCTTTGATACTCTCAAATGGTACTTACTCATGCTGTTGTATTTTCAGCTCTTCCAGACTGGGTCTGACTGGCTTGGATGGCTTGTGGTTCGTGCCATAAATACTTAGTCAAGTCACCAAAAGATATCACGGAGCGGTTGCGTGCCAATAACAGACATTGCATACAGGAGGGCCTGGGCCATTTGCTCTTTCCAAGTGGGATGTGCTGGTGATGTGCGAGGGCATGTGCTCTACAAAAACAACAGAAGCCTAAAATATAAGCACCACTCTGTCAGGGTTTGCTGACAGCTGCTAACTAGTTTTTTGTCCTAGTTCCCTTTTCTTTCTACAACTTCTGTTCCAAGAAAGTTCAGCAGATCACATGCAAATTTTTAAGACAGTTCATTACTGTGGTTTAGATCAATTTTACCAACAGCCCGCCAGGTCCAGCATCCTGACCTGTAGACAAGACCCCCTCTACACTGCCTATGACTGAAGATTTCTCAAAATACGTGAATCTTCGCTGCCACTACTGCTCTCATTTGCACCGAGAGCAGGGTTTTGTGGTTTCCTTTCTAGTTCCTCTGCATCACACAACCTCAGTATTAGGATTGCATCATCTTCGTTGTCTCACCGATGCACCACGGGAATTTAACCATAATGCGAACCTCCACTTTGGGTGTTCTCTTTTCTTCATTCTGGCATGAATTTACACCCTGACAAGTTGGATCTTTAATAGCCTTCCTACACACATGCACAGAGACAACTTCAGTACCTCCCCCGCTCACACAGCGGATACCCTTAAAAACATGAATCAACGTTTACCCGCAGTTTTCCTACAGCGCTAACTACCAGCAGTTATCGCCCATGTGTAGGAACAAACTCAGATACCACTATGTGGCTGACTGCTCTCCCGTGGTTTCCCTCTTGAAAGTTACCTCCGCTTGTAACGCAGGCTTAGTAACAGTGAGGAAATGCAGCCCATCAGAGTAACAGAATGCAGGGGACCTGGACTCTGTTTCTAATCCTCCTGTTTGCTTGCTGGATGCCCACAACTAATCCAGCACTCATCACGAGCCCGCCTTCAGTTTTCCCATCTGCAACACTGCAATGATAATTCTAAGAAATCAATGACAAAAGGTAAATTTTGTAGCTAGTTAATTATTACCAACAATTGTGTGCTGCACTCAAGCGCCAAGCTTTTCATTTAATGCAGGGAAGTATTTCATGAACACAAGGCAGATAAGCTTCACAGCATGTGTGAAGAGGTGAGAGCACGCACGCTCATTAATGACACTTTCCCTTAAATTTTGAAGGCTTCTCTGAACAAGAAACTCAATCTTGGCCAAAGAAAACTGTGATCTCATCCCAATTAAGTTGGCCCACTGCTATATAAGCTTCACTGCTACAGCTACATGAATTTCTGGCCTGAACTGGTCTAACATTAAAAGACGTGGAGAAGAAATGCCAGGTCACTGCATCACTGTGCCCCATTTATTGTATTTTATAATATAGAATATATTCTTCTTATATTAATAATTATATTATTCTACTTACATACTATATTAGCCCACAACAATAGGCGTTAAGTAAACCTTTCTCTTTTTTTCTCTCTCCCTTCCCAAAGGAGGCTTGATACAAAGGAGAAATGTTTAATTCCCTTTAAAAGATCTCTCCTGAGCCAGTGCTCAAACCATGTCGCGTGGTAGCAGTCCTCAGACCATTCCACCAGAGAAGTGCTCTAGCAACAGCAGCACAGCAATTCTGCTTTGTCTTACTGTCAACTGTGTTGAAAAGCAGCAAAAGTAGGAAGAGGTTTTGCTTCATTCTCCACTGCACAGCAATAAATTGACATAGCACAGCTGCAGCCTGCTCTAGCTTAAGGAAGGAAGAAAACAATTTGGGCCTCACATCTGTGCAGCAACTAAGAGAACCTACCCACCTCTATTCCACCAAAGGACTGACCTAGCTATGCAGTTCACTTTTGCTGATGACATTAGCTTTAGGAAACTCTCAGCATGTTTATTTTGCAAACAGCATTTTGCTTGGAAATTACAAAAGAATCAGAAGTGCCACTTGCTGTTAGACAACATTATAATGCAAAATGAAGCACAACCATTGTGATGGGAGAACACATTCATTAACTCAAGAGTTGGCAGTCTTCTGATATTTAGTAGATTTTTCTAAATTCAACCCCCTGGAGTCATGTGATCTGAAAATCTAAATTTTCTTCCTCTAATGAAGCATTTTTAGCAGCCCTCATTAACTGCAGGAGTTGAAAGTTACTTACCTAAAAGGCAAGTATAAAGATTTCAAAATTCTATGTTGAAGTATCATCTATTTTCAGGGTGATATGATTCTGAACATCAGGTTTGGTAACTCTGAACAACCACCATACAGGACTTCTGTTCCTTATCTGTATATCAAAACCTAAATTATTCATTGGTTTATCTTTTAAAGACAGTTTATGACCGCTTACAAAACAAACACACTGGAATTCTCAAAAGCCTAATTCCCATTTTTGTTATAGCTACACAATTGTGCTGACTTGCAGACGGTTGTGATTGACATTAGAATAATGCAGCAATCATAATCAATTGATTCTTACACGATATAATGGTCTGTTTTACTTTTTTAAGCCATCTCTGACCTGAAAATACCTCTGCACTTTGAGGATATTCACAAAGTGTGTGTTATTGTAAAGTACCCAGCAGTATTCCTGAAAAATTTCCAAACAGGGCCCCTTAGAAGAGCACAAACGGATCTACACAAAGTCTATTACTTCTGTAAGAACCAATTTGGACGTGTCAAGTTGCAGAAGAACAAAAGGAGATGGTCACATCCTTTGAAGATGCATTAGCAAAAAAACCCGAAGACAAAACAAGTTTGGCTATCACTTACTTTCTTCATGCATCACTTACCCAAACAACCAGTAGCTCAGGAGAAGTCAAAGAAAAAAGAAAGAAAAAAAACAAAGGAAAAAAAAAAAAATCAAGTTCTACTTCCTTGCAGTGTATTTGGACAACCCACCCTTCACGCTGATGTCCCAGTTTTATGCAGCATACAGAATAGCCTCCTTGGCCAGGCCACCAACGGCAAACATCAGCAGGTTGACAGGACTTACATGAATGAAGCTTAATGACAAATGGGGAAAGAGACCAGGACAACTCTGAATCTGGTCTCCTTCTGCCTTCCACAGTTTGCCTACACAACCAACAGAGCCACAGTCCTTTCAGTGCTGTTAACATTAATTAGATCTGCACAGCTAGAATGGAATACATTAAGGTTAAAAAAAACCCAAACCCTCTGAACCTGCTAGTACATATCCACAGGAGCTATTCATTTAAACTTCAACTTAAATATGTATTTATCTTTGTGCTCTGAAGTCCAATATACCTTATTTTCAACTTAACCTCTCCTCTTCTATGCTTTGTAGAAGTTGTATAAGATCATTTATGTAGAGATTGAATATTTATAAAAAATTCAAGCAATCGGAAGAGCCAAACATTTCAAAGGGTCAGCAATCACTGCATGCAACCCCCACATCCTGTCCGACCAGAGAGATACAGGCAGAAACCGTCCAGTACACGTTAGGAAACGTTCTCCATTTCACATCCCTGGCAAAGCACGGGAAGGCATAGCTGCAAAGAGGGGAACGCAGGCCAGATCCTCCAGTAACATAAACTGTAAAAATAACTCCTCTGACTGCAAGCTGGCTCACATAGACTCAAATACTCACTGAAGTCACTGGGGCAGCTCGCAAGGCAAAGCAATTCTCAGAAGGATGAGAAGGTGGCAGACATGGAGCCAAGGTAGGGAAATACATTATTCAAAGCCCAGAACCGGAACAGAGACCTGGCTGTGCACTGCTTCCCCGAAGCTTCATCTCAATGTGCTTATCGGTGCCGCGCTGCACTTCCCTTCCCAAGAAATACTACTCGCCAAAGGGGGCATAGTTCAGTGAGCATTAGGCTGACGGACCTAATCCCCCCGCTTTTTTTTTTTTAAAAAGAATAAATCAGAGGATCCATCATCCAGAGATATCATTCAAGTACAAACAAAAATCCCTGCACTCCTTGCAGGCTGCATTCAGCCCGTGTACACAGTTGTAAAGTCACAACCTCTCCTCCGCTAACCAGCACTGTTCCAGCGTTGAGTAATTCAAAGCAGAAACCCAGTGTGAAATCCCCACACAAACATATCTAGCAAGATGCTCTCAAAACCTTCGTTTTTTCAAGGTTGATTTTATAACGCTTTGACAGGGTCCAGAGACTGCCATTTCCACCCTTGACCCAAAATCAAGAGCACTTACATGTTTTTTAATCTGATATGTAGATTTAATAGCTTTACATTAGGTCTGTTCCGATGGAGTCTTTGAAAGTCAAATTACTGCTACGAGCACATGAAAGGTTAGAACGGTTTCCATTATACACTATCCAAGCCTCCTATCAATATTAGAGTACCTAATGGTCATAAACGTCACTCTTGCAACTTCTGTGTGTAATAGGAAGATATTACGCCTGTTTTTAGACATGAAATAGTAAGGAGCAAAGCACTTTAAATAACCTGCCGAAGGTCATATGTGGATCTATAGATGACCCATGTCTTTTGTACCCCACTCAAGCAGTGTAATCAAGAAACTGCCCTTCTTCCTTTTATGGTTGTGTTAGTACCTAAAGGGGATTTTTATCTAGTATAAATTAGGTGTGAAACATTTCTTTCCAGTGGAAAGACCCCAAACCCACAACTACACACAAACATGAACTTTTAATCATTTCAAGAAGCCTTGTTTAGAGGTATTATTTTAGCCACTTACTTACAGTAGTAAGACACAGTAAATCTATGCAGTAGAACAAAATGACATTAACACCACAAGGTGTTCAGAGCACCTGCCTCAAAATTAGAGATAAAACCATTTCAACTTGGCAAACTAAATGCTAGAATTATAGTTTAGTGGCAGTTTTCTTCATTTGTTCGCATGAGCTAAAATTTTCTCCCCCCCTCCTTCATTCCTTCTCCTTTATACATAACGTCAAGTAACTTTTCCGTGCTAATATCCCCAGGGAGCTGTAAATTCTCAATGAAAGCCCAACAAAAAATTGGAACAAATATAACATGAGATTTCAAATGCAAATTCTAAATAATACGTAACAGGGGTTTTTTTGGCTTGGTTTTTTTTCCTTGTTTGGATTTACATTGAGTTTCTATCCGCTCTCTTTTCTGAAGGTTTTACTGCACTGAGGAGGCTCATAATGTAATATGTGACAGCAAGCAGAAGTTAATGAAAGACAGTAACTTTTCAAAGCATACATGCAAATACAAAATATTTTGCAAGTGTAACTAACATGGGCTTCTCTCCTCAAGGAGAGTGCTCTTTCAGAACAGGGTCTGAAAGCATGCCCCAGCTTGGCTCTCAAGAACCCATCATGTACTCATTTTAGTGGCTTGAACCCATTTTAATACTCAAGCATTGCTCACGAGACGCAATATGTAAGGGGAAGCAAACAAAACACCCCCAAACACCCTACAAACACTGATTAGCTTCTCGCTAATACAAAATACAACTTCTAAATGTATGTGTCTGGCACGTATAGACAGTTAGTATCACCTTCATCTTGAAATAGTCTCAGCTACTTCATAAGGCTGCATGAGCAGAAAGACTGTAACTGATTATTTTTTTAATCATACATGTGAATGTGTATCCAAATGTATAACAACAAGCGAATCTGATTAAATCTCTTGTACTACCAACTGCAAGAAATAGATCCCTATGGGCCATAATAGGCTAGAAGTAAAAATAAAGTAAGGTAAGTAAAGAAAAACTAAAGCAATATGCCCGCTTTGTCTTAAAAACTGCCCACCCCAAAAACCGCCTCTCTCAAGGAAGCGGTGTGGCGCTTCCCGAGTGCCTGGCAGAGCAGCGTACAGCTGCCAGGTAGCGCACACGTAGTCCAGAGCTTACTGAAGCTTTGCAGATAAGAGATAAGCAATACTTTATATTTCACTCAGATATAGATTATGAGCCAGGGAAAAGCAAGCTTAAAAGGTGAATGGCTTCTTTTGGCATTAGCTGAAATCTCTGTATAGTCTCCAAAGAAAGCCGACAGCGAGGTCAAGCTACAGTATGGGAATTCTATAGTCAATAAAAAACCCTCTTTTTTTAAGCTCTGAGTCAGAAAAATTCAATGTGGATGACCACTTATTGAAAGGGTCATCATCCAACAGAGCGAAAATTGCTAGAGCAACAAAGAGCCCAGAAGTATTCCTCAGTTTATAGAAACCACAGAGGAGGGCAAATTCTAAATCTGTCTCCTCCTGGTATTAATCTAGTTTGCCTCCAAGGATCAATTTATCCAGTAGAAACCGCATTGTGATGGTGCAGTCAAGTTCCTTCTTCCCTGAAATCTGACCTTAAATCATAAAACAAAACTATTGTTTTATGGCTGCATGCTGACATTTAAATATTTCTCTAGCATTGAAAGCATAGCTCGAGTACTGCACTGACAAGCAAGAAGGGCAGATGTGGGCTCTAGCCCCAAGCTGTTTTTTTCCTGTTTTCCTCAGTGGAGCAACTTCGCTTTTTACTATACTTTAGGTGACTGCACTGTGCGTTGGCATTCTCAGGATGTTTATAGAGTCAGAGCTTAGGAAGAACATTTACAGATTTCCCACTAACTCCCAAGACCCTGAGTATTTCCCTATCAGAGACGAGTTCGCAATGCACCCGGTCTAACGATGACTGCCCCATCAGGCTATGCCTGCACCTGCGCTGCCGCTGAAAGAACGATCCTAACATAGCAAAAACCTTGCCCAAGCGCTCTTGTACCAAGAACATCGAAGCAAAGCTTGAACGGGCTCCTCCACGGGTCCTGGAGCAGGACTTTCCATGCATTAAACAACTCGCTGTGAAACAAAGCCAGGTCACCAAGTCTTACAGTAGAACGTCCCACTGCAGCGCAAATAAAAACCTTTTATATCTAAAGGCAGATATCCCTCCCCCACAAGTCCAACTTTGCAACTGTTCCCCTTTCTAATATTGATTCTTAAAGCATCCAGTTATATTTTTCTTCTCCTCACTGGCTCACATTGGTGCTCCCAAAGCAATGAATTTGGTTTGCTAATTACTGCAATCAGGGGAGATGGGGAACATGAGGCACAGATTAAAAAATTGCTCAGGCTGGGTTCTTTCTTAGCACTTCACCCTTTTGATGTATCTGTGTGGTAAGCTCAACACTGAACAGCACTTGACTCAGCTTCAGTTTGGAGTAGGGAGAAATTAATTGCAATCTAATAGGACTCAAATTGGTACAAGGGATCCCATCATTACGGGACAAGAAAGAGTAAAACCGCAGTACATTAGCCGGCTAGCAAAGGGCTTCGGTCAATGCAGTGGAACAGGCAACACCATCGCTGAGACATGATGAATTGATACCTCAATAATTGTAATTTATTAGTCAGTGGTGCTGAACTAGCATACGAAGCAGGTGGGAACGGACTAAACCCACGTAGTGTTTGCGGAAGGAATGACATTCCCTTTGCAAGGTCTAACTTGAAATAATTTTACACCGATGTGAAGATGTGTCACAGCTTAATTCTAGCAGCAGTTATGTGTACTGGAGGATGAAAGTGTAAATCAGCAGCAGACTGGGAAACAGAAGGCTCCCGGTATCAAATGTCAGTGGAGTTGCTCCCTCACTGTGCAACCTTTGACAAGTCACTTGACCTCCTGGTGCTTCAATCAAGGCAGCTACAGCCCTGGGTTAGAAGCAAGATTCCCATCATAAGCCACATTCACCCTCTGTGCTTAGATCTTCGGTAAACTGCAGCTCCCACCTCACTGTATTTGAAATCGACATTGGAACTATTACATGAGACTGGCCTGTGGATATTTAAAGTCACGTGTGACAAACAGGCTTTATGTAATGAATTATGGTTAAGCTGCGAGAGTAAACTTGACAGACATGCACATGCATTCACACAAAGCCCAACTGTCCCACTTCCACATGAGCAGCTCCGAGGGAACAGCTATAAAGCAAAATGAAGGTTCAGTTGTGGCATGGATGAATGCACCTGCAACGACTTCCTTCCAGGTAGCACACAGGCAGGGTAGTAGAGCCCAAGGCAGCAGAGGTTAACAAGCTTGGATCCCCCTGGGCTTACATTCCTGTTCCTCCTGTCTGCTGAAGGCTATGCCACTGAATATTCATAACTTGTTGCTAAATTAAGCAATCATGCACATGGCTAGTAATGCCACACTCCCCCCTGATTTTGCTGGGCAGGCAGAATTTTAGGAATTTGGAATATTCTCCAGTTAGTTTCAGAAAACAGAATGTAACCCACCAACACTAGCGGTGCCAACACAACTCACTGGCAGCTGCTATTCCCCTCCCGTCTTCTGTTAGGGAAAATCTTTTGGATGCCAAACCCCCTGAAGCACAGATCTGCCACCCTCACACCTAGCTGGACCTTAACAACTCCTTTTGCCTCTTCCCACCTGAGGTCAGTGAGGGAAAAGCAAAGGTCTCCTAGGCAGTCATTCCAGGGAGGATCAGAAGACCACACTGGAGGTGAAGGTCTGGGTCCCTGAGCTAAGGGCAGTACGTAAACAAATCCTACTGCTGGGAAGAATAAAAGGGATGAATTCATACTGAATTGCAGATAATGTTTTTCTTGGCAAGCCAGGGCTTTGACAGCCCTTTTTAGCCCATTGCAATCAGCTTTATGTATGTCTCATACTCTAAGCTGCATAATCAAGTGGGGTTATTTCAGAGTAATAGATACCTGAGCCCTTTCTCAAGCATACATAAGTGGATCTATTCCTTCCTAAAGCTTCCCGAGAAGCCAGTTACTAAAGACAGAAAACCACAAAATTATACACTCAGTATTTCTAACCAGCTCTTCACCCTAGAAGACCTTTGGAGGGTTTATAATTAAGAGAAAGAAAATGCTTAGGCTAGAAAACTGGCCCAGCGAGTTTGCTATCAAGATCCTTCCCTGGGTTTGTACTGTGGAAACACCCTCAGTATTCACACCTAGTCCTCAATCATGAGATGATTAATGCCAGCATTAGGTCATCCTCAGCAATTGCTGGAGCCTTCTGCAAGGTTCTTGGTGGACTGAATGATTGAACAGTGCTCAGCACCTCTTGGAAACTCAAGCTGGCATCCACGCTGGGCACCTGATGTGGCACATTCACATGGCCATGATGCAGAAATACTAGCTTGGATGGAGTGACTTCTCTCATGTCCTCCATCTGAACCGGTTCATCGTGTTTTGGGTCAGCTCTGAGCTGATGTGGCAGTCCTGTTTCCAAAGCTAGTCAAGTCTCTGTGTGATATTCCACAACTTAAGACCAGTCCCTTAAATCTTGCTAGCAAGACCAAGACTCCTACAGCAATAACCTCCTCCCTTCCTTCTTTAGGTTGAAAAAACAGCCTTGTATTTTCCTGTATGGTAATAAAATAATCATCATGTCCCCTACTACTTTTCTTCTGTATGTTGCAAGCATTTTAAAAAGGAAGCAAAACTTATTATCTCCATGTTACAGATAAGCAACCAGACAAAGGATGGCTAAGTAATTTACCCCGTTGTCCAACAATTAGTGGCAGAACTTGGTAGCATAAATCCTTTAACCTCAACAACTCCACCAATTAGCACTATTGGCCAGAATACAGCCTCTCCTCCTCTCCCAGACAGAGTTATTTTTTGAGGAGGAGGAAAAGGGTTTTAAAATTACGTGTCTGCAGTGTCTGGAAACAGAAAAAAAGCCACCTCAGATGCTAACTACCATCGTGCTAGAGATCAAGATTCCTATTCAATGCGGAAATAAAAATATCACACAGAAGTTAATTCCTTATGGAGTGACTACCAGGTGAAAGCCAGTATCTGACAGTGAAAATGATCATATCACTTGTTTAATTTTTATTTTAATATACATAGTTCAGCATTGGAAACAGCTAATTTTTTGGATAGGTAGAAGGAAAAGATTGACTTTTACTGATTAAATCCTAATTCTGTCAGAATAAGCTTCAAGTCAACAAGTACGTCAATACCTAACTAGGACTTAACTAAGGGCTCTCATTTGTGTAGTTGTATTAACAGCCTTTGTTACATAAAATGACTAAAAAAGCCTTTCAGACTAGGCTGTTTTAGCAGATACACCTTAAGCAATTACTGTACATCTCAATAGGTCTTTGAACGGCAGGATATACCTGATCAATGTAAGTCACATGGTGCTGAATACTGCAAAAAAGTCTCATTTTTCTACATTTTGCAAATGAATACAGTTGAAGCAGTAGAAATTCCTGTCATTACCAATGTAAGCTAAAGACATTCTGCCAAAATAAATAAATAAATAATAACCACTAGGAAAATAAGCACATGATGCCACAGAAGGAACGATCAGAATGATCAGAAATCCTATTTTGAGTCCCATTAATGGAGCACAACATACATCTTGCAACTGCTTGCACGTTTTATTTGCCTGGATCTATCAAAATAGAAGAAACACAATTATTCTAGTAAGAGGTATCAGAATACAAAAAGGGAAATAAGAGTAAACTGGTAAGTGGGACTTATGTAAATGCTTAAGTGAGTGAGGAGCACATCATATCAACAAGTCACTGGGATTTAGGCTCTCAACTAATTGAATCCTTCTGGTGGTAATTTCTTATAAGAGCATCTTTTTTTATTTGTGTTTACAAGACTTGAGTAGCAGAGAGCTTACTGTCTTTTTTAAACAAAGCTAGCTCTTACTAAAAGACTTCACAAGTCTGTAAGAGCTCCCACTTCTGCACCCTCCTAATCCAGCCCTCATCAGCGGGATAGTTCTGAGGAACATCCAACAGCTGCTGTTCCAAGCTCTTCAGGACCAAAAGCCTAGTATGCATGAATGCATACATGAATCCACCAGTTAAGGGCAGAGCTACGGAAGTGCAAGCCTCCAGGGTCTACATCACCGCTAATTTCTTGACACAACTCACACTTTCTTTTTCATTTTGCAATTGAAATAGTTTTTCATAAACCCAATTCTTCCCTGTGCTCTCAGTTTCAATAAACAATAACAACCAGGTATTTGTCAAGTTCCCATACAACTTATTCTGCAACTCGTCTGCCTTTGGCTTTGCCTTAGGCTTATGCCTATTTGAGGTGACCCAAGGTTGCCAGACAACAATTCAGTTCCTACTAAATAACACGCTCACACCCCCCCCCCCCCCCCAAACATACCACTTTTTTTTCTGGGACAATGCAGACTTTATTACATCTGCTATTACAACATGCCTCTAACAATGTTCTCTAACAAGCAGCCCTAAGGTCAAATGTGTCCCTTGATCAATTTACTAGAGGTCCCTGGTGCTGCTGCTCTGGGTAGACTGTCTGGGGAAAAAAAAAAAAATAATCCCTTTATTCCTTTGCTTCACTGTAAGGAAAAAAAAAAAGCTGTTACAAAGACATTTTTCTTCTCCCTCTGCTCTTGACAAGTCAGGTAAACAGGGAGGGAATATCTAGCTGCAAAGGACTGTAAGAGACCAGCATTTGTACAGGCATATAAAACCACAGTTTATTTACCAAGCTACTCAACGCATGAGGGTGATTCAGAACAAGGCTAAGGGGATTGGGAAGATGTCTTAGCAAAGCACCTGCAGAGCTATTTTGCATGAGGACAAATAAAAGGCACTCTGGATGTGAGTGTCGTGTGGTCTTCTTTATACAAGAATTTAACAATTCAGTACACTGCTATGGTCAAAGCACTCTGACAAGCAAGAACACTAATTCAGAGATGCTCCTAGCACTGTAGCCATCGCTTTAACCTACTCCTAGTTCGTCAGTAAAGCTGTGACCGTTTATCTCTTTTTGCTCAACAGATCAGTATCGACCATTAAGTAATGGCTATACCCAGAAAAGCAGACTCAATACTAGTAGACTTGCTACAGAAATCGCTTCCTGCTTGCACTCAAGCAGCAGGGAAGGAGTTAATCTCGTTGGCCAAAATGGCTGAGTACCTCACTTACTCATGCCCGATTGCATGACTTTTGTTTCATATGTTGTGATTTATTTTCATCTCTACATGCGGGTTTTAGTCACAGACTGGCACTGACGTTAATGGGAACTGCCCTATTCAGCCCCACAACTTGGAGTCAGACTGGAGCTCCGGGTGCCTCTAGCTATTAGTAGACAATTCTTGGGATTGTCTTTGCTTATTCACTATGCACCGATTCCCATCGCTTCTGATTAAACATGGTAATTCCTGCAANCTTCATTGCCTCTGTTCCCTCCACACCCTGCCCAGTTGGCATAATTTGCAGAAGGGTTTTGGCATGGACAACTGAAACACCCACATGCTGAACCAAAACGCTTGATCCTAGAGTCCTCCTCTTTCGGAGCAATTGCTAAATGAGACTTTTATTTTGATAACACAGGTCCCGTCTGCACTGTAGGTTTCAACCCATGAAGACTGAACTCCAACCATGTTCCCAGATTAGGACAGCTACAGTCTACAGCATCTCACCCCACACGATGGCTAGAGAAGGCTTAAAACTTGGCAGAACTCCAACCTTTACCTTTCATGTGACCGGAATAAAATTCCCCCTAAATTAGCAGACTCCACCTCTAAAAACCCAAAAGTCACCACACATGGTAATTAGCACACGCCTTGGTGTGGTCCAAAACCAAGACACGAACAAAGAACGAGCATGGGCCACAAGGAACAGTCACGACCTTCTTCAAAGAGCATGCATTCCCCACTCCGGTGCCATACCCTGAAACAATTTTAATCCATCTTTCTCTTTAAGCAGAGACAGCACCACCACCGACGATGATACGACAGTGACAAAGGAGGGCTGAAATTCAGACCCAAATTGTTATTCCCCTCAGCTAGGCAGTTATGCACAAGAAACACTGCTTGTAAACACTTCTTTGTCAAACACTCAATTACAAGCCGCTTTATGAACAAAACGAGCCAGTCGCAAGGAAAGCAAGAGATGAAAATGGGGAAGCAATCTAAAATGGCATGCAGCCATTACACCACCACGTCCCCCAGTAATGCTCAGGGCTGGACTGCCAGCCCCTCTTACAGGAGGGCACGGGCACGTGCTGGGAAAACACTGAACTCAGCTTTTCAGAATGGGGTTCAAGTTTTGTGGATCTAGACTTTGTTCTCTGCTGTAGGGATTATTCCCTACGTGGTAAGCAAAGAATAACTTTTTTATTTTTATGTTACTGGTTTTGGCAGTATGGACCTGGAAGGAAAAGAGCACGTGTACAAATGAGGAGCAAGTTAAAAAACCTGAATTCAGGCAACACTTGTAATATGACTCTATTCCTTCATGTCACCCCTGTTTACAGCTTTATACGCTGAAATTGCTCCATACAAGCTGAAAAATAACTGGAAAGCACGTTTGTTTTTTTCATGTTAAAGCTGCAGAGGTACTCCACAGCAGACCTATCCGACCAGCTGAACTATCTTCATCTTCGACCCTAAAGGACTGAGACACTAACTCCAAAAAGATACCTATGACTGACACTACAGCCAATAAATGTCATGTTAAATTACAAAATATTGCCCTACAGCCACTCGAAAGTTTTGAGAACCAACAGAAAGACAACTTTACGAGATGCAGCACCACCTTCCAGGAGACTGCAATATTACAGCATCAGAGGGCTATTCATCATGGCACTGTTATTCTAGCTGCCCTGGACGGCATCCACTACTTGATCCATTACCTCGTCCCTGGATTCTTTTAGCAATATTATTCCAGTGGATACGGTTTCCCCTGGAAAAGGTTTTTTCCTTGTTTTTACTATTCAGTGCCAAATGAGTCAAGCAGGGCTGTAAGAGGAAACACTGGAGAGTGCAAAATGAAACCTATTACTAGTCTTCAACTTTAACTTGCATTGGATCTGCAGCTGAAGGAAGAATCAAGTCTGTGCTCCTTTCCCTAGTGCCGAAATCAAAGCCTGTAACCAGAATAAAGTGGAATGTGGAAGGAAGGGTGAAGACAAAAGACTAGTTTTTAAATTAAAAAACCTGCACATATTTACATAGTTGACTTCAGACAGTAACTTTCAGAATCCAGCAGCTACCCAAATACTGCTTTGCTTTGTAATATCAACAACTCCAACTGCAAAGAAACAAAACTGAGAAGAAGCTACCAGAAAAAAAAAAACAACCCACAAACCCCTTTTGGATATAATAAGAGCTTATATGTATAGTTCCTAAACTTAACATTCGAAATATCCTCCTTGCTAGAATTTTTTTTTTAAAATAAATTCATTTCAAGGCTCAACTTCAGAAACATTTTAGAATCAATTTACAGTGCTAACAGCTGGAAAAACCTACATACAGACAGGGCATATTCCAACTCTTGAGTTAAAAAATACATAAATACCCAACTACGCCTTAGGACTCCCTCAACCAGTAAGCTTGGAAGAGCTTTAAATTATCACAAACCCCTGCTGGTTTTATTTAATTCTTCAGTTTCTTTTAGACAAAACGTTAGAGAAAATAGCATGAGTTTCATGGACTGACTTTGCCAAATAAATAGTGCAATGGCATTCACCTGAAGAGCTACTAGTAACCTTGCTTGAAGGGCTAAAGGGAAAAAAATAAATGCTTATTTTACCTAAAAGATGTCTTCAAACCGAAGACGTGCTTACTCAAGCTGTGTATATTCTCAACAGCTCATGTAAACCATCCATCAGGCAGAAGTATGAAAATTAGCTCCCTTAAGAATCCACACTGAAAAGAGGTCGAAGGATGTGGGTAACACCGCCTGAGGCTGCAGTTTGTGAGGCGAGAGCAACTGAGAGGTGGAAAACAGCATCATCTTTGACACACTTCCACGAGGAAAGCCAAGTGAGCTGGACCAGTGCCATTAAATGACTTCAGGCAAAGATTGCCAAAGCGATTCTGCTACAGCTCTGGGTGCACCGATCCCAGCAGTCTCTTGCAGAAAGGGAGAACCACGGCCAGCAGTAAGCAAGGACAGGTTCTGCACGTTGAAAGTAAGAGTATCTCATGAAAAAGACATTTATTCTGCCTCAACCACAAGTGACATTGGGATGTCATCTTTATGTTTGTTTTAAATCAGCTCAGATTTAGACGGGAGCTGCGCAGATGGTTTAGTTATTATAGTGATAAGCATGCTAGAGGAAGAATATTGTCTGTCTACATCTACTATGCTTGTTTCACACACACAAAAAAATACCCGTGATCATCCCCAAAATTACAGGGATGATCGTAAGGAACCATACTCTACCTGCTGCCATTCAGAGGCTTTGTATTTTACTGCAGACATTTGGTGCAAGCCCAAGAACGAGGGCTACAGATAGGTAACAGATCCCAAACTCTTGTGCAAAGCTAGCTAAAATGTTAGGCAGCTAGTGCTTAAATCAAGATGGAATAACCCTTGAGACACTTCCTTGTCCAAACCAGAAAAACAACATGCAAAAAGGCCATGGCTGCTTCAGCTGCTTCTAGGTCCTAGCCTCTTCTGCGGCATCGGCAATACACCCAGGAAAAGTGGCTCTACACAGCTCATAGGACACCCAGAACGTGCCCTATCTCACCATCATGAAGAGGTGTACAAGAAAAACCTCCAGCCAAGGCTCTGAATCTCTTCAAACTGCATACACTACCAGGACTAGCCAGAGACAGAGCACCATTCAAACAGTACTGTGTTTCTCCATTCTTCAATTTGCTAAAATCACGAGATACAACAGAAGTGCTCTATCTTCAAAAGCAAATATACAAATAAAACACAAAAAAAAAAAGAGAGGAGGGAAGAAGGAAAAGAAAGACGACTTTGTGCATTGTGTCAACCAATTAAATTCAACAGAGAAAAAGATACAAGTGGTTATAGCTTCCTGTAAATTACTTCATGTAATTAAATCCCCCTCTCTAAATTACAAACCACTTAGCTCTTCTTTTATAACAATGTAACCAATGACCACCAACAACCTTTTTTATAGCATCTGATGCCACGTAAGTTGTTAGCAATGAAATTTCCTTTTTATTTCTCCCTTTCAAAAGAACCCATTGTAATGAGAGTCATTCACAGCTACTTACAGAACATCAGTGAGAAGAGAGGATTGCTTTATTTCTCTTTTTTCTGCTCTTGTCTGAGGCTATATTTAAGCAAATGTCACCTAAGGTCCTTATCAGTCATCTAACTGCAGACAGAGAAGTTAAAGGTGACCTGCAGGAGTTTTAAAACATGGAGCTTATAACTGGTTTGATTCTTCACATACATACAAAACTTTCTTACACTGTAGCAGGGTGACTTAACTATCTTCCTATCACTTCAATTTTCTGAGCTTTTTTCACTTTGAAAACACCAGGAATGTCAGGTCAAGTCTTCCCTGTTTGCTGGGGATGAGTCTTGTGAGATGAGAGCTGCTCTGAGCCACTTCCTCCAGATTGCTCCATTTACGAAATGTCTCTGCATGTCCCGAGTTACCCACGTCTGTCCAGCCACACTTTGCTGGCTCTGCAGCGATTGCATCTTCTCAGACGGGGAACTGAGATGGACACATAAAGCCCCTGAAAACACTGTGGTTCAGCTCCACTAGAGATAGCATAAGAAGTCCCAATGCAGAGAAAGCACTGGTAGCATCCAGTGCTTTAATCATCATGCTCTCTAGACCTGCTCTAACACCTGTTAAAAATGGCAGCAGCCATCTGGAGGCCTGAACATATTGCTGTTGCCCAAATGCTGTTAAGTGGGAGAGAAGAATGGGGACAGACAGAAGTTTTGGAGAAGAGGAAAGGCAGGGACAAAGAAGGTAGAAGCCAACGCTGCAGGCAAAGCCTCAGGGTCCAGTTCTGAATGCAGCAGGGTCGATACCATCGTAACAGTGTTATGACCCTTTAATACAAAGCATGGAGCAGAGTGCACATGGCAAGACACTGCATCCCTGTCCCCATGGCCACCCAACCTCTGCTTGCTCTGCCACCCACGAGCAGTCCCCACCCAAGCAGGAGCGAAGCCCATGGCAATAAGGTGCTGGTCCAGGTGAGCAAGACCTGCCCGACCCGGCACAGAGTCAGCGTCCCCCAGCTGTGTTCCTGGGCTGGGGCACACCAAGGAGCTGCGCTCAGAGGTAGCTGAGCCTCTCTGGGGGGATCAGGCAAGTCCTACAAGAGCAGGGACAAGAGGGGCACATGGAGCAGCAATATTGGCAAGTGAGGGTCAGCCACAAAAGGGGAACCCACTGGTCCAGACAAGTGGGTAAGTATTTCACTACATCAGTGAAAAACAGAAAGCCACGTTCTCTTACATATAAGACTTTCAGCAGTCAGAACTTGCTTTACATCGCTCCATTCAGAAAATAGTATTTGCAATGCAGTAAAAGAATATTTGCAATGCAGTAAAATCCAGCATATGCTTCTGGTTCATGCTTCAGTGTTAGTCTAAAAACAGTTCGATTCCCCCCCCCCCAATTCTAATAAACATTGTCTCCTCAATTTATGTTTCCCTACCAGAACTGCACAGGGTTTTTAAATACATTTTCCAGCTTAAGCAAAGGCCTTCTCCTGCTGTAGCTCCCAGTGGTTTTATGGCACTATTTTGCACTACTCCTCCTGAAGCACAGTATGTTACAGAGACCTGTTATGGAAGCTGTGCCGTAGCTCTCAAAAGGTGGCTGCAATCCTGTAATGAAGTTACCTGTGCCACATCTGTAACGCAAACCTTAATTGTCTGAGGTTCGTACAGCACTTTGAAGAAACACTGAAGAAACTAAATACGCTGTGAAGTTCGCCCTCTGTTGCAGAGTGGGCTCTGCAGCCACTTCAAGAATGTTGACGACTTCTTGGATAAATTTAGCAAAACAACAGCACTTCTTTTTAATAGCAGGGTTTCATTTTGGGAAATAAACATCCAGTATTTATTTACAAAGGATTTTTCCTCCTCCTGCCACTGCTGTGCTATGCCCACTGCTTCCCCTCTACTTTGATGCAGAAAACAGAATACCAAGTGCCTAACCAGGACTTAAAGCAGATTTTTAAATTAGTTCCTGACAGTGCAAACAGATTGCTATTGATTGAAATGAGGCTGATTTTAGGCCTTGGATTAGCAAACCTAATGACTAAATACTGTATTGCCCATTTCAGTACTTTGCACCGTTACTCCCCAGTGGTTTCCCAGGCAGCTGTGAAAGCCTCTGCACTTGCAGATTAGCGTGAGAGAGCAAGGCAAGGCCATCTGTGTCCGTGCCGTGCAGCCCTACTCAGCCGGAAATAAGGACCTCCTCTGAAATCCCCCCAGGACAGGGCCCCCAGCACTACAACCTCATTAACAGCTTTGAAGCCAGCAAGACTGTTCACATGTTTAAAAGTGAGCACGTGCTTGGAAAGGCTTTGCTGAATCAGAGCACCACACCTCGCCGGACCAGGCCTCCACCGCTGTCCTTGGCTCAAGCTGAAGGGAATCAAAGCACCAACCGAAGCCACCTCCCCGGGTTTCCAGACAGCCTGGCTGGAGTCAGCGGTAGAGAGACTTCACGCGGATAACGTGCGCTATGTTAACAGCCCAACTCTCCCAGCAATCATAAATGCTTACTTAAAACTAATTGGTACAGAGCTTTCATGTCCAAATTGTAAATTTTTGTACTTACAAAGGTAGAAATGGATCCTGGTTTTAAGCAATACACGAAGCAACGTTTTCCTGATTAAAAGAAAATGGACATTTTTTTCCTTTTGCTTTGTTGTTTAGTTTCAAAGAATATTTAAATAACAATATCTGCTAACAAAAAGGGTAACATCAATTAGAAACAAAAAGAAACCGGTTTGTATGATTTCAGCGTTCAAAAGCAGTGAAATGTGAACACCAAAGCAGCACACACCACACCAAACCAATCCCCAAAACCCCCATTAAAGGCAACCTTTTTTTTTTTTTTTTTTGGTAAGTTGGCTGCCTAGAATTCATTTGCTTTTAATAGCCTGAGATACTGAAGGTAACAGAATAAGTTACTATTATATTTAGACCCTCTTAGACACAATTCAGCTTCCAAACGCTACATTATTAAGGCATGGAACAACAGGCATACCCATACCTGTCCTCTGGCCTATAGACAAAGACCCCAAAGGTTATTTTTTGGAGTCAGTCTCCTACGTGGCTGCTGAGTCTCAGCTAAGAAAGGTACATTTCAGTCTCTGAACTCTGCATCACTAAGCCAACGCTCTGCCTCCAGCCCACCAGTGGCTTCAAAAGCACATCCAAGTTTTCGATTACCATTTATCATTATCTGGAAAAATACAAATAAAAATCAAGCAGCTACATGCTCCTATTGCCCAACCATCAGCACAAGCAGTATGATGCCAAAGGAAATTTTCCACACAAGGTATTTCAATAGCCAGATGAGTTTCTAGACTCTTTCTCTCTATCTTGGGAAAAGCCCCACAACCTTTCAGTACCACCACCACCACCCACAAAATGGGGCCACGGGTATGTAACTGGTTTGAAGACAAGCTACCAATTTTCACCTAGATATCAGAAGAAACAATGTGCATCCTGGATGGAAAAATGACTTAGCATATCACCTTTAGCTCACATCAGCAGTAACCCAGAGCGGTGTTCTCCTGCGGGGCAGGGAAGGGTGTTACATTCATCAATGAATGTTGGATAACGAGCTGATGAGCATCACAGAAGAATCACATGAATAGGTAATCAAACATGTTAATGTAATTTAGCAGTTCCAGTCCAGCAAGAGCCACAGCAACAATATACATTAATCATCAATAAGACCCAGCAGTTTGAGGAAGGCTGGGGAGTCAATGAGACACAGGAATTAACTCCACTTTCCCTCCCTCCAGGAAGCTCTGCTGAAGTCACAGAGATGTCACACCTCCAGAGCAACATGACGGTGTTAGCTTTCTTGCCCCTTCCTCCCAGGCTCCAAACCCAGCACGCTATTTATGAGCACTAAATACGTGCTACACCACCCTGTTCTTCTCAGCTTCTTTGAGACTCTTCCTCGTCTTGGGTGATTTAAACAGCGGGTGAGAAAAGGAAGGAGGAGGTGTAAGACACTCATCTTCATAACAAATGACTATTTGCAGAACAGAGTGCTATTACAGCCGCATTTAACATCTAAACATATTCAATACACTGTGATGCTCCCGAGCTGACTAACCACAGAGTTTGAGGTTAAGCTAACTTGAAGTATCAGCAACTCTTTCCTATTAGCCCCAACTCTTTTCAGAAAGAGGTCAGCCCATTTTTAGTCTGCGTACAGAAATGGCAATGGGTCCTGAAGCTCAGGAAAAAAGAACAGGGTGACCCCAGGCTGCTCAGACATTCAGAGGAATAAGCAACTCCAAAAATGAACCCAGAAAAGAGCGAAACAGCTCAGCTAAGGCTAATGAAAGACAGACTCGAAGTTCAAAGGGTGACTCTCCAAAAACTAAAGAATGACTTAGGACAACACAAGGAAGTGTAACTGGACCTTTCATCTTATATGTACCTCTTACTTCATCTAAGTGAATTATACACCCAACCATAGAGGAATCCTTTAAAGAGGTGATCAGCTGCTCTGCCCCACCAGCACTGCCTGAAGCTGTGGTGGGGATTCCCTTCCACAAACCACTGGGTTAGTCTTGGACGTGGCTTTTAAAAAAGGCAATGACTCAATTTCCAACAAATGCTCCCATGTTGGATGCAACTACACACTTTCAAAGGGGCAAGCTTTACTGCAGGCCACGCTGGCTATGCTAAAGTACGTCACAGCTTTAAACACTTTCTCATTCCTTGACATACCCCTGATGACTGTGAGAGGTTTTGTTGATTCCCATGAGAGAGCAGCAGTTTCAAGTCAGCAGCTTTCCCTGAGCCCATGCGTTGAGAACAGCCCCAAATCCTGACAAATCTTTGGCCAAAGGTCCTGTATCTGTTTGAGATCCCCTTTTCTCCCCTCTGCTTTGTCACAGCAGGAGATAAATGTGTTTGAATGATTTTTATACACAGTTGGAGTAAT
Organism: Fregata magnificens; assembly: GCA_013389945.1. Taxonomy (NCBI): domain Eukaryota; kingdom Metazoa; phylum Chordata; class Aves; order Suliformes; family Fregatidae; genus Fregata; species Fregata magnificens. The sequence goes on along the minus strand of WAAD01021003.1, from coordinate 550,610 downwards.
AGGCTGGAAAGGACCAACTGCCTCCTGCAACCCTCTCCCCATACCCTGAGGTACAGAAGAACCAAATAGGAATCTGGATGCTTTGTCAAAAGGAGTGAAGTATTACTCTAATTTTCTAAACAAAGCAGACAACCTGGCACTCAAATCAGCTTACCACTGCACCTCTCTACAAGGATTAGCAGAATGCCATAATTATAATGCCCAATTTGATTTATTAGAGGACGCTGTGCCGAAAAGATGACAATTCAGTAGCATTGTGAAGAGAAGGGACGAGAGTGTAAGGAAAGCTTCACAGTGAACAGTAATTTCTAAGCAACATCTCAATATAATTAGCATTAATTACAGTAAGCTTTCCAAATTAGGTATAAACCTATGTTTAATAACCCTGAGATGCAAAAAATCACCCCCAAATTCCAGGAAACTTAATATTACAGCCAATTTGTCTAGACAGCTTGGCAGGAAATGCCAGAATTCTAGGTGTGAACCTTGTGGTTATTAAAAAAAGGAAAAATTATTGAACTTGTCTATATCATTTGCATAATTAGTTTGAACTAAGAATAGCCTAGTTTATCTAGCTTAGATTTTGCTCCTACTTTCACCAACCTTACAGACTTGAAAACTTGTCTGGTTCTCACAACTATATCAGCTAGGATAATAAAAGGTATTTAAAAAAACTCCCTTTTCAATAAAAGATGAATTCTAAGTGTGACTTGTTTAATGAGGCACAGTGTATTAATGAGTCATTCATCACAGGTTTTATTTTATACTCTTTGTGCAAGCTCCTCGCTCTTTTTGGAGTTTGTTACTTATACTTACAGGGAAAAAAAAGATTAAACAATGAAAGATGAATTCAGGTTTTCATGAATGTGGCAGCAAATTCCCTATTTAATCACTGATAGCAGCCAAATACTAGCCAGAAGAAACAGATAACAGTGTCCTCATTTTTCAGAGCTGAAATACAAATAATCTAAATGTTTGGTAAACTGAGGCAGCAGCGTATAATTACAGAAACTGGCGTTTGGCCAGCGTAACAAAACTTCTTACCCCAAAGATTTCTAAGGAAGTGTCATGAAATCCCTAGTGGCCACAATTACTTGAAACTTAGTTTTAAATTTCATGTAGAAGATGTCGCTGTTAACAACCTTTTCCTCCTCTGCAGCAGGTGAGAAACCGGCTCACCCCAGCTCCAGGAAGAGGGGACCTCCCCACCGCCCGGCAGAGTGTGGCCTCACACATCCACAACGGCGCAAACACCTGAAATGTACTGAACTCCCTGCAGCGTAATTTTAGACCCGAAGGAACAACTGTGTAACCGGTAGAAAGTCAGTATTTACTGAAGCCAGGCTTTCACATTAGAGAGATTTTGGTGGCAATCGAGACCTAACAACCTCCTGGGGTGCTCCTGGTTTCCATACTCGAACTGCACCACTCTCAGTTGCATCAACACGAGCATTCGTAAGGTTACTCCAGGGATGGAGCATTTGTAAGGTTACTCTGGGGACTACAGTGGAAAGCGAGCCAGCTTTATTGCATACTTTGCAAAGGTCGCTGGATTGGTGTCTGGCGCCTTTTCACATAAATAAAAAAACTTGACACAACAGCAGCTTTACAAAGGCAGAGGCAGAGGAGCTGATGAAGCACAATGCCACAATCCTGGTGTAAGCAGCAGGCAGGAATACCATCTAGCACTATTGCTTCTACACATTTTATATCAAAGCCAGGGACTTCAGGTGAAATACATGCTTAGCATTTTGTGTGTTTGGATGCCAAGAAAAGGATCCTAGTTGCTCAAACTTTCATCGAAACTAAAATGTGCATCTATTCACCCATAATAAAAAGTCATTTTAATTGGCACAGAGTAAGTATTTGTGCACAAACTCATTGCACCTGTAACCAGAGGGGAACTGAAACCCTATCACTCAACTACTAGCAAAAACAAACAAGAAACTTGATATATTTTAACTACATATACACTGATGAGTCTAAAACCAAAATATTTGGTATCACTTTGGGGAGTTAAAAGAAAACAAACCTGGCAAATATTTTACTAGGAGTGCATGGTTACATGATTTGCTACGTAGATGTTTGCAAACAGAAAAGTACCAGCATCTTTACATAAGTTATTTGTACTGAATTATTCCAACTGTTTTTTTTAAATCAAAAGGAAGAAAACAAAAGTCTGCTCATTTGTTAATGAGAACAATTAGCCACCAGAAGAGCGGGACCACGAGCAGACCATTAGAATTTCTAACGTAAAATGTGGTCAGCCCTTCTGAATGAATATGCTACAACAGTGTCTCAAAAGATCGTGTGTGGTGGAAAAGTTATGCAGGGGGTTACATTAGATAACCTTAACGATCCTTTCAAATCCTAAAATATTGAAAGTCTGAGAAAACACTTCCAATAACTAGACAATTCAGTCTTTTGTTGTCTGGCACACGTATAGACCTAGTTTCACAGAACAGAAGGTGTGCTTGGGTTAAACAGCTCTTTTTCTCTGCATCGCAGGGAATAAACAAATAGCTTTTCATGTAGTGTACTTCTTAGCTCAGAACAAATGCTGGAGGGTCAAGCACACTGGTCTTCCTACTGGCTGCCATTTGGCACCATGTTAACGGACAACTGGGAAAGTGTTTGTTCATATATATAGGCTGCTGTGCCATGTGGATTTCAAACTGATGAATGAGCACTGAGTCACCAACACATCTCCCTGCTGAGCAGCAGTTAAGTGATAAATAGCCTGCCAGCCACAGCGCCTCTTCTTTGTCACCTCCCCGGCTCTGTACACAGTATGGTTCAGATGGGAGTCTCCGCAGTCGTCCCCTCCAGCATGACAACTCTTAATTCATTAATGCTCTACCACATTTTAGAAGGGCACAGAGAAAAGACTCCCCAGAGCACAACTTCCTCCAAACTGACTTTCCACTTGTGAAATACTTGAATATTCTCTCCTTCTCAACACAGTTTTGGCGGCAAATGAACTCGATCCATGAGATGGACATATTCATGTTTGCAACTTCCAGGTGCAGATTAACAAGCACGCCTTCCCCAAAGAAGGCTATGCTGCGATCGATGATTTCTATTTGTGTCTAAGACTGCAAGAGCCACACACCTATGGTGTGAATTACCGCACTGTCTCAAAGATGCAGGATACAAGGGAGGCCTCCTCCTTCCTTCCTACATTACCCAGCACACCTCGTCTTCCAGTTTAGCTTATGAAACTTGCCCACAACACAGGATTTGCACAACTGGCCAGAAGTCTTGTAAGAGACATTGTTTTCACCAGCACAAGTTACCAGAGAAGCCAGTTACATTAACAACCCCAACCTACCAGCAGGACAACAGTTCACAGTGGCCAATGCCATGATACAGTTGCTTCAGATGAGAAATAATTTCCCTACCTGTTTGGATAGCTTCAAGGGGAGTTTCTTCTTCATCCGTTCTTTGCCTCTTTCTGCCTCTCTCTCAGAGCTCCCAGCATCATTGTTATGGCCGTTTTCACTTGGCTCAGCAGACACACAGTTTTCAGATTCTCTAGGTTTCTTTCCTGGATGCCTCTCCCATTTCTCCTTCCTCTCCTGAGGCTTTAGCGACATGTCCTTCTGTAAAGGAGGGAAAAAAAAAATAGTAAGTTCTTTAAGTTCGCTGAGACTACTTTTAAGCATTAAGCAGTATAAATATTGAATAAAAACACAAACAAGACAGCATGTTCTTTCCAGAGATGACTTACGATGAATAATTAGGCACGTACAATGCAAACAGTAATTTTAGATTAGATTAGGATGAATACTCTCCAGGCTATGTGTTTGATTAATTTCAGAGATGCTGGAACTGGTTATGAAAATGAGTTTGCCTCAGATTAATTCAGGAACCATACGTCAACAGCACATGAACGTTTCAGCGTCCTGAAGCAAAGACTTTAACTGTTCAACTGAAACAGAGGTGGTTTTTATTTTGTTTTGTTTCTGATCTCAGAAGGCAACATATCAGACCCCCCCTGGGCCTGACAGTCTCTGATTCACAGTAGCATTCATATGGAGAAATGCACTTCTAAAGCCTACCACGCATTCAATAAGCAAGCCAAGATCAATGGGATCTAAACACATAACAGAGGTTGAACACTTCTAAGTGCTAAGTGTCTGCCCTGAACTGGGACTATAACATACAATCTAAGCACAGTTTAAAAGCGGGTATGTCATGTCATAATGATTAACATCGGAAGTGAGATCAGAGAAGGGAATTACTACTGCTATCCCTGGCACCTTTGAGGACTGAAAGCTGAACTCTTGGTGACAACGTATCGACCTCTCCCCACACACGCACCACACAGAAAAAGACTTTAAGAAATAGTGCCAAATCACTATGACATTAGTTCATTACAGCTAGATCAATTTTTCCCCAATGCCTTTTATTAACTGCTCAAGGGTACAAACTAAACTCTTTTTGGAATGTTTTGCAGAATCTCTATCCCAATTAATTTTTTATGAGAGGTAAATATATCAGATTAGGAGATATCTTAAAAGCACTGTTTGCCATGCCAAAATTTGTCAACTTCAGCCACGGAAATTTTTCTAAATGCCTCATCCCCCCTTTTCTAAATGCCTCCCTTCTGACTTGAGCAATTACCTCATGGATATTTGTACCCTACGTGAATGGAGCTCGCAATACAACTCGCTCACGTCAATGCATACACCTTCAGTACTGCAAAAGAGCTCATGAAAATCATTAGCTCGCTAGTCTCTCAAAAACTAAAGCCCAACAAAAAGGAAAATTAGGAATTGGGATGAAATACCCTGCTGATTGCTCTAGATTACTTCCTCCCCCTCTCGTTTAATTAGTGAATTGACTGCCTCGGTGTGCAACATGCTGATTCCACTCCAAATCACTCACTGCTTAAAGTTACCCTTCCCTGTGCAGCGAGATGATGCACTGACACTTCAGGGTCAGAAACACTGAAATTTGAATCACAATGATAAAATACATACAGCTGTTTCCTATTCCAACCCAGGCTCAAAGACAATTAGCCAGCACCCAATCTCTATACACCTTGCACAGGGGTCCTGTGTGGCTGGCAAGCTCCTCTCAAAGCACACATACATACAGCAAGTTGCAGAACCCCCAAAGATACAACCCCCACCCCAAAATTAAAATAAGTAGCACTGGCTCAGAGGCGCAGAACACAGCAGAATACACCTCAGCTTGCCAAGTCCATAACTAGTGAAAGAGCAAGGAAAATGATTGTCTGGCATTATTCTCCATGAATGATAAAATGAGGAATACAAATTAGTATTTAGTTGCTCACTTTGGTTTTTAGCCTGAAGACAACACTCTAAAAGCAGCAGTTTGAGATGCCACTTAAAGAAGGTCACATTGTCCTATTTACTGGGAAGTTGCTGAGATAGAAATCAAAATGCTAAGCTTTAGTAACTAATCAGAAACCAGTGCAATGGAAATGACATCTGTTAACTGATACTCAGCAAAACATTAGAAACAGAAGTCACCAAAGATGCGCACTTCTTCATAAAGCCATATGCAGCTGCAACGTGACAGCAGACGCATGGAAGATGCTGCATGAGGTGACACAGGCCCCAAATAAGGGAGAAAGGAGGCCATGGCAGGGGAACGCCACCACCTGAAAGCACCAGCAAATAATGCACCCCAACTTGGTGCGTAATATTCACTTTTAAGGATGCTTTCAAAGGCAGTAAATAGCCATTTCGGTTTAAATTCTAGCTGGCTTCATATCGGGATTGGGCCTCTGGTAATGCCTTAGGGAAAGTCCTTCCTCAGTACCCACAGCACATTCACTGCAGGTTTTAGACGATTCACTTCACCACATAACTAGTCTGGAAATCTGTGGTTTTCCCCTTATTGACTCCTACAAAATTCCCTACTTAGAAATTTAGCTTTTTATTCCAATTTTGTTTGGAGGTTTAAGGTTTGTCTCATCACTGAGCTACTAGCAAAATTAATTCAGGGAATACAGTCATAGCTGGATCAAAGCCAAGGAAATAATGCATTCACTTGTAGTGCCACTTGCATCCAAGAATCTCAAGCACTTTCCAAACAGCCGTGAATTAAGACCCAAGCCCTGGTAGCCGAGGCTGCTGCTTGCCTCCGGCAGGAGGAAAACGGAGGGAGGCACCCTCAGCTCTGCAGCACGTCTGGGGCAGCCGCAGGGAAGATGCCAAGTTTCCCAGCCCCGTGACAAGAAAGTCTATTCCATGGTCCTGTTCCTTCCCCACTTCAGCAGAGGATGCAGCTCACAGGACTTTGCTCTTTCTGGGAGCGTAGGACACTGAACTCAGCTTCTCCTTACTGACAGAGGGTGACAGCAGGGCTGTTTCTATGCTGCTAAATGCAGACGCTTTTGCAGCCTCAGGCAGAAAGCAGGAGGGGGCTAATGCTGTTTCTGTTCTTGCCTCCTTTGTTTCCTTTCTATTTACTCTACTAAAAGAGCCTTCCAGCGATTGCTCTTTTACTGAAGTTTATGACCTCCAAGTTGGGGACCTCACTTAGCACAAGAGCTTACTATTTTTGGATGTGCATCTGTGCTTGTGCACAGGCAATTGCTGGAAAATTTAAGCATGTACAGAACATACAGTACATCACTGCAGTGAGCAACGTTTATTGATCTACCTTGACTTCAATCCAGAAATCCCAGCCGGCAGGAAAGACTGGCCTTCTGACAAACTGCTCCACTGGAGCCTTCCCCCCAAACCAGCCCAGACCAGCAGGTATTTGCACCTCACATAAAGCCTAGGGGTTCACACAGCGACAATGTCTGAAGTCAGGCCCTGAAGTCAAAAGGTCTTCCTATCTAGCCTTGGGGTTTCTGTCCAACCCAGGAGTCAGCAGACCTGGCTACCTTTGTCATCAGGGCCAGTAAATCCCCTTCTGCAGGGAAGGCTGGTGGACCCAGGCCCATTCTATCTTCTTGGTTCCAGGAAGGAGATTGCCAAATCTTGTTCCAGAATATACAAAACTATTTTGCTCCTTACTACTCACTGCTTCCAGGGCCGTCTCCTACCTGTCCTCACTTAGGAATCGCTCTCACACCTTCCAGGGCAGGCTACAGCCTCTCCATCTGCAGCCCCTCGTCTGTCTGGGCTGCAGACGGAGAGCAGATGGTTCTAATTGGCTGCGTGGTTACAGATAAGGAAGAATTAGGCCTTTCTTTAGAGCCTCTTTCCTGGCAGTTACTCCATGAAACATACAGATTCCATCTCCCCATGTGCTTATTTGGATGTACAGATATCAAAGAACACTTCAGCTGAAAATGTAATTGTGGTTCCTCCTCCAGCTCCACCTTGCACACCAGTAGCTGGGAAGATCCACTGGCAAACACCTCAGCACAGGCTTGCAACCCAAGTATGTAACCTAGACTCTGCAACAGATTTTGAGAGTCCATAATAAAAACCTCTCTGAATTTTTTTTCATTGCTATTTGGCCCAAGCTAGTTAAAGTTACGCAATTGCACCTCTGCTTGTAGTGGAGCTGGCGACATCCTTAATCACTTGGAACACTCCTTCCTGAAAAGCCATTTTTCTTTTGTCACCAAGGGACAGCTGCAATCTCCAAAGACACTCAAGGTGCACACTGCTCAGCTTAGAAATAAAGCTGTGAATAATGCGGGTGCACAGCCCTCGGCTCTGGAATGAGACCGTTCTTACCCCTAAAATGCCACAGCAAGAGACTTCTGCACAGTGGACTCCGCGTTGTCTGTTTTATCAGGAAATAACGATCGGCCCTAGAGGACCCTGGCGCAAGCTCACATCCACAGCCAGCCGCTGGCTGGAGTTATTACTGCGTGTTTGCTCAGCCCAGCTCAAACTCTGCCTTAATCCTCTGAGTTTACACAGCTCTTCGAGACCTCAGAAAGCATGTAGGGGGAGGTTGGGGTTGTAAATACCTTTCATAGACAGGGAACACTTAAAGAACCTGAAAAAAACTGCAAAAACCCCACAGCTAGATGAAAAACCTCAAGCGTGCTGCTGGCGTGCAGAGGACAAAAAGAACACCTACAGTTAATAAAATAACTACCCTCAGCCCTCAAGCATCAGTTCAAAATGCAGCCCTGGTGCGAAATCAAGTCCATTACAATCCCCCGTCCCCAGAGCCCATCGGACACTGCAAGGCTCAGACATGCAGCCAAGGACTGGTTACACTCCACTCCTGCCAGACTGCCTTTGCCGACTTTAAAGATTATGTGGGCTGATTTCCCAGAAGGGAAACAGCCTCCAGCTTCTCTCTCCACAACTCTTCACTGCAACACTTATTCCTTAAGTTGGGGAACATGAAATATCCCACTGAACATCAAACAGGAGAAGGATCCACGCAAAGGAAATAGAAAAAACCCACTGCTGCCTCTAAAACTGACCCTGCTTGTCCCTGTTTCTGCCTCCAGCTTCTCTCAGCAAAACTGCAATGGAAAAGCCCCCGAGGATCTAAGCACTATCCTTATATCAACTTTATCATGCAATTAGCAGTAGGGTTGTCAAACGTGTTTGTTTAATAGTTCAGGGAGAGATCCTGGCTCAGAGAGGAACTGAAACAGATTTACTTTTAATTAGGCTACTTTTAAAATATTCCTGTTGACCTGATACCCAGTTTATAGAACATCAACATAGAAACAAATGCTGACTTAATATTCTCGTGCTTTCTAAGCAGACAAAGCATGTTACAAATACAGACAGGACCTCTACTAAGGGAAATCTACTGTCCATTTAGGTGCATAAAGGTGACACAGTCGATGGTAATTCAAATGGAAAGATAGTATTGGAGATATAAATGAGAAAACGTACATGAAAGAAATTAACTTTAAGGTATGGATTTGAAGATGGGTCTGTAGAGAGAGAAACCACTGCAAGAACAGGAGCCAGCACAAGAAAAGACGAGTAGCCAACAGGCAAATGAAATGAGGTGAATAATAAGGAGAGAAAAAAAGGAAGAAAAAAGGAATTGGATAAGAGGTAACTCTACCGGAGGGTGTCAGGTAGGACCACATCAAGGTGACTGAATTTGAACTTGACGTGGTGAACAGGCAAGCAAATGCAAGTGGAGATCTTAAAAATGAGCAGGAGCGCAATTCAATGGTGGGAGAGGAGGAGAAGTTTGAGAGCTCTGCTCTGGAGGGCTACGGTGTAGAATGAGTACGCAGTGAGGGCAGCGAAGGGGAAGGAGCTGTGGAGGTAGGACTGGCCTGCAGCTTGGCACAGCAGCTCCTCGCTGGAAGCCCCACCTGGCAGCAGGCCAGCCTGGCTTCGCTCTCCCTAGAGCTCAGGGCGCTTTGGGAGGCAGTTTGCTGGTATCTCCAGCCGGGAGGCTGCAATTTTCATGGATGGGGAAGTTCTCACTTTTCCTGAAATATAACACACACTTGTTTGTTTTAGTTTCCCGCCCTCTCTTCTCCCCCATTGCAAACTTCACTAAAAATGTAACTCAAGCCCCTAGCCTTTCAGCCAAAGCCACTAAAGCTTTTTTAAAAGGCAAAAAAAAAAAAAAAGCATCTAGACTTGAAGTGACTCTCTTGCTTTGACCCTACATTCAAGCAACGCAATCAATATCAATTAAAATGATTGCAAATGAAATCCTTGCTTATTTAACCTTAGCCTGCAATTCTCCTTTCATAGCTCACATATTCCAGATGAGTTTGGGCCTTGCTTTTTAAAATGCATCACGTTTGCTCTGACCCTGTCACATGTTTAGCTCAAGAATAAGATGGCTTTTTGACAAGACAGCTTTGGAAATATTAAGACATTTGAAGCTGCTACTGGTTTGCAGGTTTATGATACATGATTTAACTTAAAAATAAGAGTGGATGAACCAAGAAACTCACTGTAATTGAAACAGTCAAATTTATTACCAGAGGCTGCGCTCCTGTCACCTGTGAAGAGCTGAAGAGCGAGCTGCCAGTACTCTGCTAAACGCCCACTTGTTATGTCTCCTAAGAATTAAGACCTTTGCTGCTAGGACCTTGAAGACACTGTACCAAGTAGAGACACCTTGGACAAACCTTACCTCAGCACAACGTAGCCAAAAATTACAACAGGGAAGGTCAACATCACTCTACTTTTCAATGCGTTTCAATCCACAATGATTTTACAAGGCTTTGATTGCTTGTTTTGCTTGCACGAGACCTAAATAACTATATATATATATAAAAATAACTATAAAGTGCTGAGCAGTAATTGTTTTAAAAAGTTGAGGAGAAGGGGGCTGGTACTGTTCTCTTCCTTCTCAATTACTCGAGGTAAAAAACCCAGTCCTCTCCCTCCACGGTAGCACCAAGTACCTGGAAACAGAGTGTTTAACAGTAATTTAGGGGATGATAAAAGTCCGAATGAATATATACAGCAAATACCTTCTCTTTAGTAAGAGGTCAAGGAAATCTGCATGAGTGTGAACAGAGGGCTGTCCATGTTTTTGGTATAAACCCTCCTCCGCCATCACCCACTGGGGAGATGGATACACACTCTGCAAGCTCAACAGGAAGCCAGCCATGGCCTTCTCCCTCTCCTCCAATTTCCTCTTCAGAGCCTACGGGCGCCTCGCTGCAGAGAACTGCACCCGTCTTCCTTGCTACCTACTAACAGACATACTGTACAGCTATTAAGACTCCCACAGGTGCTTGCTGTCCATCAGAAAGGAAATGATCCCATTTTAAGCCATCAGTATTTCCTCTAGTGATGGCAGTAAATGCTCAACGAGTGCTCACAGAATTACTGTCAGCGGAAAGTGTGTCAGAGAGCAAGGGAGCTTAAATGATTGAAGGGAAGCTGGGGCACCATTTTCAGGTAGATGAAGTGAGGCATATTGCAAGCCCAGCCTGCCCAGCTTTTATAGGCTGCAGGAGTGCTGAAAGGCACTGCTGTTGGTGCACTGCGAGGCCAACCCGCCCAGCGTTCACAGCAGAAAAAAGTACGTTTCGGCTGAAACTGCTTTCAGCCAGGACTGGGAGCTCAGCCTGCCCAGTTTATGTAGTGTATGAAGGATTTGGGAAAGAGCTTGTGCTTATCTGACAGCACCTACTTCAGGTTATTTCAGCTGCATCGCCGCACTGCTGGGTACGAAAGCTGAGCGTGGAGCGTGTGCCTCCTGCAGACTGATCGCACAAGAAGCACCGCTCTTGCAAACTCCTGTCGTCTCAGCGAGTACCCTCCCAAGAGGGAACAATTAAGATGGCAGCAGCACCGCACACTGCCCTTGCACTGCCCAACATTTCATAAGTGACAGAGTATGCATAACACCTCCATTTTAAAGAATGCGATCTGGGGGACATCACTCTCAATTAACTTCCAAAGGTATCCAGCAAGTAAGCGGCACGGTCAGGCATGCACTCGAGGTCCAGTGTTTTGGGAAGACATTCCTCAAGTGTGACACTGCTGGGCCCACGCTGCTGGTAGGCAGCAATCACACGCTTGTTTACAGAGCAGCCTTTAAACACTTAATCTGAACTAATTCCCCTTCTCCCCAGATTATTTAAACAGGCACTCATATTGAATTCAAACAGCTCCCATCAAGTGACAGAATTAGGACCTGAAGAAGCAGCTCCTTGCTCGAAGCCAGATGTGGCCATTTCATCACTCATTTCCAATCTTGCCAGCAAGGTAACACAACCCCAAGTCTCCAGCTGTACCAGCTGGCCCCAAGCCGCCAAAGGAAAAGGCATGAGGGTTCTACCAGCACAAACTGGTATGGCAGCTGGATGCTTTCACCATTACCAATTTTCAGCTAAACTAGGCAGAAAAAACAGGAAAGCACTGTTGAGTAAAAAATGCCTCCAGCCTATTTGTCACTATGGACAGGAATGCTTAGAAATACTGGCACTCTCTTTAAAATTAATAACAAAAGGAGAAGACACAACTGTTTCAACCTCTGCTTAGAAGGGGATGTCATGCTTCCACGAGCTGGACTCTGGAAACAGAGTTGAGCCAACCTGAGGCTGGGCAGATGGACTGGGCATATGGCTCATTTACCAAAGGCAGGGGCCTAAATTGGTCTCTTCCATCTATACTTGTGCATTTGAAGTTTTGACCTTCATAGTGCAAATTATCTAACAACCACATTATGACTGCACTGACTACCATGTGAATAGCTTCATACTTGAGACTTAAAAGATATAGCTATACCCGTAGGTAGCCTGGTTGTGAATTCAAGAATCTCCGCCTGGTTTCTTAAGCAATTCAAAGCTTCCACCCACTAAATACAAATGTGAAGTTTTAATTTATTTTCTAGGATTCCTGATTCAGCCACACGTGTTGTCTCCACTTATTTTTTGGTACATACTTTTAAAACATAGCCATGAAAAACGTACTGCTCTCAAGGCAGTAGCACCTACAGAATGAAAGCTCCAGACAAACCTCCCACGTGGTGACAGCCTCAAACACATTCACTCCGCAAGTAGCTGCGGACGTTTTGAGATTCTGCCTCCAGCCTATGCTCTTTATTACCTCTCTCCTAGGAAGGGTGCCATTCCCAAAGATGCTGCAGAACAGAGGTATGAATGTTCTTCAGCAACAGCAGAGCAGTCTGCAAGCCTAGCTTAAACTGCAGTTTGACACAGCTTGCACAAAGCCAATGAACACTGCGCTGAAGGAGATCAACGCTCACAAATTCACTTCTGCCAACTCTACTGTAGGGGTGAGAGACTCCAGAAGAAAAAGACAGCCATACCCTGATCCCTGGTGCTGCATGATAAATTAATTCATGTTTTAACACTATGAAACTAGAGGCATTTTTTACCAACTCTGCAGTTGCCCTCAGTGGTAGGCAACAATTTTCAGTTCAGCTGTCATGAGATCTAGAATGCGTATTAAATAATTAGTCCTCTGGTAGTTTCTTTTGGCTAGGAAACAAATGAGAAGAAATATAAATGATCCAACAACAAGGAAAGACGTAGAAGCCAGCCACCTCCAGAAACAGCTGCCCATAGCATATTACTTCAACCTAAGGGGAAAACTCTGAGCGAGGTGACTTCTAGCAGGAGAGAAATGCCTTTCTAAATGTCTAAATATCACATATGCTAATGAAAAGTCCAGGACAGTGCATCTGTGCCACCCTCGTCACCCTTGCTCCTCCCCAAACATGCTGCTGGAGAAATATATTGTACAACTGAGGTCTACAGCTGTCAGTCTCGCCAGCAGCTATGTTCTCCCACATCGAGTGGCTTAGTACACCACGTGCTCGTGAGCAGCTCATCTATAACTGGTTTGCTAGAACAAACAACAAGCAAGCAAATGTTTCCATGTATCCTTAGGGCTTCCTAGAATAGTTCCAAATATTCTGATATCTGTGTCAGGAACAAAACATTCATTTATATCCTAGGCAATTGCTGAGAAAGGGGAAACATACACTATAGTAGCAGGCAATTTTGATTTATTCTATGCTACAAAACATTTTCAGAGAGCTCAAAGGTCATTAACAGATTTTCATATGTTTACAGACAGCAGCAATTTCAAGCTCTGTAATTTTAAAACTGCATGTCAGTCTCTCAACTTCCAGCTGTTATTTCAACATTAGATAATGAACACAATGCAAAGGTTACACAATCACTTGAACCAGCTTATGCTGTAGATCCAGTCACACAAATCATTATTAAATGCTAATTACACATATATTATTTTACAACTCTTATTAGAACAGCAGGGCAAATCCTCTTTTATAAAGAGATCAACAGTTTAGTAAAAGAGGCCAGAAAGGTTATTCTTTTAATGTGACAGAGAGTTGCTCCTCTCTCCCTCCATCACCTAAACCACTGCGGATTTATGAGTCTCGGAAACAAAGCTGCACCTTGTTAACACCACAGCAGTCTGCACATACAGCTATCAGCCCGTATTTTGCTTAAGTGCTTTATAGATCCCTAACATATAGACATTGACGCCTACTTAAAATAATCACCTTTGATCAGAGGGAGAGGGAAAAAAAAAAAGCATTTAGTGGTTACCCAGTGGACTGTCTGAATATGCTCCTTTTTTTCTTTATACAACTACTTTGAAACTGAGAAGACACCCTCCAAAACTTAGAGATTTCTCCTAAGAAGAGTGTTGTTATCTAAGCTAAAGCTTTACAAGACATCAGGCTTCCACGCCATAGATTTTAACTTTATTTTATTTTAATTTTGGACCAGAAGAAATCATTGTAATCATCCAATCTGACCCTTTTATCATGCAGCCAAATGAGCAAAATCACCCAACTGTGAAGGGGTCTGAGGGAAATTTTGGAAGTGCACTAGCAAACTACCCCATTACCAAATAAGAAATCAGCAAATTATGTTTTGCTCTTGCCTCTCGTTCTTTTCTCTCTATCCCCAGGCAATGCAAAGTGTTACCCACTCTGGTTTATTCTGCCCAAATCCAGCTGTCAGTCACACAGCATGTAACCTCAATGGGAATTGAAGAATCTCATCCTAAGATTCAGCTTTGAAGCAGGACAGACCAGCAACGTCCCTTTGTGCGAGGTCTCCTGCAGTGACAGCAATGCTACCCTGGCAAAGTGATGTCTCTCTAATCCCCACCGCATCCTTAGCCAGCAATGAATTTCACACTGGGAAATTCCATGCTTTGACATTAAGTAATTCCAGCTGGGATTTTCAAAGGATAAGAGATAGGAGTCCAATCCAATCACATTCCAATAGGAAGCCCTTAAGGTTTGGTTTATTTCTTTTTAAAAAGGAAACCGATACTTCATTCTCATTTCCATCCCAGTTTCCTCTGGGAGATGAAATTGAAAGCAAGAAACAGAGGGCAAAAGCAGTGCTAATGGGAAGACAGACTTTTATGAGACTGACAAATGACAACGCCAATTCTTGGGTACATCAGTTTGCAACATGTGATACAAGAAGGAACAGATAAATCAGCACATTCGTTACTGTTCCTGAGAGAAAGGAGGATTTGTACTTTTGTCTGGTTAGTCTCACTTGCCGCTAAGGAAGAAGTAACCAAGCAAACACTCCACCAGGACGGCAGACAATTAAAGCTCAAGAGCGAACAAAACCAGCAAGCTGTAGAGAGGAGAACACGTGCAGAATCAAAATCATGCGATCCACTTATCCAAGCATGTCAAATAAGGCCTCGGGCAGGCAGAGCTGACAGGACAATACCCCACTGCAGAGAAAGACCGCAGCAGAGCAGGTGCTGTCCATCACTCCCCTCCTTGCTGTCTCACCAAATCCAGAGCAAGCGGTGCAAGCTTTCATTGGCTTTGCCACTCTCTTTCCAGTACGTTTAGAGGATTTGGGTTTTCCCCCACCCAAACGGTGCTAAGCTGGGCCTCTTTGCAACCACTTCCTCAACCCATGCTAAATTACGAGTTTCTCTTAATGCTTAGTTTTCAGATCCAGAAACCTCTATCTGCACTTCGCAGACCTGAAACTGAAAGCTGGCTGGTTTGTAGGAACTGTTTTCTTCCTGTCTGGAACAAGCTTTACCAGTCAGAGACTAGAGAAAGGGGTATTCATGCAAAGTCTTCCATTTGCTGCTAGCCCTGAATTTTGAAATGCAATAGGGAATTCAACATGATACAGAGCAGCAACTTTCATCACTGCTAACCCACTCAAATTAGTTAAGAGCCCTTGTACATCTCACGATTCACATCTCTGAGGGCTTAACTTTGCTTCTCATTTACTGTCCATGGCACCTTGTCAATGGTAAACAGAGTGAGCAATCCAGATGTAGCACACAGTATTTATTTGTTCAAATGGGCATAAATCTTTGGCAAGAACCAAAAAATCCAGTCAACGTGAGAAGGGTTAAGACAGAACAGATGCAACCAGAGACTCTGGAGAACAGCCTGCATGGAAGCAGGGTTTCTTGTGATTACTTCTGTCTTGTAGCTCTTAATAAGCCACATCACAGCTGACATCTCCACTAGCTATCTGCTTCCTTATGTAGATAACCAGAAACAGAAAAGCTGACATGGCAATTATATTATACACACACACACACGCACGCGCCACCTAACAACTCTCACTGCTACAACAGCACGAGCAATGAAGAACAAGCACATCCCAAATTCTCATCCAGGCTCTGACACCAATTCTGAATGCAATCATGTGTGAGATACCTGGTTTAAAAATTGTTTTAAAAGCGCTCACAAAATCAGGTAAGAGGTGCAGCACATCTCGCTCAAAGGTGTTACGATACAAAGAACTTTCAAGATGAAAAAGAGCTATAAAAGCATTTCACAACTACTGTTTATTAATAAAGCTGTAATCCCCATCACAGCTGTAACCCAGGAGACTCTTGGTGCCCACCTATTCCCAAGGCACATCACACCCGAGCGGCCTGACCCCATGCGCGAGTGTGAAGCCCCTGGCCAGGCGGCGCAGCGAGATGCTCGGCGGCAGCAGGGCAGGCATCCTCTCTGCCACCTCCATCTCGGGAGGCTGTTGCTAAGCGACAACGGGCCGCCGATATCTGCAAAATCCTCCGGCTCTGCCCGCCCCGAGCGCCTCGGCCCTATTCCCAAACACAGCACCCAACGGGCCACAGCATCTCTCTCGTAGCCCTTGATAATCTTGCTTTTATGTGTAAATTAGCTCTTGTCAAGAATTCAGGGAGCCCTATGATAGTAAGAACTGCAAATAAAAAGCTAATATCAAGAATACTACATTTCAAAAAACAGATAAAAGGGCAGAAGGGGAAATTTCACACATCACACCAGAAGTACTCACTAAAGCAGAAAGGGGGTTAAAACACAGGAGTTTCCAGGTATTTGTTTTCAGTGAAGGATATGGATTTCCCAAGGTCCCCACTGTGACCGAGCAAAATTACAACCGTCAGTTCTCAGGTTTCAACAGGATCCATAAAAGCAGGTGACCGAGAGACCAGCACCCTTTTTGCAATGGTGCCAAAAGCAAACGTCTTCTCAAACTTTAGAGATACAGACTGACAACACAAAGGCTTTAAAAACCAGGAAGACCAGCTTAAACATCCACCCATCCCACAGAAAGCAGCAACCTGGGGAGCGCAGGACCATGTTAATTAATGTGTGCTTAACGGCAGCTCATCCCCCATCTCTCTCTCCACACCGAGTACTCTTCCCATCCACACATTATTCTGTTATTGATACAGATGAGGTTTGTGGCTTTCAAATCCCATTATAGAAAGCCTTCCTCTAGCGCAAAAAAAAAAAAAAAAAAAAAAAAAAAAAAGCATACTGAGAAGGTGAGGGAAAGTTCTTTCATAATTTATAAATAACATCACCATTTGGCTTTTATAAGGCCTTTTTCATTAACAATTCTTAAAGCACAACGCAAAGGGAATCCACATTTTGACCTCTATTTTACAGAATGAGAAACGAACAAATACAAAGCAACTTGCCTCCAAATCAACCATCAGTCCTCTGGCAAATCTAGGAGAAGAATCTACATCTCCCAGCTCCTAGATCATACTGTGCTCCAGGAAAACTGACAAACAACATAGAAATCTCCTTCTGACACTAGGAAGGATTTCATGCTGGTGGTAGAGAGCAGATTTTTCTAGGACACACAGTAAATGCAAACACAGATATTAGCTACAAAGGAGGCAACAAGTGGGATTTGTACAGCTTCAACCTTCTATCCTTTTGAGTGTCTTAGATGTAATCAGCTTGAGAATAGCGAGGACAACATGATCAATACATTAAGTCAAGCTGTTTGTTACCAAAAGAGTATAACAGGCAGCTCTTCTTGGCTTCTGAAATATGACACATAACCTGGCCTTTCTAATGTGCTACTTTGGATGGCACCCAAATCCAGCACCATCTGGCTAGCATGGGCATACGTATACGAAGAGGACAGAAGAGAGTCCTGGCTGACAGCTAAAGTGACATATCAGTGCAGCAACGCGGACTTTAAATCTCTTCAGAGTTTGCAAAGTCAGCTAAGCATGCTGGAGACATGAGGCCAGTTAAGTGACTTCAGGGCAATATGAGGGCTGAGAATTTCTTGTAAACATGAGATCCGGGTAAACATTTGTTTTGTTTGTAGAAACCATTGCCAATGGTACAAAAAAAACCACAAACGCAAAAATGCTTTTCCTGGTGTAGATTCGAAGCAGAGGGTATCACATTTCCTCCCCTGCCCCAAAGCTAATCCCTAAATTCAAGAGCCTGATTTTTCCACCTCTGTTTTTACATTCACTCTTGCATGACGCTCTCCTGGCATCACACGGCAGTCAAAACCAACATGTTATTCCACGGCTTAGAGCTTCTTAAAGCTTGGCCTCCCAGCTACAGCACAGGCCACTCCTTCCTTCTCTCCTGCTACCGGAATGCAATGCACAGATTCTTCTAGATTCAGTTTCTAGCATTTAAGTGATGATTTGGCAGCAAGGAAATGAGAAGACTTAGGTAACAGCACGAAGAGCAATCTGTCCAAGAGAACAAGTGGGATGTCTCATCTAACATCCAATTCTGCATTCACCTACACAGTTTTTTGCAGCTGTTAACTCCACTGAGATGAGGAGAGTTACAGTGGTGGAAAAGGAGAGAACAATCATTAACTCAGTTTATGCCAACTCAAAAAACCAGGAATAGCTGAGGAATCCAACAAAATGGCTATCACAGTTTAAGAAAACACGGACCCACCTATCCACGTTGTCTTCTTCCTGACGGTGAGTGTCCCAAAAGCAGGAGACACAAGCGAACATAGGCTAGCCTGATATGATCACACTGTGGATCCAATGGGAGAGTCCATTCAATGGAGCAATCCTCTAATACACCAAAAACCCAGCTGTGTCAAGGTTGGGGGATTAAAAGGAACTTAAAAATTGTAGCTGTCATTTGGGAGGAAGCTATCCCCAAAAATGTGATCAAAGGTTCCCAAATCATCCTGTTTCAGATCTAAAGACATCAAGCCTGAAATCTAAACAATTCCCTTATTAAATGAGTTCAAAAGGGATTTCTTAACTGTCCATGCCCCTGGGTCCTCCCATTGATTTGCGCCTCATAGCGCTATTTTTTCCCACATAATGAATGCTTTTTTCCTTGGAGCACATTAAAGTGTTGCTTCAGAAAGCTGAGGGAAACAGAAAGCGCCATCACAAACACAAATTAAGAGAGAGACAGCTCCTCCTCCCTGGACATCCAAAATGTCAAAGCCACAGAGACCGGAAGATGGCTTTTAACAAACGCAAACATGCCAAGTAGGGGTGACTCAGAGTGATGGTCCAAAGCAAGGTAGTCACTTTTAAGTACTGAAGCCCACCAGACTCCCACATCCCATTCTCAATTCTTTCACTTAAAGAGTGAAGGCATCTAAGAGTTGGTTCTATGTCTTTCCTCTTTGCCGCGATACTTGACAGCATCAACAAGTCCTTCTGACTGTCTCCTATCTGGCATTACAGTACACAACACTGCAGATAAACCACGTGTGGTTTTCAATCCTTAAGTTTCTAACCAAGGACAGCAGAAAGTCACTTCCTCTGCACAAAAAGGGCATTTGACGGAAGAAGTTTCAAGTGAATGAGAAACTTTGAATAAGAACAGAGTCTTTGAGAACTGTGAAGATAAAAATGCTGTTTTTCTTTAGCGTTAACTATCCTCCGCTATCCTGACAGGTTGCACATTTATTATGCCTTCTCCAATGATGCCACAGGGAAAATCTTTTATCCTTGTTTTAAATTCCCTCATGAAGTCATTGTGAAAGTTTCATGTATGTGTTAAAATACTGGAAGTTCATTAGCTATCAATCCCAATTACATCTGTTACAAACAAGAAAGAATTAACCTTGATTTTTTTTCTTGTTATTCCAACAATTCAGGTGAACAAATAAATAAATAAGTACATTTAGCAACAAACAAATAATAAACTCTTGTAAAAAGGGCCTTAAGGTTTACAGGCCAAACTTAACAGGAGCCATGAGTTTTGGAATTAACCCCTTGTTCTGGTCTTGATACTTCAAGCCAATAACAAATCTGTTTGGCAACTGTAAAACAGATGGGAAAAGAAATATTTAAACACTTCTAAAACCCCAGTATTTTACACAAAACAGTCAAACCTTGTTCTGAGCCTGACCTGCTTGTCATTCACAGAGATCAGCTGGCTTTACAGAACGAGCCAATTATCCCTTCCTCAATATTGCAGGTGATAAAACTTCCAGTGAAGGGCCTTCTCCCAGCTTTGTCCCCTAACGCCTGATCTCTGGTTTCAGCACCCCAGCGCCTGCTTCAAGCATGAACTACGACATGCAGTGCGGTGCTTCCTTCCAGAGCCGAGAAAGACCGGGACAGACGGGTGGAGACATGGCCCCGCTGCTCCCCGCACAGCGCCAAGCCCGCACCGTGCCGCTGTCCCCACGCAAAGGTTTCATTTAAGCAACTTCCACTAGCTTTGCCCTCAGCATGCACTTGCTACTTCCCCTTATCTAATCTTACTTTATGGTACTTCACAGTATCACAGGTCTGGCATTTAAAGCATTTGAAGGAAAAACAGACTGCAGAAGCACCCAGGGAGATTAGAATTAAGGCACTAATTGTCTTTGCTGGCCAGTAAGGAGGTGTTGGTGCAAGGGCCAGTGCTCTGCAGCGGCATGCCGGGTCCCCATCCCTGCTACCCATCCCAGTTGTGCCTTGACCTGCTGAGAATGACCTTGGGAAAGCCTTTCTCCTTCCTTCCTTCCCAACCAAAGGGGTGATGCAGTTACCCGTGGGACAACTCAAAATGGCTTCAGCAGTCCCTGACGCAGCACCAGCACAAACATTTGGACAGCAGCACAGTGAACTGGACCAGTTTGCTGACCCAGTTCACCAGGTAGCCACAGAGACAGCAGTATTGACACCGTGCAGCGGACAGCAGAACTTGAGAAGCGCAGGACAAGGTGTCCGTGACTGCCTCAGTCAGCAAAGTCACCAAAAAGTTTTTAAAGGAACGATACCCTGAGCTGCAGTTGAAACATACTGTGTGATGAAGGAATGAAGAGACAGAAAACACAAAGGGGACTGTAAAAGAAAGAGAAAGCCCCTTCTCCCCTTAGCACACCAAAATAAAAATAATTAGGAAAAATAAATTTGCATTTTAAGAGGACACAAGGGATCCCATGAGAAAAAAAAAACCAACCCGCAAAACAACCAAACATTAAGTTCTATTCAGGTTTTGCACTTCTAAAACTTAATAGATAAACAGATCAGGCTACCAATACAAAAATGCATGTAGAATCTCCTCATATATTAAACTCACACAGCAATCACAAAGCTCCTCACTTGCATTAAACCAACCCCTACGGCCTTCTGCACTTTTACACAGCTAAAACAATGCACCTCAGTAATAAATCACTTTAAAACCCAGTGTTACCAATGAAATACTAATTCCCAGGACCCAATTTCACTTTTTGTTACTGAAAAACCACTAATTCTTTAGGGCTCTCCTGTTCTTTGACACACCTTCCTCAGCTGGTTTCCCTGTCTTTTTTTATTTACTGGATTACAAACATTTTGGAGGTTTGGAAAGCATAGTATTTAACATTTTATAGAAACATCTGCCAACAGAGCTGCTAAACACTCTTGTAAGAGAGACAGAGATGTTTATTTAGACATGCTGCTGACATTTTCTGTTGCATTTTGATCCTGAGGCATATGTAGTCCTTCCAAACAATTTAGCATGTACTGTGGAAGCACAGTTCTCGGAGAAGTGCAGCTGAAAGTAATTGAGATTGGAATTTCAGGACCATCACAGAAAAACCATTACCAAAGCTCCTCCCAAGGCTCCAGGCAGAGCAAGCGCCTAGCAGAAAGGCAGGTACAATGCTTCTGGAGTACCAACATTTGAAAGGCGCAAAGTTTGGGGCTTGCTCGGGACAATTTCATGACTGGCTTGAGCGATGCTGGTTACGCTGGCAGGCACCACAGGACTGTGACGTGCAGCGGCCTCATTTCAAGCTGGCCACCCCATTCCCAGCCATAGGCCACCACCACAACAGCCTGTGTTAATAGAAGGTGCAAAATTCACACAGAAAATTCACACTTCTGTAGCACTGCAGCAGCAGTGCAGGTGTCCTGAACTGCATGCTACTCCCACAAGAAGCTACTCGCCACCACGCCGAGCTAGCTGGGTTATCCCTTTAGCTATGTGAGTCTCAGCACCGCATGATGCACAGGCGTGTCCTTAATGCTCCGGATCTGTGATCGCTGCTAGATTTAATTACAGTGGCTGAAAGACCTATCATCTGACTCTTCCCTGCCCTTCTGCTGGAATTTACCACTTCGCAAGTACAGTTGACAGAAGAGAGCTTATCCAGCCCACAGCCCCTGTGGTTCATAACCTGAGGGATTACTGTAAACTATAAATTGATCACAGTTAAATCACCTTCAGCTCCTGCAGCAAAACCCCACACGGATAATGAATCTGCATCTCTGGTCTCTCTACCTTTGTTTCTTATCTGTTAAGAGAAGAGTAACCCTTCATGACAAAGTTAAAACCATTATGTTGGCTACAGAGTTTTCAGACAGGCTATATAAGTACTTAAGGAAAAGAACGAAGAAAAAACCACAGTATCAACCAGCACTACAGCAATCTGAAGAAAAAGGGAGAATCCCAAACTCTATGCTTTTGACATCTGATCCCTCAAAGCAAAGGATAATACTTTCAACAACAGATTATGAATCTGTGTATACAGAAAGGATTAATGCAGCTTGTTGGTTACAGAGATGAAAGAAATAAAAAAAAAATTAAAAAGGAGAACTGAATTAAAGCTAACCACACAAAAAATAAGTGGTTTATTAAGGGCTGTAGACTTAAAACAAGCAAGCAAAGTACTTGTGTGCAGCAGAGGAAGAGGAAATCTACTCCAGCTGACTTTACTCACTCAGCAGTGTGGATTTTATTCTCCCCCCAAAGAATACTGTTGCAGAAGTAGCTGATTTACATTGTGTTTGTGTTCTAGAACACAGTGAGGAAACAGGATTTCATTGTGTTAAGACCCCTGTAACCTCCTCATGGAGGGAAAAAAAAGGATCTTTGCCTGCAAAGCTTGATCCTCCACAGTAATGCATGTGCTATAAGACTGTCTTTTCTTCTGATGCATGTTTTAAGCTATTTGTGTAAATAACCATGGCGGTTACCCCCATCTGGTTTCCATAGGGAAGCATTTTAACTGTGAAAAAAATAAAGACAAAAACTGGTATATTGTGAAAAATGCCTTTTCTGCAACTACTTTCAATAAGAACCACCCCAGGAATTTTCTTTCACTTGAGCCTGCTTTAATAATGCTGAGAATCTGCATGTATTTGCATAGAGCAAATTATTCCAATTAAAAAAAGAAATGGTACTGCTGTATCTATCTACATACTTATAATTACTCTGAAAGAAGTAGATTTTTTGGATTCTTCTTTTGGGTCCAGAGGTTTTTAATTCCTGATAAAGGTCAAATCATCTCATTCAAAAGAGATGATGAGGCTCCACCAGAGTTTGACTGAAAAAGATCACCAAAACCAAATGCTCTCATATTCTTTAAATAAACTCATAGGCCTTTACTCAAGTGTTAAGGATATTTAAGGACACTGCAGTAAAATGTATATACTTATTTCCAGTCACTCTTATCAGGCAGAGCTTGTATTAAGTGGCTAGAAATCTGAATAAGAAACTCCTATCACTGCACCTTTTTATAAGTTCCTTCTATCCAAAGGAACCAAAAATTCCTGATGCTCTGAATATGCCATGGTGACTTGTGATCTGAGTGAATGGAAAGATGTTAATTTTAAGGGGGGATAAAAGAACAATACACAAAACTCCAGGTCTGAATCTCTTTATAACAGATTAAATGGATTAACTAATAAATAAGCACAAACTCAGAGATTCATAGTGATAACTAAACAGCAAACACTGTTTCAGAAGCAGCAGATGCACTCGCTTTAGAACGCCTGATGCACTTGCCTTCACATTTATCAGTTAAGATATACTACTGCATTTTCTTTTTTCATCACAGAGACCACTCCTAAGAGACAAACTCACAGAGTATAAATAATCTGTTAAATAAACGAACCAGTATGTATCCAACTTCAAGAAACACAGGACTCAAATTTGCTCAGTCCAACAACTACAAGGAGAAACCCAGGCAGGTCAGTTCCTAGAGATCAGCAACACACATCTGAAACATACTTTGGCCCACGAAGACTTGCAAAAACTTAAGGCAGCACACACAAATTATTAGTTCATAAATTAGTCATATTAACAGCCTAAAAATTAAACATGACCAACCATCTGAACAGCTTCAGATCACTCTGATCCCAGTGCAGAGCACAGAGTCAACCAGTTGCAAAACTGCAACTTGAAGTTGCCAACAAGCAACTTCGTAAATCTGCTTTCCTTCATCATTCCCTGGCACCAAGTGTCTGGATTCATACCACAAGGCTAATTTACCAAGTGACAAAAAGAGTCAGAGGAATCCCGAAAATAGCTCCGTGTTCACCTCCCTGGTAGCAGGGGTAGTTGTATCACAGAATTTTTGACAAGGTGCTCAGTCAAGTCAGTCCAACATATCTTCCGTGCCTGCCTTCCCTCCCGTTGCTGCTTGGTCCCCAGAATATTTCATTTGGGACCTTTCCCTAATATTGAAATACGTAATTTGAGGCTGCCTGCACAGTCCACACACACAGAGTTAATGTCAGCCTTCAGCCAAGGTAAAAATGGGTAAGTCACCGGAAGATAAGCACTGAGAAGAAGAGAATATAGATATTGGGAAGGGAATAGTAAAGGAAATAAAGATCATTTTTCAAACAGCTGGGCTAAGAAGGATGTCTTTCTTTTGAGGGTAGTGCAGGAGTTCGGTGCATTCCCCCCCACAGTTTTCATGCACACTAAAGAAAACAGATCTAGGCTCTCCAGCAAGTTTGCCCACAAAGAAATCCAGCTGTTGAGCAGCCAGAAACAAAGACCCTGTGCAGGTCCCCAGCAGCCCCTGTGCAGGGACTGGGGCTGAGAGCCTCCACATCACCTTTGCAATGTGAGGCAGCAGCACCCCCATGGCTTAAGATCTCAAACTTTTCTTGTCCTAAAAGCTCTTTCTAGCATAAATTATTTTAGGCACAATTCAAATACCTTCCTCTGAAATCAATTCCAAGAATTCAGAACCAAAAAGCCTCAAGCAGGCTCTCAGATAACGCACAAATTTTAAAGAGCGAGCCAAAGTGCAAGCTACCTGCCAACTGAATTATTTAGGAGCCATGTGCACAGGACTTCAGGCATTACTTATTGCTGCTGGTGTAGCCCCTTCACCTTCAGGACAGACAACTCCGTGTCTGGCTCGGATTGACATAGAAAGAAAAATATCCCTTTGTGCTAGAACAGAGGCTCTCTCATGTGGCAAAACTCACGAGCTAAAGAACAGAAATACAATACTATATATATAAAAACCAAGATGGTACAAACACCATTACAGACTCGTGATGAGATACTGTNCAAACTTAGTGCTTATAAAGACAAGTGATACAAAATTGGTCAGAGCTTCATCCAGACAGACACATTTCTCCATTAAGCCTTATTAAAACACATTCTCTAATTCAGCTTTTACTCAAGGAAGGTTTCCGATTGCCAGATAAGCCACACATCATTTGTAATGTGGACAAAAATCCACTAAGAATTAGTCTAAAACCAAACTCATTTCCTCTTCAGGCTTGGGCCAAGATTTGAATCAAGGTCTCTGGAGGCAAAAGGACTACAGCATTATAAATCATTACTGGCTGCCCATTTGCCTTCTTTGCATATTTTTACACTTTTTTGAAATCCACATATGTGTAACATTGAAAAAATTGGTGGGGTATTTCAGATTATAATTCAAGAGACAATAGCAAATGGTTGCTTTGAAGGTCTGTGAATTGAAACTTTCGTACTGTTTGCATTCATCAGTGGATTTGTTATAAAACAGAAAAACTGAAATTAATTCATAGTCATTTAATCACAACAGCCTTGATTCACCTCTCAGCCACAAAACACAAAGGCATGCCGTGATTCTGTATTTCCAGGACTTAAACACCTTGAAATCCCTGGATAAGAATTAACATCCTTTTATTTCACTAACTGAACTAGTAATTTCACTAAGAAAATAGTCACAGGCATAGTTTCACATCTATATATATTATGTTTATGGGAGTGAGGGCACTTACCACTACTAGTAAGTCTTTTTTTATTTTGCAGGTTAAAAGCTAGCCAGGATATACAGTAGGTAATCAATTTTAATAATTTAATCACTTCATGTACAAATCTCATACCTTTCCTTTATCCTGTCATTTCTGAGGGGAAAACTGAATAAAACATGGTCAGACTACACAAGAAGTCAAACCCAGAACCACAGTTTTCAGTGATCCCACCTTTAGGCCTTGTTCCTTGGGGCATTATCTCTGCAAAAATTTGGCTTACATGAGAACCCACTACCTTAGGACAGAAGACCACCGTCAGCAACAAAATAAAGCTCAGCAACTGTTCTGCCTGGAGGAGCCACTTAAGTCAGGAAAATGTTTAAAATACTGCTGAGGAGATCCAAGAAAAGGCCTCAGCCATGGTACGGATACAGAGAAGACGGCAGCAACGAGGTGCGCTCCATGAGACGGAGCGGTAAAGGAAAAAAATCAAATATTGGTGAAGGCCGAAGGCCTCTCGGCAATCTCAGTGTTTCCTAAGCTGTCAGTAATGAGGCTGCTGCTGTCACTTACCCCCTCATTCACTCTCTCCCATCAGACACTGATAGCACGCCTGTCACAGCCATTGCAAAGCGGGAGTCAGAGATGACAAATCACAGGGAATACGTGTCAACACAATCAACTGGCCTGAAGACAGACAGCTGGTGCGCAAATTCCACCACAGACAGTATCGCTTGTGAAATCATTCCAAGGCATTTTTAGCAATCGCAAGCTCTCAACAACAGCCCTGTTTGCTAAAAATAGCTCACTGAAAGCTTGCTCCAGCATTAATAACAGCGCTGGCTAAATTTGAGTCATGACCCACTTGGTGACATATAAGCAAAACAAGCGCAAACCTCATAAAGAAGTAAGAGATTACAGTGCTTAGAGCCCTAGCAATTTTAATGCACCTATATTACAATGTTTTCTCAACAACATTAATGTCAGTTGCTAATATATTCCCCTGAAACGCTGGATAGGGAGGCAGGCAGGCAGGATCCTCTACAGCTAGGTAAAAAGTGAAGGCTCAGATAATTCTTCAGCACAAACATACATCAGTGTAGTTCAATACAAACGCTCCTCACTGCAAACAAAAGGGACCAATGCATCAGAGGTGCTAAGTGTCCCCATCTCTCCCATTTCAAAAGTTCCTACTGGGCATCCATCAGCTTACAAAATATAACTGCAATATCCTGGAAAAAATAGCAAACGCTGCTTCCCCAATGGTTTTGAATCTGGAGAGGTAGCAGCATACCAGGGAAAAAGAGATCCACTTCCCTTTGGTATACAACTAACCACAAAAAGGCACTTTTCCTAGCGAGAGCTGTAGCAGCACCTGCAAGCTGTAACCATTCAAGGCCTTTGAGAACAACGCAGAAAAATGGCAAGGGCACAACGCACTCTTAAAATTCACATACCCTGGCAGCAGCATTGACTCTTCAGGTGTAAATAAGGACAGAATTCAACCCCAGACTGTTTCAACAGAAAAATCTACTGCCTCAAAACTCCTCATTGCAGGTACGGTACCACAACACGGGCCACCGGACTTGTCTGAATTAATCCTAGACTGAAACACAGCCTCTTGTTTAAAAAGGTTCAGTTCAGAGATATCCAGAGATGAAGGAGTCATCGCAACCCTTGATAAACTGCTACAGTCATTAGTTATTCATCGTGGTAAAATTTTGCAGCTTATCTCTAGTCTAAATGTATCAATGTTAGAGCCTTCCAGCCACTGGATCTCGTTACAGTTTTGACTGCCAGACGGAAGAGCTCTCTATTATCAAATTTCTCTTCCCTATACAGGCTGTTATAAATTGTAATCACGTCACCCCTTACCCTCCTACAATAAAACAGACAGACCTCCTGGAGCCCTTCCCTGCGAGACAGATTTTCTGATTCTTTAAGTTCTCACGACACTTTTCTGAAGTCTCTCCAATTTTTAAACATCCCTCTTGAACTGCAAGCACCAGGATGGGATACAGTATTCAGGCTACACTTGTGCCAATGCCAAATATAGGGCTATATAACCACCTTAGACCTACTCAGCTCAGTATTTCCCTGTCTATACATTCAAGGATTTCATTCTTGGGCACAGCTAGGCTGTGAAAACTCAAGTTCGGATGGTTATATATCTTGACACCCAAGCTTCTTTCAGGATAGCCACTTCTCAGGAGACGGCTATCCCTCCTCCATCTCCTCATTATACAAGAAGGGCCCTCATTTTGTCTCTAGAGTACGGCATTGTATTGCATCAGAACACACCGTTCACAAAGCAATCCCAGTCACTCAGGTCCTGTTCCTTATCTTGCACTCCACCTAATCTGTGTGTTATCTGAGGACTTTATGAGTAATGGTTTTATTCACCACCCCCACCCCCCACACACACACCCCCCGGGTCACTGATTAAAAGGAGTTAAATAGTGCTATGCCAAGGACCTACTACAAACATACCTTCTGGAAGCTGCTTCTTTTTTGCCTGCCCTATTTTGAAACCTTCCAGTTAGACAGTTTTGAATCCAGTTCTCACACTACTTCTATTAAATGTCTGCATTAACAAAATAATAAAGCTGGGATAAACCCACTCAACTTCAAAATATATTGAATCAAATATCTGGGGCTTTCACAGCTGATTGCAACAGATCTCAGAGAAAAATAGAGCTACCGACTACCATGCAGATAGCATAAAGCTTATTTTAAGTGTCCAAGGGTCCACATCCAGCTGCCTGCTTTGCACTGTCCCTCTAGAGAGCAGGACTGCACGTTCGGCGGTTGCTGCTGGAGGTGGTGTCACAAACCTGCCACATCGGCGTGCCTGGGGGGAGCACTGGCAGCACATCCAGCAGAGCAAGGGAAAGCTCCTGCTCCCAGAAGAAACTCCTCAGGGTTATGTAGGGTGGCCTTCTCCAGATTAGACAAACCAGAATTGTGCCTTTGAAGCACAGAGCAGGTGGTCCTCTTAACTCTTCTCAGTGGGGTCCCCTAATCCTAACATGATAGAATTAGATTATCTGTAATGCAAGGAGATTTACGTGCAATGAGAACAACGCTCTCCAAATGAGTACGACAGCAGAGTTACAAGACCGTGCAAGACGTGCCCTGTTGCCTACACAGTGTCGAGCGGCCCCAGCATGAGCTCAGCCAGCTCCACCGTGCAGCTACAAGCCTCACCCCACCCACAGTGTGCAGCTGCACAGGACAACCCCGCTTTGCAGCCCTACTTGAAGAAAATAAGGTGTTTTAAGAGTATGCTTGCTGATCTGTAATATTACAAGTTAGTTTCTAGGGTTATTCCACAGTTTCTTCCAAACCTTGGAAAACTGTACACTGTAAATGAGGGCTTGCTGCTCTGGTGGACAATGGGCAGGAGGTCATCCAGACAAGATGGTGAGGTGCAGTGATGAAATGCATCCCTCCTTCTACATCTCCACAAAATGATGGATCAGATACCAGCCAGTACCTCCACTTGCCACCAACTAGACCTTACGCTCTCCATTTTGTGCTTAAATCACATTTCTCTATATCAAAATATCATAGTTGCCAACTCTTTTTGATGCTCCATATCCTCTTAGAAAAGCCACAACCAGAGCCAACACCATGTTTCCACAAGTCCTGTTAGAGACAAGTGTCTGATGGACAAGCAACCATGAGAAAAGGGATGCAAGGAATGCTCTGAAGAAACAGCACAATATCTAAACATACATAGTTGAATCCTCTGGGTCTAAAACTCAGAATTCATCCTTGTGACACCAGTGCCTGCCACTGCACTGCTCTTCCTCCCAGCAGCACCGCCACGCTTGCACAGCGCAGAAGTCAATGAAAATTTCTACCGCTTGTCTCTTAGATTGCTGCTAGTTCTCAATCAAAGCAAATTTTATTCTTTAAGAAGTGCTCCTGATGGCATAAAATCACACGTAGCTTAACCTTTAAAATAATTTTGATCTTGAGCCACTCCAAACCTAAGATCTGGAAACCACATACTTTAAATGCTACTCAGGGGTCTAAACAGCCAGTGCAATGAAAAAAGTGAAATGTATTTTTGCTGCCCCTACATACTACAAAGAAAGATGCCTGTTTTCTGCACTAGTGCGACATTTTTAAAAGGATTTCTGGTCTGCTGTGAAGTCTCACCTGCACACAAAGACAGGGATGACTCAGGAGCGAGGCACATCCTTCTTTGTCTTAGGGGGGTTTGTTCTTCCTTGTGATGACTGATGAGCCAAACGGGGGTGCCTGGATGCTTACGGTTAACAATTCAATTCTTCAACAAGTTTGTACCACAACACAAAAACCCATCTGATACAGAATCCAGCTGAAGAAGCGTTGTGCCTCTGAAGTCGGAAGTACTGCAGCATCCACGTAACTTTAAAATAACATTAATGGATCAATGACACCAATGAAAACAAGAATAACTTCACCTACAGAAAAGTGACGGTATGACTGACCGGTCCTTGTCAGCGCTGAGATTCTGTACTAAGGATGGAAATAAAAGGCATACAATTCAATTTAAGCAGAAAGAAAATCTAAGATTAGCTGTGGAACAGGTGTCTCTCATTCCCACACATCCAGAGAAATTAAACCCCTGCTTAGATGCCCCTTCCCACTTCCTGAAGCTTTATAAAGATAGCCCTGGCTAAACTTCCCAGGGGCAACAATCTGGAATTTCTCACGAGAACAGCATGATAAAGCTGTTAATGATAAATTCATGCAGGGGTGTAGGAAATCAATATAAAACGGCAGTTTCATGGGCAACATTGCATATTACACAGTAGCCAGAGCCTGAATAGCATCTTATCCCCACCACTGAGCACATCCTGAGGTCAAAGGAGGGTGTTGCTTTTCTTTGTACTTGGCAGGAATAGCCTGGAGTTAGCCAGCGAGCAGGCAATGAGCCTGGGCGAGCAGGTCCCAGTAGCGGAGACTGGGAGCTTTACTACAACATCCAGCCCAGGAGAAGCTGACAGCTCTCTCATGTCAGTCCCACACAACTCCGCAAGGAGTTTGCGTGCTCACCGGGGATTTTTCTTCCTTACATTTTCTCCACCACTACTGTCGAAACACCAAGGAAAGTACTTGGCAAATTTGGCTGTGTCATTTTTCAGTGGCTTTTGTGTCACTGGAACTGACAAGCTCCTTATCCTGCCTGACAGGAACAGCCACGGGGACTTCTTGAAGCGAGTCTGCGATACAGGCCAGGCAAAGCTCCTCATTTTCCTTTTAGCTCCAGTAACAGCTCTGAAAGCGCTACAACTGCGTGTCTGTCCCATGCGAAGTTTTTGTTTAAACACTCCCGCAATGACAATTTGACTCCTATCTGCAAAATGAGGTTTTGAATATATTCATAAGAAGACTTATCACAAAAATAATATAAATGAGCTTTCTTGAGGCTTGCCAATATTTTTAGCCATGTCAGTGTAAAGCCTTTATCTTGTCTAGCAAAAGTTGGCAGGTTAAATCCAACCTAGACACTCGAGACTGCACAACGGACTGCTGCCAGTCAAGAAGCCAAAGCATCACATCACTGTAAGTGCAGGCATACTCTCTCATAATCACTTGATACTTCAAGGCAAACAATAAATATGCCTCACTTCTCCACAGCCTTTACCCAAGCAGCTCCCTGAAACTTCGCTGGAATGTGGACTAGTGCCACCATCTCGTTTTCAAAGAATCTTCCTTTCACCTCCGTCGCCAACAGATTTCCCACTCCCCTCAATGCCTTTTTTTCATTTGTTTGTTAAAAAAAAAAAATTCCAGGGTCAAAGAGCCCTCTCACCTTGTACTACTTATTCTATTAGGATCTACACAATAAGTTGAAAATATACTGTGCAGTGAGGGTAGCCCACTATATATATACCATAGGGAAAATCCATTAATAGAAAACTTACTCTGAAAAGAAGCAAGTGAAAAGAATATCCAAAGCAGATCAAGTACAGCTCAACCAAGAAATACAATCTTTTCAAACTTTAGAAGAAAATTAGAGTGGCCATAAATATCTAGCTAATGAGGGCTTTAATGGGATCTGTGCTCCTAACTCCTTCAAGCTGCTAAAAAAAAAAAAAAAAAAAAAAAATCTCTGAATGTCTATAGTGCCAAAATCTTCAGGAATTTTATATTTGCTCTGCTTATACAAACCCCAGACATTCTTACAACCATCCATTCCCTTTGCTCATAAATATTTATCTAGTTGGAGCCAAGTGCATAAATGAACCTTCCATCCTGCTTATGGCTGTTCTCCCTTTAATCCTTAATCCCTTTGCACTATCTTTCTTGTCTCTAACCTGCAGAGGACTCTGACTGTTTGCATTTAATTCTTCTTACACATGCCCTGGAGCACAAATGGCTTGTCAGGTTAAAGATAAAGCAAACATGTACTGCCACCAGTAGAGTAACCAGCCTTTTTGATATCAGAACACCTGCAGCCAAGGCAGGCCAGGTAATGGAAGAACGAATGAGAAAGTGATTTGGCTGACATCTCCCCACTCAGCAAATACAGAGACTGTTCTAGGACAAACCTCTTGCCTCTCTAATTCACACTAATTCTGAAGGTGGTCCCCTTCCTCTTTTTAATCAAATGCAGCAACTCCAAGGATGGCAGAGCCAGAGATGAGCCAGAGAGATCACGTCTAAATTGCATCTTGAACAACCATGCAAGCAGAGCAGAGAAAGGAAAAGTATAATATCTATGCCAAAGACATCAGCAATGAGAGGCGTGAAGTCATCAAGAGATGAGAAGGACCTGGACAGTGTTTTACCGGTACAGGCAGAAAGGTCAAGTCAGGAGGAGCACTTGGATGAAAGAAACATTAGTACTTAGGCTTGCAGAAGGTCAGAGGAACAAAAAGACAGGGTTTGTCAGAGTCAAGAGTTCTGGTTCCTGAACAAGTCCTTTCCATTTTCCTCCTGACCCGCATTTCCAACCACAAAGCCTTCCACTTTTTTGGAGCTACGCTTAAATTACTCCTCTATTTTAGACCAAACGCACAAATGAAATTCCAACGCAGTTTTCTTCAGTAATGAACATCTCTCATTACTGCCGAGGAC
Organism: Fregata magnificens; assembly: GCA_013389945.1. Classification (NCBI taxonomy): domain Eukaryota; kingdom Metazoa; phylum Chordata; class Aves; order Suliformes; family Fregatidae; genus Fregata; species Fregata magnificens. The sequence goes on along the minus strand of WAAD01021003.1, from coordinate 517,485 downwards.
TTCAAGAATATCCACCTTCTTCAGTCCCCGAAAAGCCTTCCCATCACTTTAAGCAATGCACTAGCTGTGAAGTCTGCCAGCTAGAGCTGCTGCTGCTGTCTGGAAATCTGATAGACCACTGCCCAAGGCAACTCAGTGGGACAATGCTGCCAAAAAAAAAGTTGCCAAGGCCCTGCCCACACTCACTCCTGGAACTTAAGAGAGCATGGATTTTTTTAATGGGTGTTTCTTTCTGTTGTTCTTTCCAATCAACTTGTTATTAGTGTTCCTTCAGAACAGAAAAATTTAAGGTTTTGGAAAATGTATCTAAGCATGCAACTGCATCATCTGGCAGATTAGGCATTTAACTGCAAGGATAACATTACATAAATCACTATGATGAGCCTGTTGAAGCACAATGTTTCCACCCTGCTTCCATCCTGAAATGTCAGATTGCAGAAAAATCTATCAGATTTTGACATAATTTGGAAAATATTTATCCTTATTTCTTTCCAAAATCCTTCCTTAAATCACACACACCCCCCCATGGCCACAGGGAACATGAACAGCAACAAAAACAAGAAAAAAGGGGGAAAAGGGGTGATCAAAAGAGAGTAAGTGAAACCCCTTGAACTGCAGGAGCCCCTAGACAACAGTGCCGTATTTGCAAATAACACCCCCCCAGTCAGTTTGAGAGCTCTCAAAGATTTGGAGTCAAGGTGCACTGTTGATTCTTTGATATAATTAACATGGTTTGTCTCAGCATCAGTAAAAAAGGGCTTTTGCCTGCTAGCAAAGTTTTTGGCTATGCACACTATCGTTTACTTGAATGAAAGGCTAAAGAGCTAACTGAAGCTTTTTTCTGTCGCAAAAATTTCAAATACCGTGAAGTGTATCAGTTTATGAACAAACCTTGCTAATCGACACATAAAAAGAATATCCCTTAAAAAAAAATAAAACCCCAGAAAAGCAAACCTGATCTAATTGTTTTCTTCCAACATTTCTCAAATACTTTCAACAAAGTGCACAAGTTCAACATCTACTTATAAAAGTCTTTATAAAGCCTTATGAAAACGTATCAAAGTAGCTACATCCACTACTGTATATTTACATGGCTTCTTGGAAACCTTAGCCCTGAATAAATAACTACTTGAAAATGCCTCATTTTGGCACAAATGCTTCCTGCTGTTTCAGCTGTTACAGGAAGATTAAGCTGTGATCCACCTGCTAGCAGCTAGCAGGTAGGAACAGAGAGTTGATGCCCAGAACAGGTAAGGCGAAAGCTCCAGGGAACTCTGCAGTCTGGCAAATACCTGCTACAGCAGGAGGGGGTATGTTCTTCCAATTGCTGGAACAAAGCCCCTACAAACTGCTAGAGGTGACCCAAATACCTCCCTGTACTCCCCAAATTTGGGAGAAGAGCTAGATTTAAGACTGCTAAGTTTTAATTTACTCTTCTTTGAATTTATGTTTTTGTTTGTTTGAAAGCTGCTTCCTGTTTAAAGTTGCAGATTCGGGACTAGAGAAATTAGGGTGAGAAATGGCTCAGTAAAGTCACTGTGAGCTTAGTCAATGGATCAAGTCCTCTGCAATTACTGCAACGCAGCGTCCGCAGTGGAGGAGTTTATCACCACTAACAAACAAGAGCAACAAAGTCTTCCTGCAGTGGCCCTGAACGGCCGGGTTCGCAGGGCTGGCAGCGAAGTGCCAGAGCAAAGCCCTGCCTCAAATTTGAGACTGATGGGCACCGTGAGAACCCCAGCGGCACCGACTCCAAGTTGCAATAACTGATTAGTAGGGAGAAGCAGCACATTTATTTATAGAGGCAGAACCTGCAAGGAGAGAGATTCTAAAAGTTGATAATCTGGGAAAGAAAAATACCCATAGAACAGTTTATTGGGACTTTGGAAGTGGCCTTTTTTCTTCTGTAATACAATATTTGAAGTTACCTATAACAAAATAAAAATAAAAAAAAAAAAAAAAAAAAAAAAAAAAAAGGAGGACTACCCGAACCTATAATAAACCTATAATAAACCTTGACTTCACACAACTAAGCAGCTGCTAAATCCTCTAATATTTCCTAACTGGGTAAATACAAAGCACTAAGTACTCTCGGTCCCCTCATGCCTCAGCTAGCTGACTTGGGACTATGCCAAGTTTAAGCCTCCTCTTGCATAGCCATGGAGAAAGTTTGCGGTTTTTTTTTTACTCGCCCCAACCCCCGCCCCGACAGAGGTACTTTTTAAAACCACGTCTCCAATAACCCCACTGAGCATCCTCTCACTGACACTTCATTACAGGCTGAAACAAACTGAGCATGGCACAGTTACAAATTCACAGGACAAAGCGTCTGCTGCTTTAACTACTCCCCCAAATTGGTTATTAAAACTTCCAAAAGCTGAGAACACAAAGGTCCCAGGACACTGTCTGCCCACTGGAGCAGCCAGTCTTTATGTGTTTGAACACGGTGCTTTCCACTTCATGCCTCCACCAGCTGCTTTCATTTAGATGCAGGTCACATTCACACAGACTAGAAAGCATCACAAACCCGTACAAATTGCTAACATGGGAATTCAGGTCCTTGAGACTCATGCACTGCAGCCAATGGACAGTCTATCATTTCTCCATTAAATCTTTAAATAATAATAATATTGCTATTAATAAATAGAGTGCCTTTCTTTTTTAGTACAGGTTCCTGATGCCTAGAATAACTTTGCTATAGATTAAAAAAAAAAAAATAATAATTTTAACAGATTGACAAATCTATTAAGTGGCTATAAAATACAAAAGTTCAGTGGTCTGAGGAGACATGAATTTTCTTGTCAATCCACTGGTCACACTTCATACATGGTTGCAACACTTCGGGAGTGGGGGAAGGAAATTTGGGGAAGAGCATCAGTTGAAGCTGGTTTCCAAAGGCAGATCAGAGAGCACACAGGCAGCAGCAGAGAAACATATGGTTGAACCCAAGCCAAAAATCTGGCTTCCTTAAGAAGTGTAGGATGACAAGGCTCTTGTAGTGGTAATAGTAGGCTGAAAAGTGGGGGTGGAAAAATTCCCTCTGCTCATGCAGAAGGCAAATTCTGTAACATCTACCTAACAGTATTTAATTCAGAACAGCTGGGGTTTGGAGAAAGCCATCAAAACGACCCGTTAAAGACAGTCAAAAGCTTGACACTTCATGCTTTGATAGCATTGTCTCTTCACTCACCATCACTTTATGATATATTTAGGAAAATGGTAAATAACACATCGGTGTCAAAAACCTAAAGCACTTTGCAGGACATACATCTATACATTACTTGGTTGAGAGCTGAAAAATATCTATGCCTTTGCTATCTCACATTAACATTTCCATGGAATTGGGCATATGAAAATTGATGGTGATCAAAAGTTAATTACAGTGTTTATGTCAAAAATCAAGAGAGCAGAACGGTGACTTTTAGTCTGGGTGTTCCCTTCACTAAGCTCAGCTTCTTCCAGCCAGACAGACTCCAAGGGAATACCATTTGCTCTTATCAGCAGGACTGATGGTCTGTTCTGTTCCATCCGTGGTTCACAGCAGACTAATAGTACCAGCCTACAGCTGAAAAATACTGCTAGGATAGCACCCCCTCTATTGCCACCAACAGAAATTCTAGGTGCACCTGAGTACTAGAAAACTGCATAGTCAGAAAGATAATAAAAAAATATCCCAGGCAAAAAACAACCCGGAAAAAAAACCAGAAAAAAGACACAGACACAAGTTCCAATGTTTCAGATGGCAGCAACTGCAATTCCCCATCTACAGAGGGCCAACACAAACTGCGGCTGAGGCCATGTCCCAAGTCTGTAGACTTAGTGAAAGCTACTGCTTTGCTTTTTTTCTGCTGCATGTCCTCCTCCTCCTTGACATAGACTGTGCTGATTAACAGTTTTGTGACATTTGATGAAAAAATACTCTAGAAACTGGCTTGCATAGCTGCTTAGACAGCAGCAAACACCATATTTGTGGAGTACGAGTGAGCAGAAAGACATCTGCTTGCTCGACTTCAGTAGGTGCAAGTGGCTCATTCTTCAGGACATGCTTGCTTTCTCCGCTTGAGTGTTCATTCCCTGAACTGCCTTGTCTCCGATGGCTGAATCCAATCCGTTTCCTTTTTGCATATGAAAGAGTTGATTTTAGGAGGATTACGGGCGATGCACAGAGGCTGCTGTCCAAGGCTTGTAAGATGCTCCTTTGCACCTGCATGCAGCTTATAAACCAGTTCCGCTACCAAAACTGAAACCGAAATAATTTCTATATTCCAGTTCTTTTAGCTGCTCACCAGGTTTTGTACCATTCCAGCAATCACCCAATATTTGAAGGGACTTCGGAGCAAAATTAGTCACAGTTCTTTTAAGAAAAAGTAGTGGATTACAGCCAGTCCTGAATTCAGTTTCAGCTGTCATGAATTAGCACCCTTAAAAAAAAAACCCACTGCAAGCCTAGAACAAGCAGCTACTCAGGTGGGAGGCAGTGTCCCAAGGAGAACACACTGCTCCCTCTGTGCGAAGGATGTTTTAGCAAGGGAATGAGCTGCCTCACAAGCTGCCAGGAGTCTGCTTCCCTGCCTGTACACTTCTATTCCATAAGCCTGACCCACCTCAAATACGAATATATGCTTTGCTAAGTACGAACAAGGTATCAGCCCACTATTACCTGGAAGCGGCTGCTTTGTGTTCCTTGAAGAACAAGCAGCACTGATTGTTATCTACATTTCAAGACTGCCCCAGAAGCAGACAAATTCTCCAGAGAGAAAGATTCCGTTTTCATGTTAGAAGTCATGGAAGTAAACAAGCAAACAGAGAGAAATGCAGAATTTGTATTATTTCTAGACAGCAAAGCTTTCCACGAAGTGTCAGCAGTTCTGTTTTTGCAGGCTGTATTTAAAAAAAAAAAAAAAAAAAAAAAAAAAAAAGAGCAAGCCTTAACATGTTTCTTCATGGTCTCAGTGAAAACACACATGCAAAATGAGATCAGAACTAAGCTTGTCATTGGTATTCCTCTGTCCAAAAGGTGACCAGATTGAAGCCTGAAAATTAAGTCTTCATCAAGTAGCATTTTCCAAACCTGCCAATTCCCACTACTTCTCAAATGACAGCAGCTTTGACAAAGAAAATGCTATTCTGCTTTCCTAGTAGGCGGAGCAACTGCCAAGAATTAAGAGAAACCACCTTTCTTCAATTAAAACTGTTTAGGTTCCTTGCTGTTTCTCTGGAACCTTAAGGGAATGCAAAGAGAATACACGCGAGGAGTAAGAGCACTACATTTTACCAGGAGGGTTTTTCTTTAATTTTTTTTCTAATATCAAGGAAATAGCTCTAGGCGCAAAATATATATGGACTGATTCTTAGAGGGTCCACCTGCCCAAGACCAGAGCAAGGCAAGCTAATTTACTCCTCATTTTTTGGGTGTGTTGTTCTTTTTAAACACAGTAACATTTCATCTCAATTTCAGCTTGCAAAGCTAATATGCATGCTCAACTGCTAAATAATCCATGGATTTAAGTGTCCCTAAATACACAGTGAAAAGATGGATTACCCATTAGGATAAAATAATATACACAAGCCCCTAAATACATATGTACACTGTAATACACATTTTAAATAGTCTCTCTGTGTGAATTTAAATTATAATATGCATGCTAAAAAGTTTCAAAAGACATCTTTACAAAGGAGCCATTACCACTGCGTAAATAATATATCATTTAAAATAAATTCTCTGAACTCCCATGAAAGGTTCTTTTTTGGTCAACATAAGAATAAAAGAAACGAAAACATATATAAAATACAAATGGTATTATGGGTTCAGTTCAAATTCCTAACAGAGTGCACGCGTGAGGGGAGGGGATTATTTAGTTCCTAACACAGCCTATTTCGTATTCCTTTACTTTTGCCCATAAATCTTGCAAAAAATAGAAGGCCCAATGGATTAATAAAGTAATGATTTACAGTCTTTGCAAACTGTGGCCTCTTACCAATTTTCCAGTGGACACTAAGGATTTTCATACACATCCACAGCTCTACAGCACAAACAAACTTGCTTTTCTTTATCAGCTTTCATGGACCCTTGATAATTATCCACAGATTCTAGACCAAAAAGGCTAAAATCTTTCTTCCAGACATCGAGACAGCGCTGCACGGAAGAAACAGAATCCCCATCGCTGCCTGGTAAAAACACAAACCAGGGTGTTGGAGGAAGCAAGCTTTGATCAAGAAGACTTGGGAAGGTGCGATGTTTGAGAGACCAGTTTTAGGAGGATGAAACAGCTACGCAAAACAGGAAAGTCTTAAACGTGCACGATCAGGTTTTACAACTTTTTAAACTCCAATTTTCAGTAAAGTCTGTTTGGCCTACACAGTTTTGGCAAGTTTAAGTTTGGTATAATATACTAGAATTTGCTAGTAAAACTTACGTTACTGAGCTCTGCGTAACAAGGTGCTTCATAGTGATACTGCAATATATACAACTGAATTCATACATGGATCCCACAGTTTGCACCACTAAAGTCACCAATATACTTAAAGCCATATAACTAACCCACAGCAAGGAATCGGGCACCCAATTTCCTTCTCAAGAATATTCATATACCTCACCTGTAGCTGCTATTCTGAAAAACCCAGATCTAAATTATCACATTTCGTTGCTGAAAAGCACACACACTCTTAACTCTCCCTAGCACATCTGTGTTCGAAGGCATGCCTTCATATGCTAATTTCTACACACATATTGAGCACAATGATATGCTATCAAGTACACCAATAAGACAAAATCATAGCTCTGCACTGAAGACACGTTAGAAAGGGAAAATCCACTTTCATTCACTCTGCAGTGAGCGGCTGAAATCATTTCGATCACAAGCGGTGACAGACATAGAAGCACAGTCACAGATAAGCAGCTCTGCTGCCACTGAAATGGCAATATGTTCTCTTTTGTATTTTTGTATCACAACCCATACCAGGCCCTTTTCTCCTGACCTGGCCTTGTCCCACACAGCCCAGTCCTTCCCTCTTCTTCCAAATTGGCAAGGGAAGGGAAAAAAAAAACCCAAACAACAGGTTTCTCCCTTTCAGGGACAGGAGATGGATGAAAATAGCGCCCTAGGGGAAAGAAAGAGACGGAGCTGTTTGAACACGATCCTGCCCACCTCAGCTCTTGGCATCAGAGGAACTTCCGTAGGGTTCAAAACTTCAGGACTGGCCCCAGGATCCTGAGTCAACCCCTACCAGAAGTGGCACGTGCTTTTCCAAGTCAAGATGTCACTTGCCTGGACACGTGCCTGTGCCAGCTGTTCCTGCTGAAAGCTTAAGCCTGCAACTGCTTTGCTTCATTTGCTGGCTGCTCTCAAGTTAGTTTTTGATTCTGCCTTTCCAAAAGTGGTTTAAAGGAGAATAAACCCAATAAAAGCACACAAGAGCTGGTATACCTTCCTCCAAGTGAAGCTAAAGAGCAAAGGCACAAACCCTTTATTCTAAGCATTCCCTGTCACAACCTGCACTCTACAATTTTTAAGATACATGCCAAGTCCTGCTTACGCAGTGTAACTCCAGCCTATGCCCTGCACCCTCCGCTCGCTGTCAACACCTACATGTCCCACTCCTTCTTTCGATCTCCCAGAAGTTGCTCCCATTTCCCATCGGTTTAGGGTGGAAGCAGGGGAACCGCACCCAACCCAGAGTCAGCATTAATTGCCAAGTGCTCCCCAAAGGGCTCCAGCACCTGAGAGCCGGGTGGGGAGACAGCAGAACCCAGCCCACTAATAAAGGCCCTATTTACATGGCTAACCAAGGATGCCTTGCATGCTGCATAAGGCAAGACAGATTCATCTAAACCACTTATTAATATAATTTGGCCTAATATTTAGCAATTGATTTTTTTTTTTTTAAAGTCAACCTAGCTTCAGTCCTCAGCCAGAGGAAGCCTTACGTTCTCAAAAGGCAATGTTAAAAAGAAAAAAACCAACAAAAAACACACCCAAAGACCCAGTTTATTTGGAGCGTGGCAATAGGAAAAATTGATGCGTAGCATCTGCTCTGCAAATTATTTTCCGCATTACATTTCCCCCCGCCCCTCCCTGAAGACTCCCATTCAGTCGGCTGCTGTTTGGGTTACTGGAGAAGCCAGGAGCCCCTTTCAAGGACCCAGTCCCCACCGTGCTCTCTGCCACATGGCCAGGATGACGCAGCTGTCTGGGCTTCTGCAACCAGCCCTCCGACACAGGCAACAGAGCCACGCAACTTAAAAAAATACTTTATTCATAAAAAGCACATATTTACATCCCTAACCAAACTCTTTAAAAGAATATATTCGCCCACACAGTGCTGCTGAGAGGCACGCAAGAAAGCGATTTTAAGAGCTCTTTAAACTGGAATGTAGACCTATCAAAAGTGAGCTCGGATTTTAGATTCAAGAAGCTATTGCTCCACTCTTCGCTCTTGACAGTTTGGCCTGAAACAATCCCAGGCAATTCTTGTAAGCCGAGCCCGATTACTTTATGACATCTTGCTGCAAACTGATTAAGGTTGAGTAAACTCAGAGCTTCACCAGGGCTCACTCCAGTGAGGAACAGTCAGCTTTTGAAGACAATATCTTTCTGGGCTTTGGTTTAGATCCATTTGCCCAGTTCTTTATTAGCACACGTTTTGGGGGTGGGGGAGAGCATCCTCATCATCTTTGGTGTTTCTGCTGGTGTTTTGGGAACAAGCTGCTTACCTAGCCTAAGCAGAAAGGCTAAAACTGCTGAATGAAGACAGCACAAAGCCTCTGCAACACAGAAGACAAATTTTGCACTTTCTGTCAGCGCCAGTACTAACACGGAAAAAGTTAAACCTTTCTTAGGGTTGAAAGGGCAAATGCAGAACAAACAATTACAAATGAGATTAAAAAGTAAAAGGAGAAACAGATGCCTTAAACCTTCACCTACGTTAGGTCACGAGCTTCAGCAATGTTTTTTCCTTTTCAAACCAACGTAACTTTATTCAGAAACAAAATTCTAATATACATCATTCGTATCCTAGCCACTAATGCATGTGCATCTAATACTGTGACGCCTCAAAATACAGAAGTTGAATCTTTTGGTAAAGTGACACTCCCCAGGAAATTCGCATTTTAAACAGGTTCTATTTTCTTCCCTTTGCTATTATTCAACTGTAATAACAAACTTGTGTAATTTAACCTAAAAAAAAAAAAAAAAAAAAGGACAACAAAAATTTGGTAAATGAACTGATAAAAAAAATCATTAAAGGGATTTCTAAATCCCTGTTTAATGAAGCATAATAGATTGGGTTGTCTGGGGGGGGGAGGGTTTGTAAGGTAAGAGTGAGTTTTGTTTTTTGTAGTTTTTCTATTGTTTCTATAATTTTTAATACAGCAGCAAAGGTTTGCAGAGAAAATTCAGACTCCTACAGCATTCAAATTACTACTTAACCTGATTAAAACTTGAAGTGCATGGGCCTCACTTCCTCTCACTGTGCACCTCCAGGCCAAGTCTGGTTCTGCCTTGCCTGTAGCCTCCCAAGAGGTGGGCGAGGACAGCAGTATGACCCCTCTGAGCCCTCTCTCGGAGGGCGGCTGCTGTTTCTTCTTAAGAAGAAGCCCTGAAAAATCCTTATTCCCTCTCTCTACCTTAGTACAGTCCTTCAATTAATGTCTTTGCAGGCAGACCAGAAGAATAGCGTTATCTGAAGACATCAAGCAGAACAGTCTCATAGCTAAAAGACCTTAGCGAATGCCATACGGCCACTCCTGAAATCGATTTGGTCACCAGTTTTCGTTAAGAGATGACGCCAACCTGCAGCACTTCAGCTAAAATATGATTCCTGCTGCAACTCTAGAGGCACATACTGCAATTGTGAAATTACTAATAAAAGGGGTGGGGATGGGAGTTGCCCAGTGTCACACATCTTTCTACAAGCAGTATTATTTAAAAAATAATAATATTTTTTAAATCATACTTTAAATATTATATACTTTTTTTATGCAAAACTCAAGAGAGTTTCTGCAGCCAGAACCGGTGAGTTGACAAAATTAATAAATCATGAATAGGCTGAATTTCCAGCCTACAAGAGAAAAATTATATTATTCACATTTTCCATGAAGACAGGAATTTGCCACCTTTCCTCTCTAACAATTTTGACATTTGTTCAGCATTGGAAAAAGTCTCATTCCATATCCTACTGTCAGTCTTGGGCACCAAAAATTAACGTGCTGGTTTTGCTTTCTTAAAGCAAGCATTTCAATGAATGCTTCTCTCTTTTGAGATGGAAAGCACATAAGAAACTCACTTGATTCAAAGCTTGTCTTGTGCTGCTTTTCTTTATCCCTAGAGTAACGTATTGTTTTTTTAAGCAAAGCAAACAGAGAGGATTTAGTAGAATACAATTTCTTTTGTTTTATTGCTCCATTAATTTTATTTATGTTCAAATATGTTGCTTTTATCAATTTGGTATGAGGGAGAGAGATGCATCAGGAGGAAGAAACATGATTGTACTTCAAAATGAGGCATTGGGCAGAACAGGAGCAGGAGATGCCTGAACCACCTAAGATGATCAGTCATATTAATACAATGTAGTTTTGATAGGTAGCAATTACAGCGTAATAGATAGTCCAAGCATAATTCAGAAGTCTACTGCAACCATACGTTTAGAACTGTGCCTTTACGTTCCTTCCTGCAGATATACATGCAAGCTGTCATTACTTAAGAGAAAAAAATTCCTTTCTTAGCAGCATATTTTGGATTTTCTAGTCTGTGTCTCTTAAAAGTCTGCCACTGCAGAAAAGATGACCATTTTCCCCAGATTTCTTTCTTTATAGTGTTATTTTTGATCTCTCAACTGTGCCTCGGTCAGCAAACCAATAAATATTCTTATCTTAAGGAACTGTAACGATGATAACACCTCACCAAAACCTAATTAAATACTAACTAAAAAAAATTACGGAATGAAACAGATGCTCTTGCTAACTGAACCCGCTACACAGTACGCTTCTGGGTTAACATGCTGCCATGGAGTTTTTTCTTACATGATACAAAGGACAAGATGTTTTTTAAGGCAGCACCCTTGACAGCATGAATCAGATAGATAAGAAGAAAAAGCAAAGCACCTAGCTACAAGAAATGAATGATGATGGAGACCCTGCAAAAGGCCTTTCCTAATGACAAGATATTACTGCACAGGTTAATGAAAACCAAATACCAATTTAACATGCTAACCTTTGAGCAAATTGAGTTCAACTAATCAAGAGCCCTCCAAAAGGGTATTTTGAACTAAGACAAAAGACTGGAAAAATCATTTACATAAGATGGCTGGTAATGGTGCATTTAATGGCGTTGGTGATAGGGAATTATACTAAGGAAATGAACACATCATGTACGACCTATTCCCTAAAGCATTTAATAGGACGTCTCCAAAGAGCCAAATTGTACCCATTGGTAGTGAAGCACAATTCCCGTTAACAAGCAAGGTAATAACAGACTCTTCCTCAGGACACCCCTCCCACAGTATTTTAAACAGAAATAATATCTACCATCCAAACCCAGACTGGACAACTTTGTTGCATAACGGGCTCTCTACATCAATTTTGATAACTACAGGACAGTCCACCTCTGGATCAGATCACGCATCTCCCCCTCTGAACTCCTCTGGCAGAGAAGAGTGTTTATTACCCATGATCTGCTATTTCTTTATGGACTCTGTAGGAGGATGTGACACCAATCTCTGAGTACCTCTGCCTAAAGACCACTGGATAAATAAATCCTCACACACTTCTTTTTAAAAGATTATCCTGGCAAACACACTTAGAAAAAATCCTGAGTGTGTGCAAGTACACACACAAGGCTTTGTACACACCTGCCCTCACCTTGTCCCAAGCACCAACAGAAGCTATATTTTTGATGTCCATTTAGCGTGGCTCAAGTACAAGAAAACAAATCTCCTTCATCCCTCTCTAACACTGAAGGCAGTGCAATTCTTCGAAATTTATCCAGACAGCTAAATGAAAAGTGGTATTATCCTACGTAACAAAAAGTCTAACTCCCATGGAGGTGAAAAGATGCAACTGGCTTTCAACCCCCGATGCGCGCGCACAGGGGTGGCACTAAGTTTTTTTTCCTCTGTTGTTTCCCTCCCGGCCCCACCAAATCCCATAGCCCCCCAAAACAGGTTTGAAAGTCTGCTTTCCACCACCACCTCCACAGACTCTGAAGATTACTGGAAACAATTCAGCAGTCCCCAGCTAAGCACCACACCTGTGATTTATCACTTACCACTCGCACCGTGGCAACTGCGAGCTACATACCCTTGTTTGTCAAACAAAACAGCATCAAATTACATGGCTGGGAATGTGTCCAGCATCTCCTAGCAAGTCCAGGTCATAATAGATGCAAGATGTTAACATTACAATAAAATCGGGGCACATCATCTTTAGGAAATACAGTTTAGAAGAATATTAAGCTCTGCAATATATTATCTTTGATAACATCAGATAATACAGCCCTTACACCAGCCCTCTGGAAGAGGACAGAGGAGCAGGCATTTCTCCCCTGAAGATTTCTAATATAGCAGGGAATAGCTGGCAACTAACAAATGCTTGCTTTGGCAAAGCATATAACACCACTGGTTTGTGCATTTGCTAATATTTTCAAACTCCTTAAAAATGACCTAACGCGCCAGGCACCTTGGCTTTACTAGCACATCGGTGTTTTCTTCAAGCAATCTCAGTCTTGCCAGATAACTGCCCAGTGGAAAGACGAGATTGTCACCTAAATGAACATTCGAACACCACGATTACTGGAAATAATCTGTACAAATATAAGGGAGGCAACTGTAATTGAGCATATTTAGTAAGACAATACGAGACCTTTACCCAGGAAAGCACCAGTGAACAATGGACACTAAACCTATGACAAAAGCACTTCAGAAACTCCACCTAAGAGGCATGGTGACTGTGCTTTCAGTCACACTCCTGCCTAGGGTTGCGCTCACTACATTTTAAGCCTTTAATAAATTGGATTTTTTTAATTTTTAAAATGTCATCTGCTGACTTTCACTTTGGAGAAGTACTGAACTATTGTAACAGCCACCTAATGAATGTACTTTAGCGCTTTCTTGAATTAAAGAAAGATATCCAGAAAAGAGTCATCAAAAAAAGATGCTAGTCACAGGTGCATTAAACTACTTAAATCTCCTACTTACGTTTCAATATATCACGCTGTAATTTTATGAGTCAGATACCCTCCTCCCTTTCAGTTCAGCTAAAGTTTAAGTAGTGTGATCCTTGCTGGCTGCACTGAAAGCACTAACCTAGGATTTTTGGCTAACAGCTGCCCTTCAATCCTTTCATTCTTCTCTTCATTACTCATTCCTGTTTCACTGTCTGAACAATAAGAAACACATTATGAATCTAAAGTTTTCCAGCACTGGGAACCCTTACATTCATTTGAAAAAAAGATCCCACGGAAATGTGCCTACAGTTAATGAAAGACCCAAACCTTTTGTGAAACTATACCTTGCAGTTAAGGGATTCCATAATTAGAACATAATTACTCAGCCATATAATGTGTCAAATTATGGAGAATGATTATTTGTTAAACTACAGATAAAGAGAGGAATTAATAAATCTGGAGCCACAGATAAAACCAATTAAATGAAAGTCCTTCCCTTCAGCATTCTTCTAACACTTTGGAGACCGTCTCTGTATCCAGTACTAGTTTACAGGCACAATTGCTGTGATAAAACTTTTACACTATATACATAGCATAAATCCCAGTAGTAAATAATTCAGTACAAGAAATGGATGCAAAGAGGGACAGCTGGTGCTGACAACGCTATCAGCATCCTTGCTCCTACATGACATACAGTCAGTTATGAGTGGAGAAAGATTATGGAGAAGACAACACAAATTCCAGGTTAAACTTGGAGTTGTTAAGAGATTTCACTTATTACTTGGATAAGAGCCAGCACCCTTTAAAGTAGTGTTCAAAATGAAACTACCTGTCTTCAAAAGAGACTGAAAAGGTCTTTGCATACAAATTCAAAGCACGCTAACAGAACACCTAAAACATGCAGAGAAAGAAGACAGCCCTCTTTGTTTGGTGTAAATCCTAAAACTCAGTTATTGCAGAGGATATAATTTGACTAACGAATTCCATCAAACCTACTTTATAATATATGGAAGAGCACAAGAGAGTAGGAACCCACACAGGCAACCTTGGTGCCCTGCCAAGCAGGCAGGCCTGGTGGGGTGAGTACCACAGACACCTCCTGGACCAGCGCAACAGCAGCTTGTCCTAAAAGCAGCTGCCTGCCCTCAAAGGTACAACAGGCCTCAGCAGAGTGATGACATACAGGAAAACACAGCAGAAACAGTAAGGAATGATAAGAACAAAAGATTTAAAAACAGTCCCAGAGGAAGCACTTACTTCAAATTAAAAGCCACGCACGGTCTCTCTGGCACATGGATTAAATCATCACCCCTAAGTTGTTCTGCTTTTCCAATTCATGGATTTCACCCCATAAAAGAGCCTTCCCACCTGCACACCTAGAGTTTTTATTGGACTTCCTTGCAAGCGCTCCTTGATTTTTTTCCTCCTCCCCAAAGCTCATTAAGTGTCAAAAAGAAACCCTCAGTTTTGCTACCTGATCATGCAACACACAATGCTTTTCCTTACCCACTAGAACACAGAGTCACCAAGAGTTCTTGCAACAGACCTCAGGTCACCTGCTTTTCTCTGCCCCTTCATTACACAACAGTACAATTCTTGCCTCAATACAACTTCAGCAATGCACAATCCATCCAGAAACTGAAGACTGACCTGTAAGAATAGCATTATTATTCTGTAGGCATAGATAAAAATCAAGAAAAGAATTAGGTAAAATACACTGAGAACTTTGCTAGTGATAAGTTAGGGATCCACCATCTTAATTAGTAGCAATAATTACATTCCCTTTCAAAGAAACTGAGGTGTAAGAGACACTAATGTCATCTTTTCCTGCAGAATAAAACATTATTGATTTTTTCAAACAAAAGCAAGCACTCTGTCTGACCAAGTCAGAAGATGAATTATGGCCATTTTAGAGGCCCTGAATGTAACATCAGGCCACACTGCTCACATTGTGGCAAATTTAAATAAAGATAAATCCAGTCAACGTAATCTTTTAACTGAGGTATGAGATTGGGAATCGATGGAAAAGGGTCCTAGTCTCAGCACCTGACCCGGATGCCTAATAGCAATATTTATCTAACTTACAGAAGCGCTGAACAAACCAAAAACATTAGGTAAAATACTACGTATGTAAAATACAAAGTTCTATTAATATCACTGCTTTTAAAGACATTGATTCATCAGTATTTACTTTTTAGATACTATACTGACATTTTAATTTGACAAAACCTACGGCAAACTCCCCAAAAATCCACATGTGCATTATCAAAACATTGATCTAACAGTGATACAAGGTTTCAAAGACTTATTCAAAGTGAGTCAATAAGAACTCACTTGTGCAATAAATGTCCAGATTAGCCAGAAGAAAACAAAACCAAAAAGCAGCCCCAAAAAACAAAACCCCACTGAAAGCAAAGAACTCCACCCTTAAATTACTATCACAGGAATGAAAATGTGCTGGTGTAGTAGTCATTAGTCACTCAGCTTCCAAGGTACCACTGCGGACTGACTCACAGCCGCCTCCTTGAAGTCGACAGCTGTAGGGCAAGCCCCTACCCAAAGGGCTGGGGGGACAGGAGTAGTCCTGCCCTTCCTTATGGACCCTACGCACCGCTGGAGCCACACAGCCAGAGCCCTGCAGCCATACAAAAAGGTGCGTTAAACCTTCATTGCTATAGAGAATTAAAAGCAATTTATAAAAACGTTAAATTTAAAAGCGTTTAATCTCATGCTAAGGAGGCATTTCACTGCTGCTGTAGCGACCACTGTCATTTTTCCACACTTGAGACCACCAGCAGACGCAGAACCACTAAAGGTTTGCTTCAAAAATACAGATTCTTGTTTTCAGAAAAGAATTGCATCTCCAATACTTACAAACAGCATGGGACGTGTTATAAAATGCTGAATAGCTTTCCAGTTACTTTTAAAGAACCTTAGAAAATTCATGTATCCAGGGCCATAAAAATGCACTTCTCATCATTCTGGTTAGAACATCATCAAAATACCATTTGCCTTTTTATAAGCCCAATTAGCCCCCAGATCCCTCTAATGACTCTCGTTTTTTCTGGTTGGTATCAGAAATCATTATATTTAAACTTGATGCATTTCAGAAGGAAACCAGAATGGCTGAATTTTTGTATTTATTAATACTGAATAAAGACATCGGTACCTCAGAACCACATAGCTATCTAAGATTATCTGTTATCTTTATGCAGAAAGCACGCCTCCACTAAACAAGAAGCGTATATACGATCAACTAAATTGCTGCTGAAACTCACATGACATTTAGATATTTTACTTAATGTGAGAAAAGCAGCGCTACAAGCTAAAACAGTTAAATGTCTATTACACAACTTGTACCATAATATGGTATCAAATTCAACGGCATTGAGCACACCATCCAAGCTTGATTTATTGCAGCTAATTGCTAATTAGGGTTATTTTTGAAGCACTGCTGTTTGCATTGCACCAGATTTGCACTTGGGGAGAAAACAGGATTTGCAAGGTCAGAATGAAGTTTAAACATTTGTATACAGACTGCTTCACTCCCCTCAGTATTGCTAAAAGGTCTTAGCAATCTGAAGACAACAGTGTTTACACATGTGACGTTATTAAAACCGGGCACTCCCAACTTTGTACAAAGCAGTTATTAACATGCAAAAATTCAAAGTAGGATTGCAATGGTTACCCAGACAACTTTCTAATTAAATAATGGCAGTAATATCCCTATGCTTCCATGTACTACATTAAAAATTGAACAGTGCCTCACTAATAATGCATTGGTCATTTGCATAATCTAAAGACCCTGGCTGCCAGTATCAGCTATGGACCATCACATCGTTAACCACCCACACGCACATCCTGCATCCCTTCCCATGGCCAGTAATTATGAAGATGAACACATCAGTAATTCATGGGGGCTCCTGCTTCAAGCTCCTGCCCATTAAGACCCATTTAAGTGTTAAGATGATCCTCAAGATCAAAACTTGTCTGTTTCTTTCAGAAATCAAACCCCACTGTAGACTATACTATCCCCAATTTTAGCACCAATCTTCTCATTCCCCTACCAGATTTCTGTCCGGTGTTTTAGGCACCATGGCAGCATGTCTGCAACTAAAACACCATCATACTAACTAGAGCCCAAGCAATCGGCCTGTTGTGCTGGATTCCCTGGTGCCTCTGCGATGTCTCTGCCAATACCTAACACAGCTATATTCATCTTTACTGCAGGTGAGCTATGCTGAGGCTAGGCAAAAAGAAAGGAAGAGGACTAATCCACCTTCCAAAATTCAACTACAGCTGTCTTAACTATAAAAGTAGACTGTCAGAGTGCTGCAAAACATAATCCCTTCAAAAATAAAGCTTCAGTTCGGTTAGTCCGGATACAGGACACTAACATGCAGGCTGTACAGAATTAACTGACTATAGCAAGAAAGTATGAAGGCTGAGTGACCTCTAATCAAGAAAACATGATGTGCCTAGACTTACCAAAGGTTCGTCTTGAATTATTACCTCAGTTCAGATTTATTTTTATGATTTGCTATAACTCTTTCCAAATCTTCTCTAATCATTAGCTGTATCAGCAGTATGAGAGCCATATGAAAGATAGCGCACTGTTATTTTTAATTTAAAGAGACCAATTGCATTTCCAAATATACTGCTAGCATAATCCCGTCAGGCTGTGGTTTCATAAATCCAGAGAGTTTTCTTGGCATATTATCCCAGAAATGAAGACAGCTAGTACAAAACCTCAGGGGAGCAGGGATTCACAGCTTTGACTTCATGAACTTCAGCACAGGGTCACACTTAAACGTTAAAAGAAGAAACAAAAATGTGGTTCTTCCTACGCCTGCCCAAGGAGACAGTTCAAAGAACTTACTTTTGGTAGGAATGAAGAACTTGAGCCTCTCCCATGTCCCTAGAAAACACATTCGTATTTTGGAAGCATGCAGAAGCCTGAATGAAGGAGCTCCCACAGCAGAGTGCTATGGACACAGGACAAAGACACTTTTCCAGCCCCAAAGCCTGTACGCTACAGCATTAGGTCTTCCCTTAGTGTGGGTACATGGTTCCCAATTGTGTCTTAATGGAAAACATATTTGCATCAGTGGAGGGCTGCTTACCGACCAGCTGTTCCTTCCTGTCCTCCACTTTGTTTTGAAAGGAAAGCTGCACTTCTCCTTCCTATCGTCCCCCACCAGACTTCTCTGAGTACAAAAGGACTGCAGCACACAGCAAGGGTCAGATCTCTTCGGCACTAGTTGACAGGATGGGGCTGGATGCCACAAGAATTGATGTTTTCCTCTGTATTACACCACATATAATACAGATACATTACTATTTTGAATAATGCTCCCCAGTCAACACATGCTCTCAGAAAACCTCTGCAATATAGTTTGGCCTCCACACTATTCATGAGATGTTTTGCATCAGTAGTTTCAGCTATTTCAAACGTTGATCGGGAGTTCAAGGCACAGAGATCCACAAGCAGCTCCGCAATGGGCCAAGCCCCACGCTCAGTCTCCACCATAACCGCACTGCCCTGCGATGGCTTTGGACATGCAGCCACTGGCAGGACCTCCAGCTCAATCCTCCCCCTGAAATGCAGAGCATGGGTTCAGCCCACTCACTACACGGAGAAGACGAACTCAGTGGATTACGTCTGGCCTCAGGATCTCTCAGGAAAAGACTCTTTGAGGAAGTACTGGGAGGTGGGATGGGTAGAGAAATATATTGTAGGAAATAGTTATTCTCTTGACTCAAGGAAAAACATCCAGCTCTGTTTGGAACTTTTGAGTAAGCTCTTAAGCTCATTCACTTTCGCTTACTCCACCCTGTTACCATGCACTGTTTTACCATTGCAAAGATCGTCCTTGACACAGGTTGCACATGTTCATACAGCATCCAGCAGCATGGACCTTTTTTAAAATCTTGCGGGCATTGCTACAACATAAATGTTCAGACTCAGAGCAATTACTTCTGACTGCACTAATGAGACAAGCATGCTGTTTCTGTACTATATATATACATTATACACAAATTTCATTTAACAAGTATCTTGGCTGTGATGTAAACCCATCCGTACTTAATTTATGTTTGCACACATTTGGACTGAAAATTAAAATTAATAGAAAGCTAAAATAAATAAAAGAGCTCCTGCTGCTCTGTGTGAACATTCAAGAAAGCCAAGAGCAGAAACACTTCATTCCCCCATAACCCAAGCACAGAGTTTGCTGATTCCCAATTACTAAACAGCCCTGTCAGACACCATGGATTGACTTGGTGCAGGGGGGTGAAGTGAGGGGTGCACAGAATAGAAGAATTTTCTCCATTCATCGGGCAGTCTTCCCCTTTCCGTACAGAGTGGGGACTAATGCACGTAAATCCCCGGTTCATCAAGAAGTGAATAGACCTTTTGTCGCAGTCTATTACAGTTATAAAGATTCTGGCCACGCTTCCCTTACCACCACCATCCCCTCCACCAAAATGAAAGGTAGAGCTTAAAAACACAGAAACAGATCAGGATTCAAAACACACCGGAACAGCCTGGCTGCACCAAGAAGGAAAAAAAAAAAACAACAAACCTGCAGGCCCCCTTTTCAGGGCCTTATGACACCACTTTTGAGAAGTTTTGCTCAGGCAGCTGACATCCAGTTTTCGTCTTCTACTGCAGATGTGCGGCTTTCCTGCACAATAGGCGCCTGCAGCCCTGGCTCTCTTCCAGGTCCCACTGTGTGACAGTAACAAAAGGCGAAGCTGGAAACCCTCAGCTACAGCACAGCTCTAAATGATTTAGTGACCACGGCGTCCAGACCTTGGCAGCAGCTGCTGCTTTAAAGGGACATTACCCAAGGAGTCAGTAAACCACGGAGGCAGGCATTTTTTCACACTAGATTTGAAAAGTTCTGTTCAAAATTGAAACGGTCCTGCCACATTTCTTTAAAAACCCAAGGCAGAGAGTGGGGAGATGGAAGAGAACAGGACAGGCAGGGATTGTCATCGGAAGTTGTTAGTGCAACACCACAAAGCCTAAAAGACCATCTATTATAGTATCCTCCACTTAACGATTTCAAGGCACTCTGCAAGCATTAGTGATGCAACCTTCCACCTCCATGACCATATGTTATTTTCTCTTTAGAGTTAGAAAAATAAAGCCCTGAGATTAAACCAGCCACTAGTGACCAGGACAACTTCAACCCAGGATGACACTATGTGGACACCTTTTCTCCTAAATGTGTGGAGAAAATCACCTCTTCACACACTAACATCGTGTCATGTTATGAATTTCCATTTTCTTTGGTACACAGTTGTACACCGCCACAATGCTACAAAAAGGCTTTTGCAGAGAATTTTACCCTGAACGCTATCTCTAGCTTATGAAGGGGCGATACTTATGACTGCCAGCATGCTCAGCATTGGACATCAATGCATACCATACCTTAATGCATCCTGCTCTTGGAGAAAGATATTGTCAGTCCCCTGCCGAACTTCACAGCAGTTTTTGAGCACCTATTCCAGAAAGTTATGGGCTAGAAGATCTGGATTATTTCTACACAGTACAAGATCCAAACAAATCCACAAATCCTTTCAAACCCCATGAGATATTTTACTTCCTCTCCAAGCTGCAGAATAGGTGTGCTTTTGCTACAGAACTTCTCACTTGCATCAGAGGATTAATGAACCAAGCTAGTGCAATCTTCCAGAAAATCCCCAGTGAAAACAAGGAGTGCCTTTGCTCAGCATTCAAGCCCTTCTGCCCATCATTTCTTTTCTACCGTCTGATAACATACAGGGTTGAGGCCCTGACACAAAATGGGTCCTTGTTTAGTTCTGCAGATGGTGTGTCCTGCCACCTTCTTTCTTTGAAGCCTCCTGCAGCCACCCTGGGTACAGTCACACTATGTTGATGATCAAGGGCTGCATGACAGCTCCAAACCTCTGTCAGTGGTGCTCCAAAAACAGGTGAACTCAGCTTCTTTCCAGAGCTCAGCTCCCCTGCTTCAAACTGCCACAGTCTGCACCGTAAGTACTGCGTATGGGAACCCTGCAGGCGAATGGAGGGCAAGTGACTGACCAAAAAAATCACCAAGTGTCTGGTTGCAAAGATAAATCAGTAGCCAGCTGTGCTAAGTCACACCAATAACAGTGCGAGAAATAAACACGTCAATTCAAGTTAAAAAAAAAAAAAGAAAAAAGATTTACATGAACAGTAACTACTGTGCAGCAAATCCTCAAAATAATTTCTGTTAACAGAGCACTAATTAAGATGGATAAACACTCGTTTCGCTAACCTTCCTCCTCCTCCTCCCTCCAGAGTAATTTAGTTGCCCACAGAGAAAAAACATATGAGAAGAGGCTGATAAAAGAGACATATCAAAAAAGTGCCCATATTTCTACACGCCACAAGCAGGTAACACAGCACTGCTAGGGCTCTGTTGGAAGGGGGAAAAGTACAATTTGATATTTCTCTGTGGAGTCTGAAAGTAATTTTAAAAGGACATTTTAAAGCCATCCTTCACCACCTGCAGTCAAGTGGTCATTATAAAAAAAAAAAAAAAAAAAGCACTGTAATCAAAGCGCCCACTAACTGCTGAGAAACACTATTAATCCACTAAGCAGCACTGCTCCATCCATTCACTCTGCAGCCATCCTACGCAAGTAAAACAAAGCCAGGCTCACTCGGTGGGATTTTCAGCTCCTGTATGTGCGATGATGGTGAGAGGGGACAAGGAATGTAAAGACATTACTGCGTTAACCCACGAACAACAGCAGATTTAACCGGGACCCAGGACGGCTCATGTGGTTACCACCTTAGGCCAGCTGCCTTGCCTCAGACTTTGGGCTTGCCTGCTGTGATAGCAATGCATGAACAGGGTTCGGGTCTGAGCTCTGGCAGTTTTCAGTCCACTTTAATAAAGTGGTGCCTCTTTCAATGACTTTAATATGCGGGGAAGGGAAACGAGCGGGAGCTGTTATATGTTCTGTTGCAACTTTCCTGCTCACAACAGTGGGGAGGGAGGGAGAAAATGCCTTTGCAAAACATACGGTTTGAGCAAGTAGGGGCAATAAGTGCTTTGCTCTACCAGTGTGCTGCTACACACAAGAAGACATCAGTGAGAGGCGGGCAGCACAGTAGCAAATCTGGTACCAGGAAATGTTGTGTAATGTCAAACACGCAGAACAAAAGAATGATTTCCTACTCCCCCAATGGAATATGTCATATCTAGCCTTACATTGCACTCTAAAATGCAGTGTCTGCCTGATCAACCCAAATGACAGACTTGGTAGGACTGGAGATATTT
This sequence comes from Fregata magnificens, assembly GCA_013389945.1. Classification (NCBI taxonomy): domain Eukaryota; kingdom Metazoa; phylum Chordata; class Aves; order Suliformes; family Fregatidae; genus Fregata; species Fregata magnificens. The sequence goes on along the minus strand of WAAD01021003.1, from coordinate 495,023 downwards.
TTTCCACCTCACTGAAACAAAGCTCAGGTAAATGGGAACAGCTAGCCCAGGGTTTTTGTAGCACCAAGCCGGAAATCAGAAATCAATGCACCTTCCAGCCTCCTGCTCGCCAGAACCATCAGGAATTTAAACAACTAAGAGCTGGAACAGGGGAAGGGGGAGGGAAAGGAGAGGGATTCACAGCATTTGTTAGGCAGCAATTTGTCTTTTAGCAGTCCTGGATGTGGTGCTGTCTGACCACGTTAAAAGGGTGCTCCCTTAAGCTGGAGAAGCACTGACCCTTAGGAACAGGGCAAGAAATCAAGAGCAAGGAAAAAATAAACAACCAAGAGGAGAAACAGCAGTTTTTCCTTGCTAAAGGAAATAATTTTTTTGCTGCATAGGTGCCTGTGACTTCAGGTGACCGGTCTGGGTGAGGATCCGGTCTGATGCCCTTAAGTGGCAGTGCTTTCAACAGTGCTAACAGCAAAAGTTGCCCCCCACAACACATGGACCACATTTCCCAGCTGTTCTAACGGGCTCGGGCTGTGCCAGGAAACGCTGCGGACTGTTTGGGTCAGGGACACTGCCTGCCTGCTGCCAGCCACCACTGCTGTTTGACGGGCAGCATGGAAGAGCAGAGCTATCGCTGGGATTCCTGTGCAACATGGGGCAAGAGACAGGTTTATCCACAATAATTTCACAGCATTCTCTCACTCCATTTCCTGGTTGTTTTCCAGGTCCATTTTGTTATGCTGTAAAAGCATTATGTGCCTGTGATCATGGTGACAAGACATACAATGATGATAGTGCAGCTAAAGGCAGCAGGCTCCGCAAAAACAAGCAGACAGGTCTTCTTTGCTCTCAGCAGTCACTTCCAGAGTCCAAGCTACCAAGAGACAAAACAGGGTTTTCCAGGGACAGAGGCCTGGGTACCAGGTATCCTATGTATTGCCACTGACTCGTGATATGGTAGCAGACAAGTCACTCTCTGCTTTGCACCACATTTACCCTTGTTCTGCAAATGCAAAATGGGTCCTGAGGCCCTTCATGTTTACATGGAGAAAGACAGCAAAGGCTTATTTCAAAAGACTTCGAGCTCTTTCAGTAGAAGGACCATGCTTGTTCCCTGGCCTACAAAATTACCAAAGTTTCAGATTTCTAGCACTTGCTGGGATCCCAGACTGACTGCGACAACTTAAACCCAACCTGAAACACATGCAGAGACTCTCAACTCACCACCCACGCCCAGAGTTGAAAGGAGCGAGGACTCCAAAAGGTTGAACTGTAACAGGCAAATGTATTTTTAACAAATTCTGTTTCTATAAATATTACAAAGCTTTCTGCTCTTTGGAGGCTGCTCTGCTCCCAGTGCTGCTGACATTACGGTGACATTTAGGAGGCCTTCACATTGCCTTACTGCCTTTCGTATGCTGGTTTTGTTCAAGGGATCAGAGAGACATAAGAAGACACAAGGGCTGCTTATTCAAACTCTGCTCACTCGCTGACCTGCTGCTCACGCGGGAGTCAGGAGCACAAAGGGGCTCTCCATGTCAAGTGTACTGGCTGCTGCTGTCTCCACCACTCTGGAATGCATATAAATGCAAAGGACACTAACCCCGAGGTGCCACCAACAAGGCACAGGGGTGAAGGGATAGGGAATTGATTTCTGAAGCTGCACTAGGGCTTCAGGTAGTCCCAGCTGGTACTGTACCCTGCCCACACAACATAAAGACTCTTCTTCATTTATTAATTCCTGCATTTGCGCTCTCTTCTTCTCTTTTTTCAAAGCTATTTTCCCCGGATCCTCTGCCCTCCCCCTCCATTTCTTCACTTCCTTGCACTCTCTCTGGAGACCACTGCCAGCACGGCTGTGAGGCCGGCGTGCAGCGTGAATGGCACCAAACTGGCACGCGCCCCAGATGCTGACATCACCTCCTCTCCTGCCCTCAGCCTCCACCAAGCTGGGCTCCAGATCCTGCACCTTAAACACTGAGCATCTAATTCACTGACTGCTGCCTTTGCGCCAGCTTCCAGCTTAATCTGTAGCTCTTCCATTATTAAAAAATAGGGTGGTTATACAGCAAGAGACAACCTATATTAAAAAAAAAAAAAAAAAAAGGAATAGATATCTGTTCTCCTGCATTTCACAAACATTCCAGCCCAGAGAAGCACCCTGTCCACAAGGTAGGAAATGACTCCTACGTACCTAAACAGGTGCTCAGTGACCAGTTGCCAGGATTATATCTGTACATCAGCACATTTTTTTTTAAAATGCTGCAACTTTTACAAATCCAGCTTAAAAAATAGAATAAATAAATAATTTTTAAAAAGAAACAACAGAAACTTTATTAGTTATCTCCAGGATTCAGCTGTTCAGTCTCATTCACGGTGAGCTGCCACTGGAATATCCAGTAACACTTTCAATTAAATTTAAGACTACATGTTCTCCACATCACAAAAAAATCTAATGTCACGTACACACTGTCCTGTCACCGTCTGGTTATTCTGAACAGAAATTACACTGATACTTAAGGTGCAGAATCCTTATTCTCACTTAAGCAGGTGCTTAATTTTAGGGATGGAGAAAGCTCCAAACTAACACAACAGATCCAGGACTCACTGTACCGTATGTTCTTTGGACTGTGTTTTATTTTGCATAGATATCTAGTGTTTTTCTTAACAGGAAACTTCCACAGACTTTCTTTTCTTATTACAGGATATGAAAGCCTTGACAATGGTGGTGTTACAGCTCCAACAGAATTCTCCCATTGCAGACAGAGGAAAAAATAACACATCTCACTTCAGTTTGCACCAGCAAAAATGGTTTGAAGATTTGTTTGAACACTTAACAAGATGTTTTTGGCCTCCTCTGGCATTTAACGTAGGTATTGTCACGCTAAGAGGATTGTGATTCACAAGAACTGCATACTTGATAAAAATTTCAGCCTACCCTAGAAAATTGCCCATCGCTTTTTGTAATTCAATGAAAACGCAGAGCACAACAACTGTAGTTATTTAACCTTTCATCAAAAAACTGTGAATATCTGATAATAAGTACAATCTATAAAGGCTTCAAGTCAACTCTTTTTATAAGCAGATTTGTAAGGTAATAAATTTTCCATGACTTAACGATCAGCTTTGCCTATGAAAGCCAATGTTGTAATTCCCAATTGATTGTAGATGTTAATCTTGCAAGACTCTTGTTCTTATGCTGTGATTTATTAGCTGAATTAATGACAGATTGCACTGTTTAAAACAAGCTGCTGTTTTACACAATAACCCAGGAAGCTCTGTCCAACTGAGTCACTGCAAGGATGGGAGGAGTGTAGTCTGCAAGGTGAAACTGCTCAGATACCTGAGCTAATTTGTCGTATTGCCTTTGAAATGCAGCACTAATTGTTTAACAATTAACCCTATGACTGAACACCAGGAGAGCTGAATGGCAGCAGCTATTCAGGCTCTCTGCAGAGTTTGGGATTCACATCCAGCCTCTGCAATTCATTTACATTGAGACATTCTGCTTTCTCATGGAAAACAACAGAAGATTCCCGCCCCCCCGCCACACACACTTACTCCTTTGGGTCTGAAGACACTGGGAAAGAAAAATCCCATGGGCTTTCTGTATATATGTATGTGACTAGAAAAGGAAAACTGCAGAATAACGACAGATCTGACTCCTCAGGCCTTTTCTCACTGCTACCACAAAGCAAGTGCCGTTACGTGTAATAAAAGTTATAACCTTCTCTCCAGATTATTCATTCTCTACCTCTTCAGCAACATTTCTGGTGTAGGAGAGAATGTGCCACAAACATGCTGTAACAACGCAGTGAAATAGAGGGCCAACATTGTAGTGGAAACAATGACAGTTCCTCAGTTAGCCTTAGTCTGCAGGTTTTATGAATTGTGATGCTGTAATAAACTCAGACCTTTTCCTGTCAACTCTGCCATCGAGACACAATACAGGAGCTGAGAGCAAGATCTGTGAATTGGGGTGGGGAGGGAGCCAAACCCTACAATCACAGGGCAAATACTCAGAGCGATTTAATTGTGCTGCAGGAGCCCCATGTTCTGCAGCAAATGGCTCCCCCCTTCATCTGCTTTTTAAAAGCTTGCCTCTGAAGGGATCCCTCTGTTTTGCAATGAATTTGAACTTGCTTCTGTGCTTCTTCGCAAGCACTTCAGTGACTGGAGGCACTTCCTGTGCCGCAGAGCGCCAAGTGTTGCCAATTCCCACCGAGCCACCGCTTGCAGCTCCAGTGCCTCACTCGCTCTTCCCTGCTACTCCCTAGCGAGAGCAGCGGCATATGCTGCTCTGTGGTACGGCTTCAGAGGTGAGCGTAGTTTTAAAAATAAATAAGTAAAATCAAATAAAGGAAGCAAAAGGATGGAGCCTTGCATGGCTGCTTCTGAACAGGTGTAATTCACAGACAGTCACCTCAGAAGAGTTGCACCGAATCCCTGGGACCACTGCTGTGATCAGTTATTAAAAACTGGCCCCAGCCATCTGCTGGTGGTCAAGCTCCATGATGTGGCAATCAATTACAGCTGTTATCTTGTCCTAGCTTTGACAGATGTTCCTCTCTTTCATTGTACAGTAATTACTAGTTAGCTGCCAGCAGGCTTCACACTTTAATTGTGGCGCTAATTTGAGACAAAGAGAGGAAAAAATAGGGAGAGACAGACAGGGAAAGGCAAAAGCTAAGACAGCTGTGGCAATTGGAGCACCCATGCATTAAACATTTCTCTACAAACAATAGGTGAAAGCAACCAGTTACCCCAACAAGACCTTAAAAAGCGACAGTTGAGCACCATCCAACCACACCACAGCCTGCAGTCCTTGTTCCTTTCAGGGGGGAAAGAGGGACACTTTTCTCTTTCCTTGCCAAACAGGCTATGCTAAAAATACCTGCCAGCCTTCTGGCAATGCATGGCTTCATACTGCCACGCAGCGTGGTGCCAACTACTTCACAGTAGTGAAAATCGCATGGATAAAGACACAGGGTGGGGTTTTGATTTTTTGGGGGTTTTTTAACCTTCTCAGAAAACAAGCAACCTACTTAAATTATAACACAGATGAACTAATGCTGCAAAACACAAGCAAATGCACTCCATCGTCTCGCTAGAGAGCAGGAGCAGGGATCACATAGCACCTGCTCTGCAATCTGGTCTTCACGGAGAGCCTTTGGAGATGGGCACGAGAGAGCAAGTGCCCTATTTGATCAGACCAGGAGCCAGCAAGGTAGGAAACCTGGCGACTCATTTCTTATGTAACCCAGGGCTCTAAAGAGTCTTCAAAAAAGGGACCTGACAAGGTTTATCCTTTTCTTCTTGGCTGGTTTAGATGCAGGCATTTCAGTGTAATTTCTAGAGCCATATCTTGTCTTAGTTTCTGTACACTACCTAATGATGTACACCCCTGTACCCCAATAAAAAGACTCTACAATGACCATAACAACATGCAAAGACCCACAGCAAAATCCTCACCAGCTGCTTTTTAATGACACTCAATAGTTTAAGATGTACTTATCTCCTCTGTTTAGACTGCAATGAAAAATTTTTTTTAAAAGGTGTTAAATAGCCAAAAGACCATCTTTAAATAGGTTTCAGAAACCAAATATCAAACTTCCACTGGAAGTTTGAACAATAAGCAGAAAAACATTCAATTGTTAAGAGCAATTCTGCATCAAGCAACAGACACCCTCCTACCAGATGGCCAAATCTGCATTAACTATTTTCTTTTTGGTTTAATTCACAATGGACATATTTCTGCTGTTGAATATTTATTGAATCTTTCAGTAGCACTTAGGCTGTGGTTCGGTGATGTGATGTGTTTGGCAGTAACAGTGGCTTACAGCAGTTCCTGTCACGCTCTCTCCCTTTCCTCTACTGCCCACCCTATGCCTGGCCTCATGCCACTGCATGCTCCCTGCTGCAAGTTGTGGCAGCACAACTATTTCAACATCCATTCAGATCAGGAAATGGAGAATGGCAGAAGGAATTAACACCCTCATTTCACATTTAAAAAAAAAAAAAAAATTAGGGGGGAGGAGACTATCTTGTGCCAGCACAACTGACACTGAGGTTTCACAAAACAGCTCACTGCCACCCAAGGATGAACCAATTGCCTGAACCGGTGAAGGGGAGGGTAACCAGACAGCTTCCACCGGTGTGGAGGAGCTCAGCCATCTTAGAAACCTTAACGCTGCTACAGCACATCACGTGTGTGGGAATGAGAAACACAAAACCGCTCATACCGGTATTACTAAGAACTGCTTACCAACGAGACATGCCCCCGGTTTAATTGGACACAGTCAACTGCAGGCATCTGGACTGGAGCTCAGATTTCTGGTGTGCTCAGATCCACTAATGTTTTCTGTCCAAAAACTTGTTTGTTTTTATGTGCTCGCAGATTTTACATTTTAATGCCACTTACTGACCTTTTCATTATTTTATTTTTCTGTCGTGATCTCAAGCAGTGTTTGTTGATTTCATATTTTATTATTACTTTGTTGTTGGGAGAACTTCTGAAATCAAATTGCTGGAAAAATGTACGAGCTTTTGGTGGTTGCTGAACACAACCAGCCAGCTCCCTCTGATAATGGCAGTGTAAGTTAACTGCCTGGGATCACCACAGAGCAGCTGTCAAGGGAAAAGGGGGGAAGGGACAAAGCCGTACATTTTTAACGTGCTTGTAGCATTGCAACTAGCAGAAGTAGTGGTTTTACAGAAGCAGAACTATGTGGTTCACTGACCAATGATTTGAAATGGCTTCTCCACAGGAACTGCCACTTATCTGGATTACTGCTTTTTGAAGAGGGACTTTGGGACAGTGCTGTAAACATCTGCCAGACAGCCAGATGTTAGGCAGATAGACAAGAAAAGTAGGTTGATCAAAACCCTCTAGGATCTTGCTACCTGACAAAGTCAAGTCAATGACTTTGAAAATGATATCAAGAAGCATGACTGTACCTGGAATAATAATCTTTCTCTTCATAGTCTGCTTACCAACTGATGTTACTACTTGACTTCTGGGTGTCCTACACGCAAGCCATCCTTTCCCTTTGTTTCAATGCACTGGTTCTCCTCTTCAGAAAGATACTTGAGAGACAGTTTACAAAACATGTTCTCTATCAGCTGAAGTTCTGGATGACATCCCCCACGCTACCTTACCAAAGACGAGCAAACACCACCTATAAATCTCCGAGTAACCCAAGAGATCATTTAACCATGATCCCACTATGATTCTTCCTGGAAATACTTCCTACGATGATGTGCTAGCCAAGCAGCCAGCCATGATCCCACAGAGTCACAGCACTGCCATTCTTCTCGAGGACACCACACCAGTACAACAAGCAATACAAGTTAAACCGTGCTGCTCTCCCCTCTGTATCCCCCCAAAAAGAGCCACATGTCCCCCAGGGAGTGGATCCCTGGAGTGAGAGGGCACTGACCTCTGATCTCTGCCTCCACCAGAGAGGACTTGTTAAATGCAAGGCAAGCTCTCAACTGTCGCCAATGCTAAACAGGCAATTACTATGCTGATTGATTGATTACATTTCCCTGTCTAAATTATATGAGGAGAGAGGCAAATCACTCAGAAAATGAGAAAAATCACAGCCTAACTTCAAGCAAAAGTGCAGAGAATGGTTTTTGCCAGTATGAATAACAAGCAGGTGGACTGAGTCAAACCGAGCCCTGAAAGCAGAACTATCCACAACCCTCCTGCCCAGGGAAAGGCTGGGCAGGGCTTTGCAAATCAGCCATGACCACCTCAGGCCATGACCTTTTGTGTGCAATTAACTGGAGGGAAAAAAGAAAAGAAAAAAAGGTCTCCAGAGACTGAGGATCCCCAAGCGCCACAGAAGTGGGTCCACTCCCTGTACATGCTGTGGAAGCAGCACCACTCCAGCAGAAACAACACACCCTCCCTCTCTTGGTTGCGTTTCTTTTCCCTCTTTTCTTATTTCTTTCACTTCGTATCAGCTGACTTGAGTGTCCTTATTGTGCTTTCCTTTTCATCGACAATTTCTTAGGCAGGGCCCTTGGTCTGCAGCTGACAGCTCGCACACGCCTGCTGCAGGTACAACAGAGATGGTTCGAAACCTGCTCCGTTTCGCAGAGCGGCATGGCCTCCCAGACCCACAGGGGACCCTACCAGCTCTAAGACAAATTGCCCTGCCAAACCCCTGCAAGGAGCACCGAAACTGCCTGGCTCCGTGTTTTTGGCAGCTCTCCGGCAGCGTTTGCCTACCACCAGGATGCACCCTGCCTGGCTGCCTCAAGAGCTTTACCTCACGCTCCTGCCTCCACCTGCCCGTTTCCACGTGCACCCCACCGCTTTTTTAGGCCTTCATTTCTCAGCACTGCTCCTCCTTCTCCCCTCCTGCAGGCACATCCACGCTCCAAGTTTCATTCTCAAATACAACCCTGACACTTTTTCCTCACAAACTTCGTATTTCACCCCAGCCACCGCTCCAACTCACCTCTCGCTGGTCTTCCCCCCACGTGCTCGCCGCAGCCCCCCGCCACGTGGGGACCCCAGACTCACGGCGTTTCCAGGACAAAGCGGCCCAGAGACGCGGGCCGGCAGCGGGACTGCGGAAGGGAGGGAGCGCCGCAGAAGCAAAGTCCCGTTCGCTGGGGACGGGGACCGGCGAGCCGCCCTCCGGAGCTGAGCTGGGGCGACCGCCGCCGACGGGGAGGGATGAAGGGTGGGCCGGGCCCTCGGCCTCCTTCCTCGGCCTGAACGCGATGCAGAGCTGTAGAGGCCCCAATGGGGAGAGGTCTCCTCAGGCTGAGGGGCCGCTGGCCCTCAGCTCCTCTCTGGCGAGCAGCGCCCACCAGGCCTGGCCGGGAGGGCTCAGCCCAGGCTTTTCCAACCACCTTAACACGCTGGCGCTGCTGGGTGTCGTGGCCAAGCCAGCCGGGGCACCAGCACGGCCCTCCACCCACCCCCAGACACAAACGCTGAAGAAAACACGCAGTGAGCCACTCTTCCGGGCCTTTCTACTAACCCTTTCCTCATTTCAACAAACAGCTGAAGGGGCAATGATGGGGGGGGGTGTGATGAATGAAGGTACCCCAACGAAGGGGATGGGGTACCCCCTCCTCCCGCCCCTTCCCCAGCGCCCGCCATGGCGCCGGCTCATCCCCAGCACAAGACCCCACGACAAACCGTGCCGGCTTTTGAACCGTATCCCACAACAAGAATAAGTCTTCCATTCTCATTAAGGGCTCCCTCGCTCACAGCGGGAAAGTCTATTACAGCTGCTTCGCCACAGGGCATTGCCATTTCCACTCGCCCCGGCGTCGCTCAGCCCCCCGGCCGCCCCACGCCCGGGGACACTGTGGGCAGCAATTAGGGCCAAAGCTCTACAAGGAGCTTTTGCAGGGGGAGGGAAGGGAGGGGCGGATGAAGCCCAGCTGCCAAAACTTTTAATTCCTTCTCACAGGATCAGGGCTGAAATGTTTGAAATAATTTTAACAAAAACAAAGAGGCTGCTGAAAAGAATAACATTATGACAGCTGCTGGGAAAGTCACCAGTGGGTGAACACCGGTCGCTGCACCGATCCCCGTCCCTCCGCTGCTGCTTACAGGAAGGAAAGGATTTTTATATCCTGAGCTGCAGTCTGCGCTTTTTATTTACTTTCCCCTTTCTCCCAAAGCCACCCTGGCTCGAGCCACTGCTCTCCTGTTTCCATCCTTCAGGACAGCTTTCACACATCGGAAAGGAGACAAATTCGGCAGCCGCCACGCTACATTTGCATTTCAGCAGTGACAGTCAGGTGGCCATAGGAGACGGGCACGGAGAGGCTGACCTGCACCCCTCGCCTTGCACGGGCTCTGGCAGCAAACACGCGAGACAGATGCTCTATTTAATTCAGTTTAAAGTATTGCTACGTGAATGGGATGTTTGGTTGGATCAGACAAACTTTGTGATATGAAGAAATCTTTCCTGCCAGGAACATGTTATCAAGTGAAAGGTGTTTCTTCAGAAATCTTCACCCTATTTTCAAGGCCAAAAGCTTTGCTGCTCTTACATTTTAGGATAGACTTGCTTGCTTACTCCTGAACAAAAGTTTCCCCACAGAAGAGAAAACCGGCCTGTGCAGTCATTATAAGAAATTAAACACAGTTTCAGATGAAATTAAGTTTAATTATGTATCCTTAATGACAGGTACGTGCTTTTAAAACAACAGATGTTGCACAGATGTGGTTCAAGGTAAAGACGACAACAAAAGCTCTCCCGGTGCTTCAGAAAATGTTCCTACGGAGCAGCCCTGCACCGCACCACCTCTGTCTTTAACCAGCTGTCAGTTAGATTTTGTTTCTTACCTAGGTTTAGCAAACCTCCCTTGCCCACTATATACATACCATCTTGTTTCTGTTTGGTTTTTTGGGGGGTGGGAGGTGTTTGGTTTTTAAACTTAGAGGCAGCACTGAAAGATTTCCAAAAGACAACTTCCTGATCATCCCACTGCTGCAGCTGCCTCTGAGGCTATTCCATGAGCTTCTCCTGCCTCATCACCACCTAGCTTGTGCGCAGAAAGCAGAACATGTCAGAAATCTCTGTCCTGCCTTGCATCTCCCCTTGGTCAAATATTTTTCAGGAAGTACTTGATCTGGCCTGCAGGATATGAAAACCAAGGTCAACCACATCACTAAATGGCTCGTAAGAAAAGAAAATAATAGTATGTCTGAAGGGGGGCCAAGAGAATTAATTTGAAGGGGAAGTTATTTAGGATGAAGCTTTGCAAAATGGGAAAAACAGCGCTATTATGTTTCACAAGACCATTGTCAGAATCAAAGATACTGTGGCACTAAGAGACACACTAACAAGGGACATGCACATTCCTAATAAACACATTTACATACTGTTGCATGTGATAATTGCTTTTATTCTACAGTCACTGGCTCCATTTCCAGATTCTTTGATTTCTGTCCAAAACAAAAACCTAGCTTGCCCTTGCTCATGAATTTTGGAAGCCAGCATGAAAATATTCCAATATGCAGAATAGGAGCTTGTAAAAATGTGCCAGCAAAAAGTAGCTCTGTGTCATCTTACGCATTATGAACATAATGCTTGCATTTTTTTCATGCACAGGAGCACAAGGTCACTTCATGAATCACAGGAGAAGAAAGAATAAAGAGGAGAAAATACTGGAGGAAAAGTGCCTTAGACGTTTGTAGTTTTAAAGAAGTTCCGACATTTTAACTTGCATTTGGCAAGATCAAGTTTGATTGCAGTTTATAGCAGCTCTGAGCAGCGCACTGGGAAAAACCAAAGCCAACTGCTAGCAGGTGAAGAGGAGCAAAAGAAGAACATATCAGGACTGTAAATCTCCTCACTATATCATGATTATTCTCTGCCTCCTCACTGCGTTCCCTGCTCTGCCTGACTCGATAAATTAACTAAGGGGACCCACACACTAATCATGCGGTGGCTCCGGGCTACACGCACCATCCTCACTCCACATCACCCAGACACACTCCAGAAGAGCAGGCAGCACCACGTACAGAAAAGCACGCTGGAAGGTATGTGGGAAGGAGCTCCATTTCTGCTCAGTCTCCCACCCCAAACAACACAAGTCTCTCGCCAGACCCTGGCTGAAATTTGGCACCTTTGCCTCTTTGCACGCAGTACAGATGGCAGGATAGACGCGCCTGCTGGTGCAGGAAAGCTGTGCCAGTTCTCAGGAGGTGGCAGGGAGGAAAGGCATTAGCAGAAAAGGGTCACCAAGATCAGTGCTCGCTTCCTTGATCTCAGCCGCTTTTCCAGAGACTGCTGGAAAGATGTGGGAGGAGGGGGTTCTCACTACTGGATGCCACCATCCAAGTATTTAAAGGATCTCCCTCTTCCCCGCAAATTGTGTGTCCTGCTTGATGAATTTTTTTTCTTCTTCTCTCTGAACAGCTGTGTATCTACCACTCGTTTCCCTCTCCATTCCTGTTGATTTAATTAACGCTCCTCTCAACATTCTCCAAGGAAACTAATGCTTTGTTGGTCACTGAAAGGTGCCAAGTAATTTGCATGACCATTTCCAGTTAAGATTCCTTAGAATATTAATGTCAGCTAGCCTTCTTTTACAACAAATTAGTTAAGCACATGAAAACGTTCAGCTACTAGGATGCATAGTCTAAATGTGCAATCAGAAAGAGATAATACCCTTCCCTCCTCTTTCTCCTCCAACACCACTTGTACGGCATTCACTGCAGTCTTACACCATACTCCTGTTCCACCAGAACCCAAGCAAGGCTGCAGGACAAATAAACAGAAAAGCTCCATAGATTTTTTTTTTTCCTTTGTTTAGCCTCTGTAATGTCTGCCAGAGCCAAACGGAAAGACCAGGCTTTGGTTTCAACTGAGATATTAAAAGTCCTCCAGAGGCTGAAAATCATGCAAGGGAAAATTGGATTTTAAGGCACAATAAACATGTCTTCATGAGATACTAAAAACCTTTGCAAAATAAAAATAAATGTTCATGTAAACCAAACACCAGACATCATATATCTCATCAGCTGTAGGCCTGCATGCCCAGGAGAAAAAAAAAAAAAACATATGCAATACTACAGAGTACAAGACTGGGTTTTCCGGCAAGGCAGTTGCTATTTGTGCCTCCATTCCCCAGCCCTTCTGGAAATGAAAATTATTTCTTCTTCTCTCTCTCCCCACTCCCACACCTAAACAACTATTTCCCAGTTCTCACCCCCCCCCTCTGTAAAATGAAGAAAATGAAACCAAATCCTTAAAAAGCCTCAATGCCCAGAGACAAAACACCCTGTGTAAGACCCAGGTATTATCATACAAAGTAAGCTTGCTTAGGGGCTCAAAGATTTTTTTGTGGATATAGTCACATATCAAAAGCAGTCTTGAGAGCGCCTTACACAGCACACATGCTGTGAATCTGTAAACTTTTTAGTGGCCATTTGCACATTAAAAAAAAAAAAAAAAGCATGTTTTAAAAATCCTCAAAGATCAAAGCACATCAGAACAGAGTTTTAGATAAAAGGAAAGATAACATGGTGCAGAGATCCCTAGAGTCAACCCAGCGGTTTTCATGACATTTTAGTCGCATCTTTATTCCTTTCTATCTCAAAAACCCCAAAGGTCAATTTATTTAAATTGGTCAAAGATCAGCTGGAAAGTGAGAAAGACTAGAAATAAATAGGGATTGACATACAGTGCACCTGAAAGATGCTTTTCAGAGAAAATACTTTTTCCTGTATTTGGCAAGCACATCGTACGCTTGGGGCACTAAATACTATCTCAAATAATTACCCAGGTAGGTTTGTAGAAGTCAGCTCAGGTGCATCAGTGACCAAGTACTGCAAGTGAACCTTGCTTGCTCTGTGACAGCGTGTAAAATTGCCCACCTGAAGCAGAACTCTCATCTTGTATGGGAATCAGAACGTCCTGTTGATAAGCACAGAATGATACACCAAATATCCAAGGCCATCATTCAGCAGAAATAGCTTCCAGCAAAATAGTTCTCATCAACTACAGAAATGACACCCATAGACACAAAATCTGACTACAGCCATCCAACTGTATAACTATACACAAAGACATTTCATCATGTTCTGTGGTACCCTATACTTGCTTAAAAGTAAGCACAATTCTCTGCAGTTTAATCAAAAAAAGTGTATGAGAGACACATCAAAAGTTGTTGCTAAATGCTTAAAATATGCCCATAAGCCACATTTTTGTGGCTTGCTTTTGCCATCAAAATGCCTTTGCACCATTATATTTTAAAAGAATAATCGTGAAACAGAGGCTTGCATGAACTTTTATAACCTTTCTTGAGATACCAGTCTTCTGGACTGGCGGTGGGACAGGGCTGGTGGGACAGAGCTAGAAGTGCGGGGCACTGGTTAGGCAAGGGGGCAGTGGTGGTGTGCCAGCCCTGGGCTGAAGCATGACATGCCATCTCTAAAGACACCAGGCAAAGCAAAACTCCTTGCTGAAAAGCACTTGCAAGAACACAGTGTTCTCTCCCTTGCAAAGACAGCACATCCAAATCAAATCGTTTAGCCTTCACTTTTCCAGATTCTGAATAGCGGTCAAAATCTGAAGCTGGACCATCATCAAGAATGAAAAATGCTCCCTAGCTCATTAATGTACAACCCCACATTCAAATTCAAGATTTTATGGACAGCTACAAACAATCAGCCAGACAACATTACTTTGCATTAATCAAGCCACTGTTGACACTTGACAGGACTGAACACATGACTTGTCTAATTTGTTTTAATAGAGAATACTGTCAATTTACCAAAATTATTTTATTAAGCTCTGTAGAAAACTCTGAAGTTCCTTAGAAACCCAGACCTTCTGGTTCCTTAACAATTAACTTTGCTGCATTGTAAACAGAATTGTTCCCTTCATCCAGTAAAACAGAGATAGAGTCATCATGATTTGAAACAAATTTGGCCAAGATACAAAAGGAAGCATCGAGAAAGTTCATACAAACTGGAAGGCAGAAACTGAATGGACCCATCAGCTGAGGATGCAGCATTTAAGAAGAAAGCTATTTTAATACCAGATGGCTATTTTCACCAGTTTTAAAACTTATCTTTGGCACTTTTTACAACCAGGGACCCAATTTTCTGAAACTTCCTCCTATGACGATCAGCTTCCTAAAAGGCATCACAATTTGACCGCCTAAATAAAATACATGTGTTTATGAATCATCTGTCATGGTCACAAGTCACTTCACAGTACTGGTCAGGACTTGAGAAAGCAGATGCCCGCCGGTCTAGAGAAGCGCTGTTTAAACGGGGCTGGGGAAAGCCTGAGAAATGGCAGTAGGTACTACCTGTGCTATACATAGGCTTGTAAGGTAGAGGCAGCAGGAGAGACCTCTGTGCAGTTTGCAGAATGTAATCCACTCTACATCATCAGCCATCTCTTGGCTATCAGCCACCTTGCATTTTGCTTTTTTATTGCAGTAAGTAATACTTAATTTTTACCAGATGTTCATTCATCGATATCCCCAGAGGTTGCTTCAAACACATTTCACTTCCCCCTTAGCCTTTTCAAACTGGTAAAGTCTACCAGCAACCCTCTGATCCCTCCCAGCCTTTCCACAAATCCCAAGATGGGATGGATGAAAAGACGGTAGAGACAGCCTATCCCTTTCCGAGGGTACAAAAGCCATGCCACTGCAGCAGCCATCCACTGATTTTCAGTTTGTAGTATTTCAAGTACTACTTAAGAGTCTGCAAAAGGTAACTACAAGCAACACAAGCCAACCACCAAGTAAGGTTAAATTCCCTCCGCTGGGACTAGCACCTCAGTGATTTCCTTTTAGTTTATTTTTTTAAGGGAACTCAAGAAGACAAAGTTGAAAGCCACTATTCTATAGTAAAGAAATTTCAGGAGGGCAGTTATGCAGCCCCATGGGAGAGACTACAAAACACAAGCCATATGAACCCCCTTCCCCTCTCTTGTTTTAAGGGTAAAGTGGGTGAACACAAAGCGTTTCCTTGGAAGTAGGACCAGTTGTCTGAAACTCTCCAAACATAAAATTACTGAGCTTGCTTGGGAAATCTATGCAAGTTGTACTATTACTTCAAATGCTACAAGATGGCTAGGGTATGGCTAGCCAAGCGTGTGGGTCCTGCAGCACTTTTATTTGCTAATGAACATTGAGGGTGGGTTGGCCCTGGGAACAAAAACCTGAGAAACATCATAACTTGGCTCAGGGCATGCTCCCTGATAAATGCTGGCAATACGTATTGGAAATACGTATTTTAAAAGTCTGCCTGGAATAGAGCGCGCTCTCATACCAGCAGTTCAGGCAGCTTTCCCCCCCACTTACTTCCCCTTTGAAACTGGGGTACACTTTCTATTTGCAGCCTCATTTAAGAGCTTACCCCCAGCACGCATGCAAGCTGGGGTCTTTGCAGCCCTTAGGAGGCATGGGATGCACCAAAACACCCAGGCTTTCACCCAGGCAGGCATCAGATATTGCCACAGCAGCTAAATGGCTCTGGTTAAGTTTGAAACCTGCACCTTACCGCCTGGGCTGGAATGCACAGCAATTCCGCCCCATCTTAGACTGCCAGATCTTCACGCCTGTGCTGCTGAATTCATGCTTTCACCCTCCAGCTCCCTCCACCGTACCCTCCCCCCTTTCAACCTTTATGTTTTTTTTTTTTTAAACTACAAAAGTTTGTTTAAACAAAGAGGCACTCGTGGCCTCAGAGATATTTTATCTTTTTTTCCCATTCCCTTCCCTTGCCCTTTTCCCAGCAGAAATCACCCTCACGTGCTGTGTTTGTTCCGCATGGAGGAACTTCCCTTTGGCCCTGCTCGCCCCTCCCCACCAGGGCTTCAAATCACAAGTTTTATGGTGCCCCTTGCACTGCAGCTGAGCCTAAAGAAAGGAGGATCAAAGCAGCTGTGAATAAATAACACTAATAATAATGGTGGTGTTATGAATGTTAATTATTAATACATTTTATTTCTAAACCACCATGACAGTCTAGACCACCCTGCAAAAGATGAGGTACATCTGTTACACGCTCCCTTCCCTGACAGCAGCGTTGGAGGAGTTTGTGGATTTGAGAGGTTTGTACAGTGTCAGCAGTCAGAAAATACTCCACTTTAGATAAATTCGACGGGTTAACATCCCAGTGGCCAGCGACCAGTTCAGCAGGTAGCATGGTGCAGAGTCCAGTAAATAAAAGAGCTTCCTGCAAAGCGTGGGGTTTTTTAAGTGCTGTCTGAACCAAGAGAATACAGTAAGTCTGTAAGAACAAAAATTTAGGCTGGAGATGTCACTGGCTTAGTATCGCTCAACTGTCATAACACAAATACTTGATTTTGCTGTTATGTTTTCAAGAGATACTTAAACTGTAAGTGTTAACATTTCAGAGCTTTAAAATACTCCTCTAAGTAGAATGGGCATAAAGGTGACAAGAGGCACAAAAGTACCATGATGACAAGATCGATAATTTTAAGATCTCACTGCTCTTTCGACAAGGTGTTAAACACAATCCAGCCTCAGCACCTTGGCATACCCTGCATCAAGGTTCTGCTGGCTTGGCTGCACCTCCGCAATACCGACCAGCTTTGCAGCAGAACAGCAAAACCCAGAGCACCTGAGTGCACATCCAGCAAGTAACACAGCCTGTGTCAATGCCGGAAAGAAAATGGATCCAAAACCAAGCGAACGGCTTTCCGCCACGTTACCGGCCTCAGGACATGCCCATCGCTGGCACCACGCACCCCAGGCAGGATCTGCATGTCAGAGGTTCAACTTCCACTGCTAACTTTCAACACTTTCGTCTCTCTCCTGAATAATCACATGTGCGTGCAATTACAGACACAAGGAAAAGTGCTATTTTGCATTCTTCTCTTCAGTGCCAGAAATTGCCTACTCCATTAGGTATTCCAGAACGAGGACGTCATGGCCCTGGGTTCTCTGCAAGTAATATCTATTCCACAAGGAAGGATGCGACTCCATTCTTTCCTTTGGAGCTGGGGCGTATTGGGGCTTCCAAGTCTCATGCAGACACTCCCGAGAGGCAAAAAAACAAACAAAAGCAAGAAACCCACATGGATTTGATGAGAAAATTACAATCCAGAAGACAGCACGTTCGCTGATCCTGTGAGTCTTTCACTAATGCATTCCCCGAAAGGATTTTTTCCTACCTCGTCTTTTTTTTTGTTTGAATGAAGGCCCTAGGAATATGCAAGTGTATAAGTTGTTGGGTAAAGCTGTGATGTTAGTCATCACCTTGCACTTAAATTTACAGAAAAGCAAACTGACATTTAAAAATAAAGTCTATACAGGCAGAAGAAATTAGATAGAAAATACCTTAAAGACTGTTTAGACTAAACATTAATGCAAATGTTTTTCAACACAATTTGAAAAACACCTCTACTATTATAGAAAAGCAATTAAGTTCTATCTTCCTTCTCTACAACACAAAGTTAAAGACTGCTAAATTGATTTTCCTGAATTTTGTTGATCCGTGACTCGTCAGTCTAGTAAATTATCAATGGGGATGCTGAGAATGCTTCATATGTCTATATGACGAGAAGCCTTTTCCAAAGTACCAGAGACAGAAACAAAGTCCCTAACAGCTCCAGTCTACAGAGCTTCAGGCTGTAACTCAGTCTGGACGCAGACATTCTTGACAGGTGGAAAATAATTATAAGGCTTGATCCAGCCATGTGGTTCCACCTATTTCAACAGAAAGATGCGATTTTAGAGTAACGTAGTAAATAGGTGCAGTCTCCTGTGGACAGGCTCTAAAAACACTTCAAATGGTTTGAGCTTAAGTGGCCTTATGATTAGGAACTGAGCTGGTTTAGAATGCCCATGTTTGAAAAGAAGGATTTCCGCGTGTTCCTAAACTAGCTGGGTACATGCAACTCTGGCAACTGGAATGCCAAAAAACATGGAATTACCCTTAAACAACTATCAGCTGCTAAGTAAGGAAAACAAGGTGGTGCTGGTAGGGGGAACAAGATTAAATTTTAGTAATTTGGTACAACAGTTTATTCCAGTGTCATCATTTTCTGTCTCTTTTTGGTGAGAAAAGAGCCTGAAAGAGAAAACAGGCTTTCACCACAAGGAAAATGAAAAATCTAAGTGGAGAACAACAGTGGAAACAGTTTTCCATCCCTTTTAGCAAATCTTCTGTACTCTGTACAAGTATCACTTTCTGTCAAGGGATGTTTGAAAATGATGTTACCTGGACTAAACTTTACATCAGTGATTATTACAGATAGTGAAGACGAAATCTGCCAGTTCGGTGCACACGTGCTTCTGACTGTGCAAAAATAATTCACTGTCCTTTCACAGCATCCCCATGGCCTGTGCTTATGGCCAATTCAGTAGCTGCTTTTAATCATCTTTATTTTACCCTTCTAACTAGTCCTCACACTAACTCAAAGCACACTATCTTTTTCACTTCCCTTTTCGAGGGCAGCAACAGGGACCAAGACGAGAATAGCTAAAATATAAAACAGATGCTTTAATGTTTGTGATCTTTAATGTTTCCCGAGTTTTCAGTACCATGTAATTTTAAGGGCTAATTATGAAATTACTGTCTACGTTCAAAAGAATTTTCCTCCAAACCAACATGCAAGTTCCT
Source organism: Fregata magnificens (assembly GCA_013389945.1). NCBI lineage: Eukaryota > Metazoa > Chordata > Aves > Suliformes > Fregatidae > Fregata > Fregata magnificens. Next base: position 475,930 of record WAAD01021003.1, on the reverse strand, counting down.
TACCAACATGCAAGTCACCCACAGAGACATTTTAGTAGGGGTAACAGCCCCATGTTGAGTGGGCTTGTTGGCTAACCCTTCCCCTGTATTATCTGACTCGGTCTCAAAAGTATGAGGTTTTTTGGTAATTTTCAATCACTAAAGCTGAAACAAAACAGATGCCAGTCTGTGTTAGCATTACAGTAAGCTTTATAACCCTAAACACAACATAACAATAATGTGGTAGATGCCATTGGCTTGTCTTCCTGATGTTCGCATTTGAAGAAACCAAACTAAGTAAAAATCCTCTTTCTTTAAATTGGACTTGACAGCCTAAGTTTCCGGATTGGTCTGATCTTGCACTTGGTGGAGACACAGTTTGTGCGTTCACGCCAAAGGGAGACAGCAGTATGATTCACAGTCGGGGGGCAGCGGGGGGAAACAAATTCAAAGTTTTACTTTGAAGAAAGGTAGGATCTAGAGAAGCCTGTGGGATATGTGTGGAGGGGGACAAAAAAACCAAACCAACCCAACCCCCCAAACCTGGCCTGCAACTTCACTTTGTGCAAAAAGACGGTTCATTTGACCTGTACGCTCTCTTTCTCTGCTCTTGAATTCTTCACTGCCTGCCCTTTAGTTGTGATTTACTAAAGGCTTTAAACAGACATTTCTCAGTCTTCAGCTGCAGACGAATGATCGCTATAAGAAATGCTCAAAATCAACCTGTTACAATTAGGGACATATTTAACACTCCCCTAACCAGCAGAGTCAGCTTTTAGAACCTGTTTGTGGTCTGTAATTGTAGTCTTCAGCGAAAAGTTTTCTCACTGAAAATATTTTTAACACTTCTGTTTTAACCAATACAACTACCAAGTCGGCCAGTTATTTGCTGTCAGGATCTTCACATTTCTAGCAGCTGAACCCAAGAGGCAATTGATGCAAGTATAGTCCAAAGATAATCATTTAAAAGTGCACAAACAAGGATACTGTAGGGGTGCATTAACAGCCTGCTGCTCGCATTCCACTCCTCGACTATTGTGTTGCCTTGCTGCCAACACGCGCTTGCCAATTCCAGTAACCACATTTTATAAACCAATTGTTATTAATAGGAATCATAAGCTGCACGCACACACACAAAGGACTCCACAGCTTCCACACACAGAGAAGGAACTTCAGTTTCTCTTACGAAATTGTATAAAGTTCAGGAGAAAAATTCTACTGTACTTGGAGTTTGCAAGGAAGGAGTAGGAAAGCACATAGTGTACTGTGCTCAGCTCCATCTCCACCCCTAACCGCCTGGAGTGAAGTCTCCTGGACTTCACCAAGCATCTATGACAGCAATCATCTTGGTTAGGAACAGAACTGGATGCTACCAAGATAAATGTACAAAGCCAACTGTTCTGAACGTTCATGTAGGTAAGATAAGCTTTGGGATTGTCACATGCACCCCTATGGTGCAGAGCTCTGCGGAAATAAAGACTCCTCGGTCATCTTCGCTATTACAGTTTTCTTTGGGGGTCTGTGGTTGCTCTGTAATTGCATTCCAGCAGACCTGTGTACAGTCACTGTCAGGCTCACACTGCAAACCAACTAATTGTGTCAACAAAGATAAAGCTCACTTTCAGCCCTGGAGAGCTCTCACAAATACAGACTGATAGAAGCGAGGTGGAGGGAGGAAAGATTTGAAAGCTCAAAAAGTAACTGAGTTTATAAAAAGCACACTTTCCAGTCTCAGGATGTATGGCAACCCCCAAAAACATGTTTAAAAATGCAGCCAAACACACTGAGAGGGGAGCAAAACTCACCCAGGTAAGGTAACGTGTCATAAAATGACTAATGGTACCACGAAGACTCAATTCACAGCAAGATGACGACAAGCAAAATATATTGCTTCATTTCATTTTTCCCTCATGCTCCCTCAATAAATCCGAGGCAGGGAAAGCAAGCTTTGGAAGCACAGAATGGTAACAGAGAACAATGAAAAAACAGCAAAATTTGAACCTGAATCAGAGGAAAACGCACAACAGAGCGATGGAAATAGATTTTACTTTTATCTCTGCAAAACCACTGTTGTCTTCAGAACGATGCTGTGCGCGCTTCCGCTTTCCCAGGGAAAATACCACAAGTACATCTATCCTTACATTGTTGGGAATGTCCTCCCTAAATCCAGACTGACCGATCTCTGCAGCTGAGGAAGATGGACAGGCTTCCCCGTCTTCATGCACACAGCTAGTTATCACAGGTTCATGCCCTAACTTGCTCCATGTTGATCTACTCACACACCTGTGTCTAAAGTTTCTTCTTCCCCCTTCTCCCAGACAAGTTTCTTCCCATTATTGCTCAGCCTTTGCTCCATTAGAGCCCAAAATGATGCACCTTTTAGATCCATCACAGAGCACTCCCTTGCCCCCCGCCCTGCCGGGGTGAGGCTGTATCTGTGTGCTGCTCTTTCTGTTATAATGCTCTCTATTATAATTTTAAGGAACAGGCAGCAGAGTTGGGACGACGGTCACCTGTGGTTAGTCATGTAATGGTATCAAACTTCCCTTTGCCTGTTACTTTAAAATATGAAAACCGCTGCTCTCGCACATTCTGCCATGTAGAATAGGGAGGAAAAAAATGCATCGAGCTTTTCAATGGAAATCGTTTCAGCGGATTTGGCATGCGATGTTTTTGAAAGGGTCACAAAACAAAGCTAATCCATTGATTTCAACTTCAGTCTAAATGTTTCTGTAAAAAACAAACTGGTTGAAATTCACCATGAATTCAAGAGTAAAGAAGTTCAAACTGAAAAGACTACGGTGTCATTTACTTCCACACCATCCAAAAGGATGTAATACATCCTTGACTGCTTTGGTAAGAAGAACTAAAAATGCCAATTATGTTTTCTAGGAATAGTTAACTGGAAACGGTTGTGTTTCTCTGTTTTCTCTCAATCTCTAGGAGCGAGGAAAAAACACCAAATCCAACCTTTTACCTACTCATCAATTTAATAAAATGTCAAAAACACACAGGATCACTTGAGCATGTGGATTTGACTCCATTATTATACCATATAATTTCAACAGCCTGTGGTTTTATTGTCCACAAAAAGCAGTAACTTACTGAAGTGAAAACAACAGTGGTATTGCATTTGTGGTACAGCACCACAACACACTCACAACCTTAAAGCTGAAACTTGTTTCTATTTCCTCATGTGCAAAAGTCATCAAGGCTTTTTGGAACAAACAAAATTTTTTTTTCTTTAAAAAATAAAGTGAATAGGTGACAATACAAGCTTCATACTTAATGAAATAAAAATGAGAAGTCATCATACGCATTACAGGAATTGCTTTATCTAAAATGACTCAGCTCTGTCCCATCAGAGGCCAGCCAACCCTGATACTGTTGCACCAAAACCAGACTTCATTCCTTACCTTCCCTGTACCACAGATCTCTAATATTTATGGGCTGCCTGGTAATGGAGATTAGGCCATGACTTATCAGGCTGCAATAAGGCATGTAACATGGAATTATGGCCTTTTAGCAATAATAATGGGTAATGTTATTTACCTGAAGAAAGAAACATCGCTGTCACAGCTGCAGCTCATTCTGGTGAGTATAATTTAGTTCAATCATTTATAAATGCCTGCCTTGCTTATGCTTTCCATTTTAATTTCCTTGTACTCCTTTAGTACTCCTTGTACTAAATCTCACCATATTTAGAAAGACAGTTTGGATGTCCTACATAATAACCTATGAAGGTAACCGAAAGGAAAGCCTGACACGCACTATTATTTTGCCAAAGTGAGATCCATTGACCGGTCACATCAACTGAAGACTAATCCTGCAAACAGACATACGCACACCTGAGGCACAGCCGGTCCTGCTGGCTGTGACGCCGTGACTCACGCCCGCTCGTACACGTTTGCAGAACAGATGGAGACCTAATGCATATAAATAGGTCTGAGGTCACACTTCAGGTCCCCAAGATTTTCTTCCATCTCTTCCCCTTCCTTGATACAGCAAAACGATTGTAATTAAAACTGCGTGGTATTCTGCATGAATAGTACACACAACCACACTCACCATTTCAGACAAATTCTGTCATTTCTTCTATCCCTAAGCTAAACTCAAGACCCCACGTTTTGCTCATCCATCATAAAAACAGCTAAACACCATTAGCAGAGAAGTCATTCCCAAGCAGATGGAAGAGAGCTGTTAAGTCAGCCTCCCCAGCGCTCCACTTCCCGGCGGCAGCTGGGAGCACGCACACGGGATCTCTGCTGGGATTCTCTTCCCATCCCTCCACTGTGGGATGGTTTCCCTCATCTGGGCCTGATTTGCAAAACAAGAAAATCACGGCAAATCACAACGAAACAATTATGCTTCAAATAAGAATCACAATTTCCCTACTGTGGATTTTTTCACAAAGCAAGCATTCAGGGGCTGCCCCGCAGCACTGCCATGAGCGAGATGCATATGTCAGGTAAGCAGGCCACAACAAATTTGTAATTATCTGGCGAGATTAATGTAGCCATTCTATAAATACTCCCAAAGAGTTTACTATATTTTACTTAACTTGAGCAGCCTTCAAGATTTGAGACTATCAAGCTATTGTGTGCGTTGAGACAGCTGATTTGAGGTCTAGAGAAAGAGAATTCACAGGAGGAACAGGTGGACGACAAGGAGTTCTTATATTAAAAAAGCATCGTGACGATGAGTAGAAGGTGATAAAAATTCTGAACCACATCCAGCGGATTTTTCTTTAAAGTCTGTATTTTATTAGCGATTAACAAAAGAAGCCCTTCAAAAGCCTGTTCATTCACAAGCCCACTCACTTATTCTCTGTATGCGTGACGTGATCTTGGCACGTACGTAGACACTCGAGTAGAGATTATTTTCATCCGTGAATATAGTTACGACTTTGCTAATATGTCTTCCTTGTCCGGGATATTTTTAAGCAATCTGAAGACTAATGAATCATATGGAAGAAGAATGTTATTGGGCAGAATACGTGAGGCATGAAAAAAGACGACAGACAGCTGAACAATTAATTTTCGATTACAATTAAGTGAGAACATTTTCTGAGAACATTTACTCAGAAAAGACATCGCTGGGACTTTGTAGTCACTTTTTCTGACATGATCAAGATCATTCAAACTAGGCAGGTTCACGCAAACAGAAAATATCTAGCAAATTTTACAGATTAAGCAAGTTAATCTTGCACATAAAATATGAATACACAAAGAGGAAAACTTAATTCTTAAAACTGAATTAATTCCAGACCTTAAGCACAGACTGCATATAAGTGCCTGAGCTTGAGCTGCTCATCGAATAGGCCCGTTTTGCTAAAGCATAATTACCAGCATATACCATCATCTCATGGGATTACCCTGAAATGTTCTCGAAGTGGTTAGTAAAACTCTGGCTGTGCTAAAATATTTTCAAACTGGTGTTACTCTTATTTCTAAAAATACAGAGTGAATAACTTATCATCTATTTGGAGAAGGGGGAAGTTAGATGGGTCGATGTGACAATTTCCCATTTTACTTCGATAGTTAACACATGGAGAAAAGAAAAGGGGAATTCATAAACCAGTTAATTTTAAAGAAAACAAAAACTGGATTACATCCATGAGATATTTAGAAGACAATACTGGACTTTAAGCTCAGAATTGCAATATTCAAAGAAAAAGCAGGCTAGAAGAGACTAGGAAAAAAAAACCCAACTGTGCGCCATTAAGTCAGCAGCAGCAAAGGAAAAAATGTGTTTCAGAGAGCTTTTTAATTACAAGTATTAATCCTTATTAAGTATTAGGGAGGGGTTTTTTTCTGAAGTGCAGCATAGTGTACAAAACACTGTCCAACAAGGCTACTCCTTGGGCGGGGGGAAGTTCTGCATGCATGGGGTTTCTTTGCTTTTTCAATCTGCCATGTTATCCAAGACTTTTATGGTGTTTCAATCACCAGCTATGGTGAAAGTGTAACTGTTACAACAAGAGGAAATGAAAACACAAGTGGCTCTGATTAGAAGCGTACGCAGAAGAATTAAGCGTTACAGAAAGGTACTGTCTTTGCTGAAAATAAATTCTTCATAAAAAAGAGAGCTGCTAACTTGGGCTGAGTGGTTAGCTACCTCTTCGCCTTTCCTCTTCCCTTCTGCTAACCCAGTAAGGGCTTCACCCACTGTAAGATCTAATCAAACGTGCTAATAGTGAGACAAGGAGGAAAGGGACAGCAGGACAGACAAGCTCTGCATTAAACAGCAATACTGCATCCAGGCTTTACAAGACTGCGCATATGCAAGGACAAGCTCTCTTTAAGGACATGCCAATTGAAATCTTAATTATACAAACTGAAGGGTAAAGACACTCCTGGAAGAGAGGAGTAAACACCCACAGGAGAAGGAACATTATAGCATTTTTTTATTATTATTATTGGAAGAGACTTTCGGTGACTGAGGGATTAATTCATCTGCTTTACGCATTCAATTTATTCATATGCACATCATGTTTGTTCATTACACCACTCTTTCAAACCACACACATACACACAAAGTTCATCTGAAGCCTGAAACAACCCACCTCTGAGCAGATGCAAGTCTTGTAAAAGATTAATAGGCACAACAAGCAATCTCGGCTGCAGGGGGAAAAATATCCTAGTTAAATATTTCAGGGCTTTCATCAAACATCTGTCCTCTACACCGTGCTTGATAGAATGGCAAGGTAGCTTCTCACAAAGATTAACAGACATCTGCTCGACTAAAATCAACGTGTTCGGTGGAGTGCCAACTAAATGCCGAGCGCAGCATCTTGGAGCAACTCAGCATCTCATTGTGAGCCTGGGAAGATGTTCCAGCATTAGCTACCTTCAAAATGCATCCCTCGGAGATAACAGCATGGGTGGCGTTTTACCTTAATACAAAATCATCTGGCATAATACATGTAAATTACATCGGGAGCCTGCTTCCTAAGGGTGGGAGGCAAAGGGAGACACACGTCCAGAGCTGCATACGAGATGGCTCACTTTTTGCTTTAACGGCCATTTGTAAAGGCAGCAAACTGCAAGCAGCAGTAAGTTTCAGTGCCAGATGAAGAAGGTTGCTTGGTAAATGGCAGTGGCTTCATTTTACTACCTTCTCTCCCAACCCTTCAGTATAGAAAGAACAGGAAAGTTTTGAAACACTTTACACATATTCAAGTAAAGCAAGATGTGGAAGGACATTGGTAGTAGGGGGAGAAGCTCCATTCACAACACGAACCAGAATAAACTAGGGGTAAAATAAAAGCCTAGGAAATGCTGTAACCTCCTCCACTCAAAAAGCAATTAGTGTTGCACCATGGATGTCAAATAGCCTTGGGATCTGACAGGCTGCCAGGGCCTCCTCAAAGAAATCACTAAGGAGCGACTTGGGGTTTCTCACTCATCTCACCTCGCGCGCCAGGGAAAAGGTTAAATGCTCCTCACTTCCACTCCGGAACCCAGGCGGAGGTCACATCCCCATGCAGTGCACCACCAGCCCAAGGGCAGCCAGCCACACCATCTTCCCCTCTTGCAAGAGGTCATCGTCGCCCCCGCACGCAAACCTCTTCAGCTGCTGGTACAACCCCGCAAAATCAGGTCTTCAAAACAACTGTATTTTCCAGGTTGTTTTTTTTTTTTTTCTTTAAACGTGTCACAAGCTCAATTTAGATCCCAGGTTCCTCCTTGGTGGGTGCAAGGGGCTAAGAGGAGACGCAAGACACACAAGCACGTGAGAGCTTTTGGAAATGCTGAGGGGGATCCTTTCAAAGCATCTTCTGCCACTCAAGAATCGGACCTACCAGCCAGAGAAATGAAAGGCTGTTAAAGCTTGGCAGGACCACTTATCCCTGCTCCAGTGTCAAATGACTTCTTGTGGCACCGCATGACGCTTCCAGCATCCGTCACTCAAATGCTGTGTTGTGATACAGCTTTCTTTTTGGAGAAACGTTCAAAGCCAAGGATTATCAACATACATCTTCATCACCTGGTGCCTCTTACCAAGTACAGACTGAAGGGATTTCCCCGAAGCTGTGAGCAGCACAGGAGTACAATTATCCTAATAGCAACTTTCCTCCCAGAAGACCGTACCCGTTTTCCAACAGGCACTAAAAATAAAAATAATTTTACACGAGGCACCCAAGGAACAAGCCGACTTTTTCCTTAAATGAGAGCAACGAAGTGCTTAAAGTACGTAGCCTTTAATAATATTTAAAATATAGAGGCAATAGCCAGGCTTTAGCGGCTCAGAGCTGCCATTAAAATTAATTGGGCTACCTACTAATTACCTCTGAGGATCAGACCACTGGGTTCCTTCAGGATTTGCACTCCTCCAGCTTAAAAACACTGGCTTAATCTCTGTTCAGCCTTCCGCACCTTATTTTAAATAAGCATGCAACATAATGGTCTTTTTTTGTCCCGTCCCCCCCTGCCTTTTTTAAAGCAGCTGTGTATTTCAGATTGCCATCCACAAAAGAAAGAAACCAACAAACAGGACCACAAATACTCACGCTAGTTGGACAAACACCAAGTCAGTAAGTCAGCAACAACCACCTGCACGCCGATGTCTCGTGCAGAGACCAACATCAAGTTGGTCCCCTGAAGTCCCAAGATTGCTGCCTCACAAGACCTCTTCTTCCTGAATACATCAAGCACTTCTGCTCAAATAACAAAAATTATGCCCCTTCCACAATTTTATAGGCTTAGTGAGATTCATCCACTGTTTTGAGCTCCCCCGAAAAATTTTGTATTACTGGGTATGAGACTTGCTCCCATGAAGGCAGAATAGGTGATCCAAGGGCTTGGGTGATGGGTATTTGCATTCGTCGTCCCGCCACCAGTTGCCTCCTGAGCTGTAGGAAATGGCTGCTCAGGCAGCTCCCATTCCCATGCTGCAGGCGTCTGCTCCATGCAATCACGGATTGCATGTGCTTTGCTACAGAGACCAAGCCCAGCCTGCTCTGGAGGGGCTCCTCTGAAGGCTGGCATTCAGTGGGCCATGAGAGAACAGACAGCTTGGGAATTTCTCCTCCTGCTCCAAACCGTTTAACACCAAATTACAGTGAACAAGAGGCAACATCAAGACCTGCATCTGTGGCACAGAATCAGCCTTTTGCCCAGCCGTGCTTGCTCTTCCCCAGCCATTTGCCTTGGGAGCTGTACTAATACCCAGGAAAACACAGGTTAGCTGTAACTCACTGCAGCAAGTTGTATTTTCTTCTGCTCCCCGCCCCCTTTTCTCTTTTAAAGAATCAATATGCAATTCTGTCCAAGGATACGAAGCAAACAAGACTTGACTCCCTGCCTTCTCCTCCATGCCCCCGAAAACCTCTCCGCTGTGCATGACTCCTCCAGCAACCCTGGCATACCCGTGCTGGCAGGCTGAGGTCTCCCCTGCCAGCTGGCCTGTGCCGTAAAGGTCAGCAATCACAAGCTCAACCTCTCCTATATCAAATAGCTTTGATCAGTGATATAAAAACAAGATGCCAGAGACACTATGTTGTGGTGTGCAATAAAAGCCGTTGTTATACGTGCTACTCACAGGTAGCAGTCCTGGTTAAGCAAGATCTGTAGTATTTAAGTGCTGCTTCTTTCCCCTACACCCCTCGCTTTTCTGATTCCTGCACAAAGCTACCCGAGATTTATAAGGGAAAAGCAGATTCAGTGAACAGAGGAGGAGACTTCCCCCATCGTACGGGGAAGGAGGGGCTATGCTGGAAGCTAAACCTGTATGAATATTCAAACACTGCTCTGCTTCCATCCCTCTGCAGGAAGCGTGCTGATGCTTGAGAGTCCACTTCATTAACTCAGCATCAAACCCAGGGCGTTTCCTCAACCGATCCTCAGAGATTTCTCATGACAGCAGGTCTAATCAGCAAGAGNAAGACTCAACAAACCACTCTGCCAGCTTCAGAGCAAGACTGTTAAAGGAGGAATCTTACAGCAAGAAGGTTTCTGGTGCCCAGCCCTGCGAACTTCAGCAAACTCATGATTCCTGGCTAACGCATCTCACATGCGACAAGCATCTTGGCGCCAGATCTCTGCACCTCAAAGGTGCAGACAGGTGCGTATCTGGGAACTTTCAAAAAAGGCTCCATACTTCGCTCTGAGTGATTTCACCAAAAATTTCATTATATCTTTATCTAGTTAAGGTCTGGCACTTCATCTACATAGAAGCCGTATGTCAAAATACCCTATTGAAAGTTCCCACAGAAACAATATGCAAAATGGATTGCTTTCACGTCTGAGTGACTCTCCTCCTGTTCAGGAGAGGGCTATCATGTTTTCCATAACTTGCTCAGTTTATTGTCTGCAGTCAGACAGCACCGCTAGCATTGTTACTGCCAAGTAAACCATGATATTATTATTCTCCCGAGACTTAATCCACAACCCACTGAAGACAATGGAAAGCCTCCCCTTTGCTTCTACAGGCTGCCCGTCAGCTCGCTTAGCCACGCTGACGGTTAAGTACACATTTAAGGCATGAAGACCATCACCAAGACCAGTCAGGAGAGGGTGGACGGACACCCCAGCACCCAGGCCCAAGCGCAGCTTCGTGTTGGTTCCCCAGCCCATCCACAGGTTTCTTTCGGGCACGAAGATTACGAGAGCCCTCTCTTCGCAGCACTAATACTCGAACGTTTTCAGCGCTCACACATCAAACCAAGTCCCTCAACAAACTAAAGTCCTGCGGGTTACCCCAAGGAGCGCTCATCGGGGCTGTCCTCAGCCTGGCACAACACCGTCGGACCCGGGGAGCGGAGACCCTGCGCCCTCCTGGGGACCAAATGGCTCAGGGCGTCCCCAGAGGAGCACCACGGGTGCTTAGCAGCATCACTGGATTCCTTTATTAAAGCCTTTGTGGAGATTCATAGAAGACCAAAAATAAAACCTTCCAAGTTTGGCCACTGCTTCTCGCTTTTGTCCTGCTAAGAGGCCACATCAACATGTTTTAAGGGAGACGGGAATATGCACATTTCCACCCCAAACCCTTTCCTGGCCATGCCGCTCTCTTCAGAGGCTCTTTTGTTCTACCAATCATCTTAAAAGCAGAGAAACACAAGCTTTCTCTTTCAAACACAAATGCCATATGTCCCCATATCTGAAATACACTTCCTTTTGACATTTTCCTATTATGTAAAAAGGAGCAAGGAAATACTTAAAAGGCAGCAAATTAAAGACTGATAAAGGAAAAACTTAATCACCCAATGCAAAGCAAAGCCCATGAGACTCGATTCAGCGCCCACAAAGTTTAGTAAAATTCTTTAAAAGCCAGATTATTTATATCAACAAGAGCATCCAGATTTATAGTGGCAGGAAGAAAAGAAGAGGGGAACAGTATGCAGCAAGGCTTGGAAGGGATATAAATCTGCCTGCTTCAAGAGCAATTTAAGCTCTGAACTGTTATATAAATATAACAGTTGGAAACTTTCTGTGTCAACAGTCACTCCCTTCTCTTAGTTGGTTTTATTTCTCCTTCAAACACCATGCAGCAGAGCCGCCTGTCCTCCTCCCTGGCACAGCCACCCAAGCCCCCGCAGATGCTCTCACCGGGCCAGGGGACGCCAGCTCCATGCCCCAGCGCTGGCCCAGCCACCCCAGGCTCCGACCTGCAGTTCAGTTTGAGCTGTGCCTCCTACCAGCACCGCAGCAAAGCAGAAGGGACAGGGCAATTTTAGCACCATCTTCAAAAAGCTGTGATTGCCCCTTAGGCACACTACAGCCTGTGTTCAATCCGGAGGAGCGAAGGGGCGATGACATTTAAGAAAAAAAATATAACCATGCAAAATGGAGTAAACTCTTATTGAAATCAGCACCGTCCGAAGCAAGGTTACATCAGTGTCCTCCTCTGGCTGGGAGGCAGCAGGGCTCTTGCTGCAGGGTAAACACCAGGAAAACATTCCTGCTGCCCAGAGGATCGGATCATCAATTCAGCAGTTTCAGGGCCAGCACTTCCACACTGCATCATCATCATCATCTATTTACTCAAGTCACAGATGAGAACTAGCAGGGGAAAGCACTGCCAAGACTTCCCAACCTGGAAACTAGGACATGAGAGACTTGGAGACATTATGTTTTATTATAGCAGGAACTTTCCGATATTTAAAAAAAAAAAAAAAAAAAAAAAAAGAGAGAGGTCCTTCTTCAAGTCCCGCTGTCTGAGCTACAGTCTCCGTCTCCACATGCACGCATGCGTACGCTGCACAAGGCTGCATACGCCATGGCAAGGCTACATACCTGTGGATGCAACTTTCCAGAAAATTCAGTAACACTGCAATGCAAGGATCATTTTCAAAGCTTCAAATCCAGGTGCTTAGAGCTAATTAACTCCCTTATTAGACTTCAAAGGGGGGGGAAAAAAATCTATTAAAGAAATCAAAACGAAAATAATTTTCTTTCCACAGCTATAAAGTGCTAGAAAACCCATTTTATCTTCACGTATCCCATATCCTCTTTACAATGCTTTTGAATGCTGTGCATGAAATCCTATTAATTTATAAGCATTATAAAAGGCATCTGAATTTAATATTCAAATGGCCAAGTCTTTTCTCTTTTATCTTAGCATAAAGCAAAAGCCCCTCTCATTACGTGTGCCCAGTGAAGAAACACAGCTAAGCAAGGCCAGCATCCACCTGGCACCTGCAGTAATATTTAAACATCAGAAACAATGTTCCTTGAACTCTAAAAACGTACATAATTTCTGCCTTAACCTCCTCCTTTCTCGAGCTGTGCAGTTGATGACCTTCCCTTCCAAGGAAGCCAAACCACTTCCCAGAACCTCCCCCAAGCTCCCGAACCCGAGAGCACTGGATTTCCACGGCACGCTGCGGCTCGGCTGCGCCGTGCCACGAGTCAGCCCTTCCTCCCAGGAAAAGCTGAATCTCCCTCTCCCAGCTGAGCACCACGGCTGAATTCCCTCTGACCCACGGATCCTAAATTCCTGTATTATCCTGTGACTGCGTAATTATTGAGAGAAGATGGGATGGTAGAGGGAATCCATAAATTATTCATTTTTCTCTGAAAAATGAAAAACCACTGCAGGCAAACTTTCCACTGATGTTTTGATTGCTTCATTGAAAGCAACTGTGTGTTTTGTTCAGACAGTTGTCTTGCATGATTCATTGCGAGGCCATTAAAAGAACTATACTCTTACATTTTAAGATTATTTGCACTACAGCACATTACCAGTCCCACTTTTCTCTCTCCTCAGCACCAACAGCCCTTTACCTTACTGCTCTCTCAATAATGTGAAAGAAAATGATGCACAAGAGGAAAAGCGTCCGTGCTGTCCTGTCCATGAATCCGCCTGGCAGCCTATAATTCTCACAGGGTGGGGAAGGGGGGAAATTCAGCTGCTGGCAAATTTTCAGCAGCCAATATTCCTTAGAAACATATAGATTTGATTAAAAATGTTTGCTTTCTGCCTAAATCTGGTAGGAGAAAATGAATGGTGCTCTTTGTTAGCCATCAATCTTCCCCACTTGTCCATGTGCCAGATGGCACCGCACTTCATAGGAGGAGGAACAATAAGCAAAGAGTCAGTTGTGCAGTAAGTTTGCTTATTATCATTTAATCTCAAACAAACAAAAGGAGAATAAGGATGGAGAGAGGGAAAGAAGAATATTAACTCAGCGTTCATTCACTTTATTTTTTTTTTTTTTAAATAAAAACCCCACTCTTGACAACGCTAATTGTTTGTTGACATTTCTGACATTTCTATTCCCCCCAAATGGATTTTGCATTTTTAAGAGAGTTTCAAATGGAGCGTGACCAACTGGTTATTAAAGTTTAAAGTTCCATTTAAAATGGAAATATTTATAACCTGCAAGAGAAGCCTGAACCCTACGGCACCGACAAACGCCCCCTTTCCCAGTCCCGAGAGCCCCCACACCGCATAGCTGAGAGGTGGGAGGACAGGAGCTGTGAGCACCCCAGCCCTGCCGAGATTTCCCTTAAAAAGAAATCCAATTACAGGTTTAGTTTCTCAAGACGACTGTTAAAAGCAAACAATCAACATCTTTCACTTTTTAAGAGAGAACTTGAAGCGTAAATCACCGAGACACGCAGGAGGAACCCTACGGTGCCGTTTTCACAGAGTCGCACTTCAGAATATAGCTGCACTTTAAGATTCGATACCGCTTAACAGCATCTGTTGGTATTGTGCCAATAGCATATGCTGGGAGCAGATATGGATTTGAATGCCCGCAACAATACACATTTTAAACCTAGCTACAGAACAACAGAGCAAGGGGCACAGCAAGACTTCTCGAGTGAGAAGCAGAGCCTGGATGAACTCCCATAGCCAAACTCAACCCCCAAATTAGCTGCAGGTTCATGATTAACGGTGAATCAGTGCCATGGAATAGCTACATCAGAGCCCCAGGAGTATGGAGGCAGCGGAAACTGAACCGATTTGCCCAAGCACAGGCAGCATGAGAGCCAGGAGGAGAACGGGAAGTTTCCTGGCTCTCACCACCATGCAGGATGCACAACTGCCTGCCTCCACGATTTATAAAGCAACAGAGCCCTGCTCCCATCGCTCCCCTTTCTAGATCTGCTGCAAAATATCACTAAGGGTACAGAAAAGGCAATCGGCACACTGAACTGGGGTTCAGTAATGGTCCAAGGCTCAATGAAGTAGTTCTCTTAAAATAAGTGTGCAAAGAAGCATTTTGGTTTTGCTCTTTATTATTGTAAGCAATGCAATAGGTATTTGCAAAGATGACACGTGCTGCGTTCTAGCCTGAGCCAGGGGGCCTCATGTTTTTGGAAAGCATTGAACATACACTCTCTCTGAGGATCTCATTCACAGATACCTGCACATTAAAGAAAAAAAAAAAAAAAAACCTCAAAAACCAGGGAAAAAAACCACACCCTTGAAAATTTTGGCCTTGTCAGTACTGACAAATGAAATAATCCTAGGGGAAACATTATTGCCTCAGCTCTAACGGATCGGATTTAGACAGCCGGGATTCATTCTTTTGGCTCTGCTGTTGACCTGCTGCTTGAGTCTATTCATCTCCCCTCTGTACTTCTGTTTGCTCATCTGCAAAATGAGCAAGATACTAATCTCCTGTTCAAAGCATTTTAAAACTGTGGATGGAATAGCTAAGTGCTGCTGGTGTGAAAAATCACATCCCTTGCAACCTTTTTTCCAGCTGTTAAGTAGTTAATTGCTCAATCTGAAGTGATCAGATGGTTTCCTTCTCTAACCAGTCCTTCCTATCAAATTGAGATCTTGAAGTATCGCTAAAAACATCTTGCAGAATTAATGGTCTAATTTCTCTACCAAATGTGTTCGTTCCTCATCTGACAGTTTGGTGAGGTACAAAGTCAGGCAGGAAAAAAGCTCTACAAAAAAAGAAATAAGTCACAGAAATAACACCCCCACCCCCCCAAAACCCCAAACCAACCAACCCACAGTAACCAACTCACCTGAACTCCAAAATGTCAAGAAAAATTACATCTGCCTAATACATTGAAGATAACAGCAATAGCCCCATGGTTAGTGTATTACCCAGCACCGAACAGTTTCATGCTCTTAAACTACTTCATGGGGAAAAAAAGTCACAGCGAGTCTTGGCAATATCTTAAGTGGAACAAAGTGAAAAACAGCCCAAGTTTCAATACGGGGAGCTGTTTGTGTTCAAAGTAACTTAATCTTCTAATACGGCTGTGTACTTTAAATGCACAGGAGGAAGGAGCTTTGAGGCATTATCTGCTGCACACAGAGGATCCAGGGTAAGCAATATCGCCTGGCGCTGCTCAGCTTTCTGCGGCAGCGTGGGGGTAGGTCAAGGCTGGCAACAGCTGGAGAAAGAGTAAACTAACACTGAGGGTCAACATTTTGTGCCATCTAACGTAGGTTAAAATAAATTGCTCTGATCGGTACGCGCCCCAGTTTTGGGGATGAAAACTTTGACACAGCTATGAGGCAGGTTGCACAGCGGTAGCATGCAGATGCAATCAGTAAAAACATACGTACAAACACACACGCAGTACTCCTGGATTTAAATCTCTTTTAAATGAAAAAGGCAGAACAGATGCAAGTGGCAGAGAAAGTTTTTGCTTCTCCTGTTGAAAACCTTGGGAAGGGAGGCACAGGAAGACTAAGATAACCTGTGAAACATCAGAGCTGAGGACTGCATTCAAGTCCCAATCTTGCGCATATAACCCACCTCTCTCCAGTCTATCTAGCCTGAAACTAAGCATCGCTCAACACAGATCACGAGAGAGATTCGGTTTCCCAAGATACCACCTCATTTTCTACGCTCACACCAACAAAGCAGCATCATCCTAGGCTTTCATATTAGCTGCAAGCATTCCCACGAAGGAGAAACTTTTTTCCTTTTTTAAACTAATTTAGTTTTAATGAGCTCAGTTCCTATTTCAGTTTTTCTGCAAGATACAAAGCTCTCACAAGAGGCCTGGTACATTATGCACCTTTAAGGATAAGGTGAACTTCAGACTTTAAAAAAAAAAAAATCTTAAACCAAGATAAAGCGTTTTGCAGAACAGAAATGCTGAAGACATTTAGTGTTACAGTGGGGCTCCCTCCCTCCCCTTGGAGAGTGAAAAGGAAAGTATCAAAGAGTGACAAACAGAGAAGAAAGGGAGCGTGCCTATCAGGTTGTCAATCTGCCAATAAATCCCAGAGCTCCGCTAATGCCTTCAGTTCCCTGAGACGTCTCACACTGTTTAAAGACACTGTGATGTGCACTCTGAAGAATTCAAGGAGGTGGAAGCAAAGCCCAAGGCCTTTATGCTTAACTGTAGAGGAAGAAAAGGGAAGAGAAAACCCTCAGCCACAAGGGTTTAATAGACTTCAGCGCTGAAGCGCACCTGCAGCCTCTCCCACTTATCACTGTGCCTTACGCTTTATAGATTTGCACTTTATGCTGATATCCCGTCCGGCGTGTGAATATCTATGCGCTGCAAAGGCTGAAGGAGAGTCAGGCAAGAACACCTCCTTGCCTAACATTCACCACCCTGTGAAGAAAGAGGGGGGGAAAAAAGCCACCATTGCATCACAAAGTAAAAATTCAGGTTTATTTTTTCCCCCAGTAGAATGAAATGCATGAGACTCCCAAAACACTGAACTCTCTGGGGTGAAACACTGCCGCATCTAGATTACAGATATTGAAATGGGCATCAAACGCGCTATGGCTCCTCAGAGCAGATTTACACCAAAACCAGCATCGTAGCATTCCTGCTGTTCATCTTTACCACCACAACTTTCTCCAAGTGCCAAGTGAGGCCAAGACCTTGCTTCCCCCCCCACCCCAAGACTTTTTATACTTCTTCCTAAGACTTAGTATCCTGCTCCATGGTAAGCCAGGCACCTGGCTCTCCAGTGGTGGATTAATAATCACAATAACATATTTGTAAGACTGCCTGAATGAACTGTGGTTCTACAGCAGCATTAAATTGAGACTGACTTCCAAAAAGCATCTTTTGCATCAAAACCGAATTACATCATCTTTTCCCCACACCTGCCAGGCCAACAAGGATACAGATTCACTTTGGTAGGAAATAGAGGCGGATACAGGCCGTGAGATGTCAAAGTGCATCCCAAAACTCCAGCCCCTTGCATTTTCCATTTTAAATCCCCAAAATGTTTACTTCAGTCCTTCCTAGCATATGTTAAGAAAGGTACATACTGTATTTCTTTTTTTTTTTTTTTTTTTAAAGCTGGTCATTAACAGCCACCACGTACAACTTGGGCTGTTTAAAAAGCGTACCACGCCCTGGTTTCTGCTTTTCACCTCTTCAAGCGCAGAGGCATTTCCTGCAGCGCTTATCCACACATGCATTTCAGGGGCCGATTACTTCCCCAGCACACTGCAGTCAGCGCTGCTGTTAACGCTCCCCAAGCACGACCTAAGTTCTCCCACGGAAAGCCTCCAGAGCAAGAAAAGCCAGGCAGCAATCAAACATCATTACGGCCAGACTCTTTGATATTTGCATGCCGTATCAAAGCCAAAGAACAATTCATTTAAAAATATTCACCACAGGCTATTTTAAATTAAATTTTAAATTTATAAAACCATGATAAGAAATTGAGATTTCCATTTTATGAGGGTTTTTTAAAATCATCTAAGTTGGGGAGGGCTAGGGAGAAGAAATTTCTCAATTTTAGTAAGGACAGAATTTTAACTGCCAGAAACACATTGCATTTGTCTGATGAGTCTCAGAGCAACCCTTAACCACTCTGCCCTTCCCGACAGTGATGGATTGCATAATTCCAGGAAGTAAAATATAATTATGGAGACAGATGAACAGACACCCAAGAAACAGAATAAAAAGATACTGCATAGCCATAAAAAGCAATATTTCATATATAACATTATTAAAACTAAGAAAATGTTATCTAAGAAAATGTTATCTGCGTGAAGACTCTTTGCCTATTTAAGGAAACTTTGATTATTTAATTTCCTATAAGGAATAGGTGGAATTTTGATGCATGCATGGCCTACCCAGAATTTATTTGTACAGTCATTTTACAGCAGTATTTTAAGATACCTGTATCATTATGCAAGCACACTATATGAACCTAGAAAAGCTATCGGAATTTATCTTTTCCCCACTAGCCAACATCAGCACATCTTCTGTATTACCTATTTGAAAAGGTGATCAGGCTTTAATTTCCAACGTTGAGTCTCTGCCTTAATCACCGAAGAGCGGAGGTTGGACGGACCTCTGGAGACCATCTAGTCCAAACCCCGCTCAAAGCAGGGTCAGCCAGAGCAGGCTGCTGAGGACCACGTCCAGTCGGGTTAACGCGACGGGTCATTCAAGTTACACACAACTGCGCCTCCCAATTAGTCAAATAATGCTCAAGAAATCTGACAATAGCTAAGATTTGATTTTTAAGATCAAGTGGCATTTAAAAGCTTTTTATTTCCAGAGCTAATGCACGAGAAGGTGCCACCTTCTCTCTATCCCTACTTCATTCACCCGGTGTCAGTTTTTCGATCCATTTTCCCCAATTGATATCAACAGTTCATCAACCAAAAGCCCTCCAAAAAAACCCCTCCCCCCCATCTTTCTTCACCTAAAAAACCATGGACTTAGCCCTTTCTGGATCAAAACTTCCACGACAAAGCCTCACATTGTGCCCTAAAGGTCAGTGCAGAGCCTGGCTCAGACAAAGAGGGGGAAGCAAGTCCACAGGCTGGGGACTGATCAATTCGGCCAGATTATATGTCTCTTAAAAGCAGGAAATCCCAGGGGAGTACGTCTCGGGCTACAGACACTTCCCAGAGGTAATTCCTGAACTAATTTCAAAGCGATGGCACACATTCCTTGGCAAGGCAGAGCACAAATATTTCTTGCACGCATGAACTGCTGGGAGCCACCGGAGAGCCTGTTACTGCTCACGATGACCAATTAAGTTTGCAAACCTTTAATCCAGACTGTAAGCACTTTAAAACAGAGACAGTATTTGTTGCTCTTTTCTGTTCCTTAACACAATAGGGCTAATCCTTGTTCAACATTTAACGGTGCTTCCAACGTGAATAATCTCCTCTGCAAAACACAGTTGATTCTTACCCTAACAGTGGAGTTGTTCACTGTAAGTAGAAAAAAAATTACATTTTCTTACTGAAGAATTGGTCTAAAAAGCTGAACTACAAAGTGCATTTTTCTGTCTGTATTTTTCAAAGAATAACTAAAATAAAGGATGGAAGACCACTGAGGGAAAAAAAAAAAACACAAAAAACAAAAAACAAAACAAAAAAACCCACCAAAAACACACCACAAAACACCAACAAAAAGACCCAAGCAGCAAACCAAGCAACATGCACATATATCTTACATATACAGCCTTCCCCTTCAAATCACTTAAGAAAAATGTTTTCTAGACAGATGGTGTTTTCCCTGTCTTGATTCCAGTTCAAATCTCCTTTTTGGAGAGACCAAGTTTTCCACTGAACTGCACATTATACACCAACAACGAATAAATAGGCTAAATATAGCTTGCAGCCAAATCGCTGCAGTCTTGCAGTGCAGCATATTCAGGAGTCCTTTAAGGACAGCCAGCATGCTGGCAATGCAGCCTGCACTAAGTTTACATTCTCCACTTTATAAATCATTACCTCCACATCAATCAGTGCCATCCCCTTCAGAGCTCACTTGAAGCATGCTGCTTCTCAAACTGCAAAAGTAACAGGATTCGGAGCCGTCCCTCCGTAAGCTGCTGGCTCCTTTCATAGAATCATAGAATCATAGAATCATTGGGTTGGAAAAGACCTCTAAGATCATCAAGTCCAACCATCAACTAACACCACCATGACTCCTAAACTAGACCCTGGAGTGCCACGTCTACACCTTTTTTGAACGCCTCCAGGGTAGACGACTCTACCACCTCTCTGGGCAGCCTGTTCCAATGCCTAACCACTCTTTCAGTAAAGAAATTCTTCCTAATGTCCAATCTAAACCTCCCCTGACGCAACTTGAAGCCATTTCCTCTCGTCCTATCGCTAGTTTCTTGGGAGAAGAGTCCAGCACCCGCTTCCCTACAACCTCCCTTCAGGTAGTTGTAGAGAGCGATAAGGTCTCCCCTCAGCCTCCTCTTCTCCAGACTAAACAACCCCAGTTCCCTCAGCCGCTCCTCATAAGACTTGTTTTCTAGACCCTTCACCAGCCTCGTTGCCCTTCTCTGGACACGCTCCAGCACCTCAGTGTCCTTCTTGTACTGAGGGGCCCAAAACTGAACACAGTACTCGAGGTGCGGCCTCACCAGTGCCGAGTACAGGGGCACGATCACTTCCTTACTCCTGCTGGTCACACTATTCCTGATACAACCCAGGATGCTGTTGGCTTTCTTGGCCACCTGGGCACACTGCCGGCTCATGTTCAGCCGGCTGTCGACCAGCACCCCCAGGTCCTTTTCTGCCGGGCAGCTCTCCAGCCACTCTTCCCCAAGCCTGTAGCGTTGCATGGGGTTTTGTTTTGTTTTGTTCTCCTGGTCAGTAATGACTAAAATTCATTATCGCTCCACTGCTCTTCAATAAATTGTACAGAGCAGCTAGTAGGACTCTACGCCATTGGGGGATGCCCATCTTCTTTTGAGCAGATAGCCCACTGATGGGGTGAAGACCTGAAGGTGGAGAAGGCAGCTTATCTCCTCACTTCAAAGCATCTGAGAAGTCACAGCTGAGGCTACCACCGTCAGACGCCAAGGATCAGCACTGCTGCTGAAAACAGAAGAAAAAACCCCGAACGACCGCTACATACACTCAAAAACGTTGTTTAGGGAAATGCTGAGCATCCACGTGCTTTTCGTGATGCTCCCCGAGAGGTGTGCGCTGCTCTTCTCCCCCCTTAGGAAGCACTGGTGAATTTGTGGTTTTCCAACCTCAGCTGCCTCTTCTGTTGGTGCCAGCTCGTCCAAAGCACAGGACACGTTACGCCTTCCAACAGCACGGCACTTCTGCTCCACAAACAGCATACTGTGACATTCAGCGATCTGGCCCCCTTGGCAGGACATGGGGCTCGCTGCAGGAACTCGGATTTGGGCTCCACTAGCTGCGTGGTGGAGAACATCAGAGCGCACGGTCGTAATTGGCTCTCCTGGCACCAAAAACCCCTTTCATAGGGAAGCAGTTCAGGCCAGTGAAAGCCCTATCAGTGTTTTTCAGGAAATCTCTTAGCAAAACTCACTCTACTTTATACGCCCGCTGCTGCACGGGCCACATGATGTGCAACCCTCAGCAGGAGGAGAGCCAAAACACAGAAGAAAGATTCACTGTTCAGGCTACCTGGGCGCTCACAAGAGACCTGCAGCGCGAGCTGCCCCTCGCATGCTTGCAGCTAAGCCCGGAGGCACAGCAAGGGGCTTGAGCTCACCAAGGTTTCCAAACCTTACCCAAAACCAGCACTAAATTGATGGCGCACCAGCTCATGCAGCCGAAGCAGATGTACAGTGCCAGGGGCTGCCAGCATCCCGATAAGTTTAGACCAGCTACACATAGCTGGGGAGAAAATGAGCCAGGACTTTGAATTCGGCACTGCTTGGTTTGCAGGCACCGAGCAAGCGCCGCCCTCGTGCGTGTACCCCACAACCTCACGGCTTCGGCGTGACTCTGTTTCAGCACTTTCCCAGGCACGCTCCAGCAATACCCGGCTGCAAAAGCTCCATGGGAACTCCGGCACGCTCGGAGATGAGCCGCTCTGGGGCTGTTTGTAGGGGGGAAGAAATGCTGGGGTGTGGGGGGGAAAGATGGGAAGGGGGAGATAGAGATGGCCGATGTTGAGGAACAAATTGGGGGTGGGATGTAAAAATAAAAATCAATGATCTTCAAGTCTACAGAGGGTTTTTTGTTGTTGTTTGTTGGGGTGTTTTTTTGTTAAGCAGGCTGTTACCTGACCCACCGAGAGCCATCTGGCCCCAGGTGAGCCGCTGCTTGCGTACACATTTATTTTGGTTTTATTTCGGCAGGCGAGCTCCCTGTTGCGGTGGCAACGCAGGAAACGCTTATTGTTTTACATGTTTACAAACAGCCCCTTCAGATCTCCCTTCCCTCTCTGTCCCCTGAGGTAATATGTATTGTAATAAATTCATAATTCGCATTACGATGATTTAAACAGCTTTGGAGTGGCATGTTTTAGTGCCTTGATTCAATTGTCTGCCTCGCAAACTGACAGCCTGCTCGCTGCAACTCCCCGGCGCTGGGAAGCTGCTCCCTCACGCAAACAGGGATAAATACGCAGGAAGAGTCACACTTTCTAGGAAAGGAGTTCGTAACAACATCATTTAAGCTCTTCACCAAGGAGATGGGATAAATACCGCTGTCTCGCCCCAAGCACATTACCAGACTACGAAGCTTTATGTTTGGGGTTGCTTTTGGACAGTGCCGTCAAGGAGCAGCTTTTCACCACATTTACGATAAATTCCTACCACCCAGGCAAAAAAAAAATCAGAGCAAGCTTATTGCCACCAAACCTCCCTCAATCCGTACAGCACCTTGCAAGACGTACGTAAAGGAAGGAAGGCTGGACAGCCGCAAGGTAGAAGGAGATAAAACTACATGTCAGAGGGAAATGGCACAGGAGTCCCTACCTCTGTTTAAGGATCTCGAGCAATGAAAATCCACTGACAAAACGTCAGCGTTTCTGCTGTTGTCACAATACGAGGAAATTGTCCTACAACAGCGTGATAGCAAAACTTAGCTTTTAAATATTGTAACAACTGCCTTAAAAGGTAAGGAGCTGCGTGTAAATACATAATAGATCTTGGGTAACTGCTTAGTGTTTTCACCTTGTAGTAACCCCAAACCACTCTCTTATGTATTCACGAGCTGTTCGTCACTACCTGCTTTCCCCATAGACACAAGAATATGCAGATGAACAACAAAAGAATAAAAATCAATGTCATAGATTTGCTTTGATGTTTTTAAAACTGCAAAACTTAGTACGTATCCGTTCTATATTCATGTTGCAACTTTTGTAAGCCACACTGGTGGAAGTATCAAAGCATCAGCAATTACACTTATGATAGGAAAACCATTATAAAAGGGTCACACTGTGATTAAAGTGTATTTTGCTATTACAATCTGGATGTCTTTGTTTATTTTTAATTAGGTGCATTCCAGTTAAGATAAAAATACCCTAATTTTTTTTCTTTCTTTTCCTATTATTAAAGCACCAAACACAGAAGATGCTGTTAAGCGCAGTTGTTGATAGATCTGTTCCATATTGCTATACCTACTTCAAGAAACAGAATCAGTCATGAGCATCACTGATACTTGGGGTTAGAAGAGTTTTTTTCCCTTGGGAGTAACTAAATGCAGACCAAGTAATCAAACTGCACCTTCATAAACACAGAGCAGCCGGAGGGACTGTCCCATGCTGAATCCTACCCCAAGTACTGTTCGATTAACAGCAGTTCAACTTGCAGAAGCTCACCCTGGATGCGAAGCGAGCCTCTTTGCACGGAGACGGCTGCCTTTGGCAGAAGGGTCTGCTTATGCCCCACACACCAACTTGGAGGCCACCCGCCACAGCGAAAGAGGGGTGACTTCTCCCCCATCACCTCTGCCAGGCTGCCACAGGTCTCCAGCAGCACGAGCTGGGAAACAACTGACCTCCGCAGGCTTCCCCTCCACCGGGCTACATGCCTCTGCCCCTGATCCACAGCTCCAGGCAGACAAGGGAACTACAGGGGTTTGGGGGCAGATTTATTTTCCACCACCTTTTCCAGATCAGTTGGTAGGGCAGCTGGGACTCCTGAGCTTCCCAAATCCAGGGATTATTTAGTGCTATATGATCTACACGATCACAGTTACCACAGCAAGAACAATGGCTTCAAGCCACTTCTGCCTGCACCTTTTATGACAAATGCTAGCGATGTCCCTCCTTTGTCCTAACAGATCAGTCTGCAAGACAGAATTTTTACACATGGAAGATACTAAACCCATGATTTGCTTCCTTAAACCAAAGGTTTTAAGTCACCTTTTCTAGAAGACTGAGATGAACTACGCTATTTGTACCAGAACACAAGGGAACGGCTAGCAAAGGGTGCAGAGGCACTGAAGCAGAAGGTAAAACCTTGCTATAGCAGCAGGAAGATTTTTTTTATCAGGGGCCACCCCCAACCCCCAGAAATGCCTTAATCGTAAAAAATAATTTCTGACATACCCTAACGAAAAGGGAGGGAAAGGGGTTGAAGGAAACCTTCCAGGAGGCAGCACCAGAAGGCACCTGACGGCATAAGCACGACTGAATTCTAAAGAACTGGGAGAGCCCTCCTCTCGCCACCTAGCACGCTCCTGCGCCAAGAGTCAAACCCAGCGCCGCGGCGGTACCTTACCCGCGAGTCAGGGAGGGCACCGGCCCACCTCCGGAGCACATACCAGACCACACTTCCCAGCGGGTCCAGCTGGCTCCCAACACCACCGTACCCACATCCACCTCCACAGCTCAACCAGCTGCTTCTTGCTGCCATCGCTCCCGTCACGTTGCTGTTTCCCAGCTTTCTTTCCTCTTCAGATGAAAACGTCTCCAACCAAAACTTAATGCATGGACTGTAATTCCAGCCTGTTCTTTCAAGCTCATCTCTGGCCTCCAGGAAATCCCCTCCGTCAACGGTGCCTCCTCCCTGCCCCACGCTCTGGAATCACCGTGCTAGGCTGTTGTACCACCTCCACCACCCGCTACCTGCACACATTTCAGTGGGCCTGTTCTTACATCCACTTTGACGCTTACGACAAAGATGAGCACGATGTTCCAGCTGAGATCTCGCAGCCACAGTGGAGACATTGCCTGGCACTATTTGCAGTCTTTTCCACACCCACACCATCCCGGAGGACTAGCCATCCCTGACCAATTACCACAATCATCTTTTTTGTCTCCCCACGCATCGTAATTCCTCACGGTTTCTTTCTGTTTTCAGTCTCTAATCATGGCATTTGCTGCTATTAAGTTTTACTCTATTTCTGTTATACTTCTGCTCTACTCTAGATCATACCGTAATTTTAAACAGCAATAGCAACAAAATTACTTATTGTACTGCAATCGGCCAGCTACACAAAGATAAAACTAATCATTTAGTAAGTCATCCCAGGGATTTTTTTTTTCTTCCATAGCAAAGGGCAGCAAGGCATCAGATCACAAATTAATCAGACTCCAAGACATCTTCATCTTTGCTCCTCTCCTTTCAACCGCAGAAGTGATGTTTTCCACTGTCTTGCAAATTACTTAATACACTTATTCTAAATCCAGCTGTCTTCAGAATAACTTCGATTACAGAATTCCTCTTTTCTCCATTACGACCCTTAGAGATTTGAAGCATGTTTTACTCTCCTTGCAAACACTGAGATGTAACACCCTCGGATCCCATTTATGTCGGATAAGCCACAGCCTCAACTGTGCTTCCTCCCCTCGGATCTGCAGTCGAGCCTCATAAAGACAAGGGACCACCCAGCAAGGGAAGCGATGCACAAGCTACCGCAGTCACCACGATTCAGCTGCCAACTCCAGCGCTCAGCCCCTGCTTACCCCCATCCCCAACATCTTTTCAAGCACCGTAGACAACTTACACTCTTTTCAACAAGTGAACACAGAAGCAAGTATTTATGGTCTCAGATCACGGCACTTTCCAGGTCTCAAATAAAGTCTGGTGAACAAACAAAAAAGTCTTTAGAGCAGGGACAAACTTTTCATCCTTATATCTCTGAGAAAATGCAAGAGCTTAGACAGGGTAGATACCGTATTTTAGCACAATCCTCCTCCAAACCTTGCAGCAGACTGTCAAGCCGTATTAGCACAGATCTGTCTCATAACTCACTCAGGATGCACTTTTCAAAAATTCAAACCTCGTAACATATGTACTCATTGAGATACGGCATAAAATTAAAAGAATCAACAGAAAAGTCAACAACAGTTTATAAAGGATTATGGATGCAAAGAGGTTTGCATCTGATATATAGGCAAATCCCAGTGATCTGGATTAAAGCAGGAAATCCTACTTCAGACACCCAGAAAGTTGGAAAAAAAGGAACAATTAAAAATTGTACAGGGGCATCATTTAGCCCATAGTGCCAAACATGAAATTTCATCATTCCAGAATGGAATTCAGTGGACATAATGCCTCCAGCAGTTTGAAGTGTCTGGAAATACCAGGAAATGAGAATTGGTTTATCCAAAGAAAATTAAGGAGATCATATGAGGTTGGGAAAACAAAGGAGAGGCCACACAGTCCTTTCTCCTTCCACCTCCTGGCATCTTTCGTTCCCAGAAAATCAAGCCACAGCAGTGCAGAAGGTAGGGAAGAAATGGCCCTAAATCATTCAAACTGGAGCACTCCACCAAAAGCTTCAGCTTTTCTCAAAAGCTGTTTTTTAACCAAATTCTCCACTAATAATTCAGTTTTGGCCAAAGGCACGAAGTGTTAAGACAATTCAGCGGAAGGGAGACCCAGGCTCCACGCACCCTCCGCATCCCTTTGCTGGCGGCGGCGCCCAACACGAGCGGAGCTTCGCTAAGGAAACAAGATGGCACTTGCCACCATCAGCTACTACAGCAAAGGGATGTTTTAATTAACGCAGTGTCAGGCAATAGAGGAAAAACATATTTAGACCCGGATCAGCATATGCTTCACTTAACAATAATCACCGCGTTCACAAAGAGCTTGACAGCTAAAGTATACACTGATCCGGGTCTAAACAAGCTTTTTTCTGTAATGCTTTGCACGACATCAGCAAAAAGGTATGAATTAAGAAAAATATTGTCTTTAGCTGACTTTAGTGCCTTTTAAAATCATTTTGTTCCTACATCCTACAGAGCAGAGCTCTCCTATCCAACTCACATGGTGGAGACCAAGACAAAACATGACTCCCCTTTTACAAACTGTATATTCACTGTGGCAACTGGGTTTTTTTGTTTCCTAAAGAGAATAAAACGGGTTCCATCCGCATTTTAATGAAGAAAAGACTGCAGAGCTGTTATCCAAGGATGTTAATGGAGACTTTTTAAAGATGCAAGGTCCTTCAGCCTCCCTCACCCCCTCCAGTGCCTGAAGAGGGATGAGCTGTACAGGGAAGTTGAAGCAAGCCTGAGCACCCTGAGCTCCAAATGCTCCCCCCTGCTTGACCTAGTACTTAGTTACCGACCAATTCACAAGCACAGTGAACTTACAGAAAGGAAATACCCTTATTTTCAACTCGGCCAAATACTGAATTAGAGAAGACTTAAAAGTTATTCTGTAACGGCAGCAACCAGTGCAATGCTTAACCACTGACAGTAAAAGGTAGCTAAGTAAGCATCTCGAACAGGGAAAATCCCAGTTCTNAAAAAAAAAAAAAAAAAAGAATAAATCACAAGCTGTCATGATACCCCATTGTTCAGCACCGTTCGCATTAGAAAACAGTCACTAGGGATTAAGCCAGCAGAGTATGTATAGTAGTTACCGACTGTTAAGCAAATGCAGGCTGCCTGGTAACACATGGTGCAAGGCTGTGATTAATCATTACGATGCGACAGAAGGCGTACTACTGCGAGATAACGTCAGGAACTGAACTGTGCCCTGCCTCTAATGACAAGTTGCTTATCCTAACATGCTCCACATTTGTGTGACTAAGAAAGCATTCTCAACTTGCTTATTTGCTTCTGACTGATGGCCGAAGTCTGAAGGATGCAGCCGGTGTAGTGGTGGGCAGGTGAAACACTCGGGGGTCGATCCTTGAAGGTGCTTGGACTAAAAGCATCTTTGATGGGAGCTGGTGTAAAGTGTTTCTCCAGGAAACCACTTAAAACCATCCTCTTTCACACCCAAATCACACCACTAGAGGAGCTCCTCCGGATTTACAGCAACAATATTCTTCTAGATAAACCACAAATGGTGGTAGCCTGTGGTGAAAACGAAACGGGTGTTTTTTACCTGCTTTATATCTAAAAAATCAAGAAGGAACCTAAGCTTCAAAACTTCAAGGAATCAACATCCACCTACACAAAATACCTTGCAAAAATAAACCTATACTCTTTACTTTCCCTGATACCCATTGTAACTAAATTTCAAGTGACCTCTGAAAACTGTGCAGGTGGTTATGAATCCTGTTTCAATCTATTCCCAGAATTGATTTTTTTTGTTTGGGGCTTAAAAACATGGGGGGAGAAAAATCCAAAAGCTCCGTACCATCAGCAAGGGAAGGAAGGAGAACCTACTGCATCCTTCATTCTGCCCACTGCAATGGGCAATTAATGGAGTTCTACATTGCATTAAACAGTATTTTATGGGAACAATTATTTATTAAGGGTATGGACAATAGCATTGATTGTTACAAGTTTGATTGATTAAACAGACAAATTGTCACAGTTTCTCCTTCCCTGCCTGCCATATGTTTCTTCTTAAACATCTGGTAAAGTCTTTGTATTTCCTTGAGTAACCTAACAGGTGTTGAACCAAATCCTTAATGCTTCAGTTTTCCCATTGGAAGCAGATGGGTGAAGGAGGCAGGAGAATATTGCATTTCCAACATCTCTCTCCTTCCTCCTCCTCTGCGGTGGCCTCCCTAATAGCCTGAGGTTAAAAGTAGTAAAGGAGATTTCAGATTAACTACTAAAGCGGTCTTTTGATGTGGAGAAGACTCTTTACATCGAGGCAAGGAAGTCAGACCTTACTCCATCAATGCAATTTTCCCCTTTTCCTTTTCGCAGTGCAAAGGATTAAAAAAAAAAAATTACATCAGCCCTTCATATTCCTGTAATTAAAAATGATGTTTAAAATTCTGCCTCCCATCTGAAGGGGGTCATTTGTACGTTGTGCTTGGGCCACCGGGGAAAGGCAAGCCCCGGTTCCCTCTGCTGCTGGAAGCCACCGACTGCCACAGGATACCAGCCCTCGCTTGAAGTCATATGTTGGGCAGAGCGCCAAATACGTAATTCTAGCTGAAAGAGCAGAAACACAGGTGCCTAACACTGAGAGGGCACTCTTTATTTTGAAAAACGCAACACCACTTTAGCTAATTAGGTCTTATCTGTTTAAAGCTACAGGATAGTTTGATAACAATTAGGAAGGACTCCCAACAGGCTGCTGGGATCAAAGGCCCTTTCTGCTACGACGTTTAACAAGGAAATTAACACTTTTGCCAAGTAATTTGCACATGCTGCCAAAGTTGTTTTAACTTGCTGTAATATTTTAGTTTTAAATATGTACCTGCAGAGATGCTGCTTTAATTCGAGCGTTCAGTGTGCCAGCTACGGTCTCCCAACCACAACACCAGCTCCCATTTACTGCTGGAGGGGAGCTTCCACACGTGGTCTAACAGAACAGAAGTGCTTGCTTCTATTCAATTAAAAAAGAAATAAGAAAGAAAAAAAAAAAAAAGAGTTTGGAGGCAAAAATTCCCTCACTGCTTTTTTCTTCATGGAAACTAAATATTTCCAAAAGACTGCCTGTGGGATCCCAACCCTTAATGTCACAAAAATTAATGAGAACTGTGATGCCAAGATGCCATGCGTGCTTGGAAAATTCCAACTGGACTCTTCTGATGGGTTTTTAATACCAGAGACTGGGGAGCAATCATGACTCCAGAGAGCTGTAATGATGAATGGCTGGGGGACAGCGAACATAATAAGGGAAAACACAAATTCAACAGCTGTATTTCATAAAGAAACAATAAAACCATGCATAGCAGTTTTTCTTTTTTAATTCAGTGCAATGTTTAAAGAGACCTTCTGATA
This sequence comes from Fregata magnificens, assembly GCA_013389945.1. Taxonomy (NCBI): domain Eukaryota; kingdom Metazoa; phylum Chordata; class Aves; order Suliformes; family Fregatidae; genus Fregata; species Fregata magnificens. The sequence goes on along the minus strand of WAAD01021003.1, from coordinate 445,769 downwards.
CCCAGTAAATTATGCTCACATATCTGCCGCTGATTACTCTTTAATAAAATCAAGCTTCCAGCAGATCAGGGTACTCGTCTTCTGGTTCCCCGGGATCCAGGGCAGGACTAAGCACCAGCACTCACAGTTGGACTCTCGTGTTCCTTTAAGTACAGCGTGTTGCATCCAAACGGAGAGTCACCCTGTCATACCCTGAGCCACGTACGTGCCACAGCCACTGCACTTTGTGCTAGTAAACAAACTGAAGGATCGATCCTGGAAGGAGAGCCTTTCCTCAGGCTGCTGCTGTACGGAGACGATTCATTCAGCATTAGTCAGCTCAGGTTAGCAGCCAAGAAGACAAAGTTTATCGGGGGATTTCCTCAGCAGAGTTCTTCCCAGCCAGGAGGCTGCGCACCAACTCAAAGCTGAAATTATTTCTTTTAGTAAATGAAGAGTAGACCCAGTTAAGAGAGAACACAGCACTGCGGTTAAAGCCACGCAGTGAAATTTGGAGGGCTGGGCACAGCCTGACATCGGTTTACTTCAATTTCCTTCAGTGAGGAGGGCAGTGATGGCTTTCACTGGCTGAGTGGTGATGGCCAACGTTGAACACTACAGTGGCCTCCAGCCTTCCCCATCACCTCACCCACTGCTATCATCCAGCTTCTAGGCAGAGATCAGGCTGCCCAGCCACAGCGAAGATTTCAGGTACCCATTGCTCCTAGTTAACCACTGGTCCCATTTCATTAAAACTTAATATGTGGCTGTTTTCCCCTCACTCCCTCAGCGACACCGAGCCCGCCCTGCAGCATGGACAGCCCTGAGCCACCAGCTGGTGGTTAGAGCAGACAGAGCAGGAGTGCGACGCCTGCAGCACATCGGTTTACAGGGGGAAGATGGAAGTGCCGCCCTTGGATCCAGAGGCAAAGGGTAAACTGTTTTTAAATCTGGAACCACTAAACACGGGCTCTCACCATGCAAGCACACCACTTTCATGGACTAGACGCTCGCAAAAAGCTCTTTATTTTTACTAACGCTTCTTTTGTTCACTTCAGTAACTCAACCACATCACAGTCAGTGACCCACTGCAGCACTGTGCAAAATTACACGGTCAAACCAAGATGCTTCTGACTCAGTAAAACATTTGCTGTACCGAGAAATCTGAATGCAATGGTTGGAGTTGCAGAGGCGGTGGCCAGGTATGATCAGCAAGGAACCGCGTCCTGCCCCTGCAGCAAACCCCACGACGACGCTGAGGGCTTGTCCTCTGCTGCCGGCACCCAACTTTCAAAGCCACCTTCAGATTTTTATGGCCCTTCAAAGAAAGCTTCAAGTTTTCCACCACTTCTAATTAGAGAGCATAGAGTGCACTAGGTTCTCGAGTTTTTAATCACATAAGCTTTGTGAATTTATTAGCAAGACAGCAGACAGCATGAGAAAAGGAATTAAGAGTATTTGCAATCCTTTTGCTACTTCTGTCCAAATGATGATCATTACATGCCGAGAGACTCCAAGGGCTCGGCATTACCACGTTACAGTAGCTCCCGCACTCTTAAATCAAAGGCGAAAGGCTTAAATCAAAATCAGAGTGCTAGGTGCTGCAAAAAGGATGGGGTGGGGGGTGGGGGGGGGGGGGGAATAGCTTCTGACAAGTTCTAAGCAGACAAGGCAAGCAAAGAGTAAGGAGACATCAGTAACTGCCACATATTTCTTATTTGACCTCAGGCAAATTGTTTACTTTTTGCCTTAGTTTCACATCTGTACAATCTAACTGAGAATACTAACTGCGTTCAGAGCTCCCAAGCTCCATGCCTGAGCCAATACACTCCATTTCTAACAATGAAAAATAATGTTGCAGTCTAGTAAGATGAGCAGTTATTCATATTTTTAGATACGAAAATCTCTGCTGATCTAGTAACTTGATGATAGTTCTTGAAGCGTAAAACTGTTTTGTTAGAAAGATCTTCTCCCTAAAATTAATTATGAAACTGGACACATTAACCCAAATTACACAGTATCTTATTTCATAAGTGATATTTAATATTGTGTACAAAGTGCGTGTACTTTCCCCAATCCCTAAATCGAGCAGCACCTATGACAAAACCAGTGTACATCAATCTGCCGTTATACAGAAAAAGCTGCACTTCTAGATTTGGCTCAATATACACATCAAGAGACAGACACTCAAGTCACCAGAAACTTCACTCTTCAGGTGGCTTGTTGGATTTCTGAGGGTGAAGAGCTCTTTCTGGCTCATACATACAGTAAGCGAAGTATAGCCAGAAAATTATTCACTTTTGAGGACGGGTCTTTTTTAACCCAAGCCAGAGAAGGTTTGGAGCCCTGTTTCGGGTGACTAGCGATTAAAACCCAAACCAACCGCCCCCTTTCCAACAGTAACAAGAAGCCAACCCCAGAACACAGTAACTGGAGCCAATTTTGCAAGACACTTTCTGAAAGGTGGAAATTTGGATGGTTCCCAATGTGAATTTTTTCCAAAGAGCTCACATGCTAACTCCAGGGACAGCAGGACGGGTGCCCTCACCCTTGTACAAGAAGAAGGTCTCCAACCCCTTGCACAGAGACATAAGCCTACACTGAATTTGGGAAGCTCATTCCACTTCAGTTTTCTCTCGCTTCCCTCAGTTCCCAACAGTTTCTCTGACATCCGGAACCGCGTTACAGAAAACGTATCCTTGTAGCCCTTCAAAATCAAGGATGCTGCGCGCACGTTAATTATTGTCATGGGCAGACGGATCCAGATAATGCCACCGCAGGACAGACTCACAGATCACCCGCTGAAGTGGTCACAAGCCTCTTCAGAGCAAAGATTAGAGTCAGTCAGTCATAGGAGGACAAAGGTTGTCCAAAGTCAGTTTGATTGACGTTCTTCTTAAAAATCCTGGCTTAATACCGATGTCGAAAATAGCTTGGATTAATATAATGGAACTGTTCGGTCAGGTCTACTGATGGTACCAAAAAAGTCACCAGGAACATTAGCTGAGAATAAAAAGATAAACTTCCAGGAAATAAATCAAACCCAGAAGGTTCATTTACATTTCTAACAAAATAATTTAAGTCCCAGACTTAGCAGGATACGGAGTACTCGGGTGAAGTCCCATTGACTTCCCAAACCTACCGGGAAAGACTAAGGAACCAGATTCAGCCAGTTTTGAAAGCAGGATCTAGTAGCACAAGGTTTTGAACCTCTCCTTCCACTGACCGTCTGGAAAAGGGGAAAGCTGCAATGCCACACACAAAACAGACTTTCGGAAGAACAAACAAGCAGTGGGGATCCTTCTTCCCGCGCTGAGCACCTCTGCTTTCCTGGCTAACCAGAGCCACCCGCATCCCGAACAGCTCGAACTCTTCCCTCCCGCATGACCGCACCATTTCAGATAAGCACCGCGTTATTGCTCCAAGAAATACAGGGAAGTTTTGCAAGTATGAGAGTTGTGGCAGGCAATGTAGCAAGGCGAAAAGCTGCCATCGTGAGGCCTGCCAGACCCCTCAGCCTTTCAATTTGTGCATGCATGCCAGAAAAAATAACAGTTTAGACAATCACGCTTGGTGCAGTCATTAATCACCACCACCAGCTGAACAGGTTCCACACCAGAGGGACGACCAGCAAAGCAGATGGGGAATTACGCTTGGAAGGAAAGGGACTGCTTGGACTGAGAAAGGTAAGTAAGGAGGTACAAGGCAATATGAATAACTGAAAAGCAAGAGTCACACGAGAAGGAAAGTTTAACAAAAACAAAAATGCAGAGCCTGACAAAAAGCATAAAAGCACATTTTGAGCAGGCAAGACTACAGAAGCATGCTGAAGGACTACTGCGCCTTGCTTTCTGCTTGATACAAACACGCCACTCCTCCATGTTTGACCTGTGCATTATTACTGTAAAACCACTCCCACCAGTTAATTCTACAACCAAAGTCTCACCAGCCAGTTCTAATCCTTTTAAATGGTGGGGGGATTTCTGTTGATCTTCTGTATCTAGGGATCAAACCAGCAATGCAGAAACAGGAGGGAAAAAATATGACTTCAGTTTGATTTAGCTCCGGGAGATTTTCAGTTGGGCAATGAAGTTACATGTGACATAGCTTTAAAATAAAATCCATAATGCTCTTCGCTGCAAGCGTCTTGGGAAGCCTCCTCTAAGCGTTAATAGGAGCAAAAGGATCTTATCTTCCAGACCTTCCCTTTACGGTTTCCTAACTCAGGCTTACACATGCTTAGGAAATCCCCACTGTGGTCTTGGATAAAAGGTCTCCTTTTCACGCCGTTTTCCACCTAGAAATGCTGCTAGCACGTAAGCAAAAACGTTCTGCTTCTACTTACAGTTACGAAAACCTCAGAAGGGGAAGCTCAGGTATAAACACCACAATGCTGTCTGCCTGGGTCTGCGGGCAAGCTGCAAAGGTCTATGTTTTAGCACTGTTAATGGTAGCTTCATTACGGACATTTTAGCATCAGATGCAGCAGAAACAAACCCAACTCTTCCCCCTTAAAATGCTTTCAGATCTGTCAGTGACTATCTAGAGTGCCTGGGCTTTTTTCGCATGGATCGCCTGTGCACCGAAATGTCAAAATTGAAAAGAACTGAGACCGTATGAAATAAGTAGGATTTAATAACAACTGACAGGAGAACAAAATTAATAGTCTCCCATTTCCACAACGAAAACTTTAATTTCTGGAAGACCGGACCATCCCTGGTGTACTTGATCTGCTCCATTAGTTGCCAGTTTGGAATCCACGCTACCAGCCCACGGCGGGTTTCCTTATTTAAAGATGTGAATCAACACAGTCCTCGAGTGGCTACAAAAACTCAGAGGTCCCAGGCACAGGAAAACACACAGAAAACTGCAATTCTACACACTCATCTAACAGAACATTTCGGTAATGCTCGTGACACAAGAACGGCTGCATCTGTACTTTGCCCACCGACAGTTCCAACGCTGACTGCCAAGTCATTCGTGAGGTTTATTGACACTGCAAACTTTATTGAAATCTGATTTACAAACACTGCTCAGCAAGTTGGGGATAAACTTTTAAGTCATTACACAAACAACCCAGTAGACTCAATCTAAAATCCAGCTCTACAGTCCGAACAAATTTTTTTTTTTTTTAAAGTATAGTTCCAAGAGCATGAGGAGTTTGATGCAATTCAGCTGTGTGGGACAGCATGCCAACAAAATACATCTGTCACTAATAAAAATAACAAAATGGAGCCTGGGTAAGGCCTATCTGTACTTCTGCATCAACTTCCACTCATTCCTACCAAGTTAGACTATTAATAGCACCATCAATGCAGCAATAAACTAAATAGTTTTAATAGCTGTACTAGAAAGTTTACCAAACAAGCAACAAACTGTGCAAGAGCAGCAGTACACTTTAATACACCATAGCTGCAAAAAGAAGCCTTATAAAACACACGTATTGCTGCGCTACTAACTCCTGTGTTTTCCTTGCAATCAATACAGCCTCATTCATTACCAAAATCATCCTTGTGATGATTTGGGAAGCTCCTTCTCCCCGTTTCAGGGAAGAGCACAAGTATTAAGACTGCAGAAAGACAGGGTAGACTAAGGCATGGGAGGGGACAGCGATGGGCTGCATGAAATCAAAAGCTCTGAGCCACCAGGCCATCACGGGGTTGCAGCAGCGGCAGCCAAAATCACACCTCTGAGATCCGGCACAAATAGAAACACTGAGGATGTTATTCATAAGAAGCAAACTTCCATGCTCTTTACTATGGTTGCAGTCAAGAGAGCTTGACTTTTCTAACCTTTAAAAAAAGATCAGGTTTCTCATACACTCTCCCCTCTAACGGCAGCTACGGGGAATCCGGAGCAAAGCAAGGCAAACAGATGCACCTTTGCAGATGCAGGTTGATAATGGTACACTGCAACGATATCAAGATTTTCTGTTCGCTCAGCTTACATTGCAAGCTGTCACGCATAAGATAACACGGCGTGAATTTCAAATCAGACGATTTCTGATCTGCAGATTTCCTCTGCCATTTCAAATTCTTATTTTTTAATCATGTGGAAAAGGCCAGTAATTGCACAAGGGGAACTCCTCAAGAACTGTGGGCATGTCAGGGTAATCAATTAAATACTTCTGGTTTCATTTAGTGAAAAAGGGTCATTCTGCTTTAACCGCCTTATCACAAGACTGAATGCAGAAACCAAACCAAACCAGGCAAGACAGACCACTGCCATTAGGAAGTGCTGATAACGTAACACAGCTGCCATCCAAAGCACTCCTCACCGCATTTTATTTTCTTGTATAACCACTATCTCAGTAACAAGCAAGTTTTATAAAGAGGTTTGGCAGCACACAAATTGCCAAAACATCACTTTCTGTGTCCATAAGAATCCTTTTTTTTTTTTTTTGGTCAGCCGGGGTTCCCAAGTTCCCTATCAGACCGATTTATACACAGTACATCTAAACAGACTGAGAATCGTGCCTGGCAATTCCACTTGCCCTCCCAGTCTCTATGCCTTATGATATTCTTAATTCTCTAGAAATACCATGTCTCTCTCTCAGGCATACTTCTACCAATTTAGCTTCTTCGCTGTAAACTGCAAGGAAAGAAGTCCGTTCACTCCCAGCAGAAAGCAGAAATATGCTGCAAGATTTGTCGGGGGATTTTTTGGCTGGTTTATGTGCACAGACATGTAACCATGCCATAAACGGGAGGATGGCCTCAAGCCTCTGGGAAGCCTTTCACATGACTTCATAAAACTGTACCTGCAAACTGAGGACCCAAAGCAAAGCTCCTGCAGTTCGGGGTTAATAACCTTTCCTCACCTTTTTGTCCATCGCCTTTGCTTTGCAGACCCTCGGGACACAGCTCTTGGGGCAGCCAAGTAAAACCCAACCCTGTCGAGCAGGATTTAGCACAGGACTAACCTCACTGGGATCTCTACAACCTACCACAGCAGCAGAGTATTACTGTATTTATCCACCTACGAGTGCATTTTGAGCCAGCATCTGCTTTAAGAAGTATACACGTATATAAGTCAGCAATAGGAAATTGGGTCTTCTGGGACATCATTATGTCTCGGTGCTCACAGGGACAGGATCCCTTTGAGAGAAGCACCAGCACAAAAGGTGCATCGTTCCACCTGCACAGCTGTGATGTGGAGTAACTAATGCATGTTCCCCCCAAATCACATGTAAACATCTCCTCCCCAGCAGGCTCCAAACCTAGCATTCACCCTCTGTATGGAAACAGCTCCCTTCTCCCCCGCTGCTTTGGATACAGGAACTGACTCATCCGTATGGGTGGTTTTTTTTCTTTTCCTCATTCCATTGCAGATATGAAAAATAGTAGTTTCATTTCAATATTTAATCATATGCTTCGTTTAATAATGAGTCCAAGAATAATTTAATCCTGGCTATCAACATAAAAGAGATATTGTTCCTTTCACTTGACTATGTAAGAAAATAAAACCCCTCTGCTCTCTGGCTTCTCGCAGGCCAGGGTTTTGCTTACTCTAACTTATAACGTAAATACAAATTACGCTATATATTTGATTACGCACACAAAACCTTGACCTGCATTTGGAAAGGGGCACAGGGTGCTCCTCCTAGCAATTTCACCTGCCTAATTACAAACACTGCTGTCTCCCCTGAACGAACAAACTCGCTTATGAAACGGAGAAGGAGCTGACATTTCATGGCACTCGTGCCTCAGTGAAGAAAAACACATCACGTGCCACAGATTTCTGGAAGCATCACCGCTCCCTTATGGTACGTGATCTCTTGCCAGCAATAAATAGGACAGAGTCCAGCACGGGAATCACATAACATTTGGCTCACACATCATTTTTCTGTTATTGTATGGCATTATACTAAAGGCACTGTTCAGGTACTGTCCACTCTGGAAAAATCTCATTAGGTATGAAAAACTGGGATGTAAGTATAAGGTGATTAATAATCTGGAATGTCTTGTTGAGATGCTCAGTGCGAAACTTGAAAAGAGTCCAAGTCTCCGAAGAGGGCAAGCGCTTTTTGCATATTACCTTTATGTGATTTAAATGATCCCCCAAAATATGCCCTTTTGAGGACGAACAGTGCTTGTTCTTTATACATTTGTTAATACTCTTGGGACTGATCTCTAAGCATTTCGTCCGTCTATAAAGCACAATGATGACAATGCTATTATTTTACATTAAAATATTTTAACATAAAATTACTTCTAACTTGGCGATATTTGTGCCTTTAAACTCTCTGCTTTGTTTTTCTCTTAAAAGCTTTCATTTCAGCTCCTCGACCTTTTTCATTCTAAAACATTTCTGCCTGGTATTACGTGCGTGCACTCCCACACTTAAATCCCTCTTCCTCCTCTACTTCTCATTGTGTGTACTTTGCTTTGGAAACATTAAGCAGAAATTATCACTTATTTCTGGAAAAAGAAAGTGTTTAAAATTTGAATACAAGTCCTTCAGAGAGAAAGCATCCCAGGTTAAATCTAATGATGTCCAGGGGAATTCTATGCAAGTGATGAGCTGCCTGCTAATATGTCAATGCTTTAGGGAAGAAAAATATCAATTAAATTTCATAGCATACAACCACATATTGACCTTGAAAGCTATCTGTAACTTAGTTTAAACTTGAAAATGCAAAGTCTAAGTCAGAACTTCTGCCCTAATTGGTTTTAACTTCACTGAAGAATGGCACAGCTCTACAGAGACCTAAGAAAAATTAAAAGAATCAATCTGGAGAAAGAAAAAAAAACCTCCCCCAAATCCTATTAAGTGTTTAACTATGACATTTGTGTGTGCCTCTAGACCCCCTCCCCTGGGTTTTGGCCATTGCTTCAAGAGGCATTAGTGGTTCTCTTCTCTTTCAGCCTTCTGATAATGATTAAAAAAACCAAAAAAACCCCCGAAAAACACCCAACCAAAAAAAAAAAAAAAACCAACAAACAAAAAAAACACACAACAGAAAAACCCCAAAAAAGTCAACAGCCACGATAGCCCACGTCTGCCAGCTCCACAGCGGCGTTGCACCAGTGCTCATGTGAAGATTTCTACGACAAAGTATTTTATTACCGAGAGAATTACAATCTGGCAGCACACTGTACAGCACACGGACAGCGAGGACAAGTCAGATGAAAGAGATCCGCTATTATAAACTGCTCCACTGGTCAAAGGAAACCCAGAAGGTAAATCTCTCACCTGGAACTGGACTTGATCTTTAAAGCCTCTCCCACTGCAATGCCCTTTACTAAGCAAGCTGTGATTTGGACTGTGCCAGATCTTCCACTGTAATTCTAATGGTAGGGCTTTTTTTTTTTTTTTAATGATTATTTTTATCTGCACTGATCTAGCTTCTCAGTCTGAGAAAAGAGTATTTTTGTCTTTGGTTAGTTAGCATACTGTCTTCCCCAGCAGGAAGAAGAGAAGGGAGAGTAGGATATGTGCCCATCTTTCCTACTACACAGTTCGAGCAAAGAAAAAAATCCGATATACTTATTCAGGATAAATACACTTAATTTCATCAAATATGTATGAGCTGGATATCCAAGCCACCACACAGAGAAAGGAGAAGGAAGCCATACTTTGTATTTATTGAACATGTCTAGAAAAGCCCAGCTCCTTCTTATTACAATTCAACTTGCCTTCTATAGATGTTTAGAGACCACAAGCAGCAACAGCAGAACCTAATGCATGTCTCGTTGTTGGCGGACAACCAAGCATGCCTTCTCACTGAAATTTTTCTGGGCTTTGTATCAGTAACAAAAGATTTCGAAATTCCTCCAACATTCTTTAGAGGTTGAATTAAAATTTGTGATGCCTGAGCTGATGAAAAGGCACAATGTTGAAACAGCACAACTCCTTCCTCAGCAGCTAACAGCACATATTCTGGGCAGAACGAGGCAGGATCCATTTATTTTCTGTGAGAATTAATGTGATGACTTGTTGCAGGTGAGAAGTTCATTTACACCGTGACTGGCACCTGCTCGGACCACCAGGTCAAGTGAGCTGATAGTTAGAGCCATTAACCCTATCAAACAATTAACCCTTATAATGGTGGTTTCCTTCCCCTTGCAGCACGAAGAATATAAAACCGTGCACAATTAAAGGGATGTCCAAGTCAGCACCAAAATCCAGAGCTCTCTGTGAAATCCAGCTCACCTGATTCTAAGGTTAAAAAAAGGTGAGAAAACAAAATGTTTCTTTTGATCACGGCCCACAGACCCAGTTCACACACCAGCTCAGGCCATAGCTTAACAAACCTCTTCCTGCACCTTCGCCAGCAGACCATGGCGAATTCTGCAGCACCCTGAGGCACCTGGGGCATCCACATCCCACCAGACACACAACTATATATATAAATATATATACACACATGTATGTGTACATATACACACACACACGCACGCACCCCCCCTTTCCTCTGCTTTGCAGCATCCTGTGGAAGCTAAAGCGTGAACTCCTCCTGCAAAACAGCCTGGGCTCTGTGTAACATACGAGGGTCCTTCATCAGGAAATTTGCGCTCAGACTTCTTAAAGTTTGAGGAATTATTTGGAAAGCAAAAGACAAATCAGACAGCTCCTAGCATTGCACTAAGGATCCCAGAAGCAACACAGCGGCTCTTTATTCATGGAGCATGAGCACCGGGGCTCAGCTCAGAGAGAAGCCTGTGAGCAGACAGAGCAGGAACCCACTCAACTGAAAAGAAATGCCAGAAATCCACATCAGAGGCTCAGGCAGATCCTCCCGGGGCACCACTCAAGTCCAGCCCCAGCACTCCTGCAGCACTCGGATGGCTATATCTTTCTTAAGTCTCTGAATAACGGGATAAAATGAGATGCTGCGGTTCAATGACACAGACCGAAGGGAATTAAGGTCTGACACGTCCCTACTTAGAGGGGATAGAGATAAGCCTAGAGAGAACTCTTACCTAGAGCAATACCAATAGGCAAAGCTACTGCACATGCTTTTGGATTGCTGTAGCGTCGTAGAAACAGGAACGTTTAACGTAAGCGGGACTGCCTGGTATGGACACGCAGCAGGGCTCTCCTGCTGAGCCACACCTCGCTCCCATGTATTTGCCCAGAGACCCGCATTGTTGAGGAGGACAGCAGGATGAAACCGGGGCCGCCTTATTGTCACAGACGTTCCTTTCAAATGCCACCCGTGGCAGCGCACCGATAACGGAGTCCGGCTTTGCTGACTCTCCAAGCTGACCCGCTGTACCAGCTCCCATCCGGGGCTGCAGCGAGCTGCAAGTCAAGAGGGGAAAGTGGGAGGCGCAGAGAGGAGGGGGATGTTAAGCACCAACAAGCCCAGGATGAGCTACGTTCGTGGCAAAAATTCTTACAATGTATTATCTAATCACCTAGAGCTGCTTTTTCAGGATTGTTGCCACCGCCTCTGGCTCCGGGGAAGTAAGGTGGCTTTGCTTCACTGCATGGGTCATGAGCCTCAATGCAAAGTTCATTCCCTCACGCTCCAAACCGGTATCAGGAGGGAATTTCACACCCTCCCCAAGGCGTCCACCAAGTCGTCCATCAAAAACAAAAGCCTCCCTGCAGCAGGAATTGGGTAAATTACACAGGGTTTTTACACAGCTGCTTGTGGCTGGGATCAGACATTGGCATCTCAAAGGGGACATTTCTTTGGAGACTACTTAACCCTCTGGAAGGGCTTTGGTGCAGGACATCTGGGCTGTCCTCAGCCAGGGTTTCCCTTAAAAGGCTGCTGGCAAAGGCTGCTGGCACCAGCCTCGCATATTGTTCTGGACTCGTATGCAGCCCAGGAGGGGATGGACCCGGACGGGCTCCTCAGCAGCACTTCAGAAGTACCACTTTCACCTCAGCAATAAAACATCAAAAGTCTGGGTGTTTCTAAAGAAAAAATTTTCAAGTTCCAACCCCTTCCCTAACTTCCCCAATCACATTAACAATTTTACCACTACAGGGAAGAAAAAAAAAAACAAAATAAAACAAAAACCCCTTTGAGCATTTCATATCTGGGTGGGGGTTTAGTATCACTAAAGCCTCTCACTGGTTTTCAATACAGCTTTATTTTAAGAAAGCATCTATTATATGAAGCTTGGGCTTTGGCAGGCACAGCAGAAGCCCGGCCAGTGCAGAGAAGGACAATACTGAAAGTGCACTATTATTTTGTCACTTTTTCACATTTCTTAATATCAACTTAGTGAAAAAGTTTACTACTTACTGGAAGTTACTTATCTTATGATTTCTGCATTATTCTGCAGCCAGGATACAGCCTCTCCCTTTCTATCCTCCTACACAGATTTAGTAGACACATTTTCTAGCAGTTAATCTGAGCCAGCTATTTAGTTTTGGCTTGGCAATATTTTCAACTAGAGGCAGGTCCAGCCTCCAGGAAAACAAGTTATGCAGCAAGAGGGTGGGACGCTATCAGAGAACACATAATAAAGTAAATACCAAGTATGACCCATGAAAGGAGAGGAAAACTAAGAGATCTTGTTTCCATAATAGTGTAAATTAAAAGTCATTTACACTGATGTAAAATGTGAAATTCCTTACGGGCTGTTTTTCATTCTTTGGCCATAGAGGCGGAAGGCCAGACTCACGTCCGAAAGAAAGCACGCTCCAAAAGGCCAAGACCAAAACCAGCCATAACCCAACATCAAAACAACAGCCCAGGAGGCCTAAGAAAAAAAAAATAATCAACCCAGCTCATAAACCTTCCATCAAACCTCTGAGGAAGAACAACTTCACAGTAGTTTTTCCTCTGCTGCACTCAGAGTTCGACAGACCTGAAGCAGCTCCTCCATCAACCAGGATCCTGCCGGTATGGATGGAGAGATATTGCTGTGCATCTATTGATTAACTTCAACCTGGCATTTTCCAGTTGCCTGAGAATCAATTTAATATCATTGCTGAAAGCAATAAGGATAAAAAAGCCAGATGGATACCTTTGGTCTACGCAGTTTTACCAGGCACCAGCAGCTAGCGCATTGCTGAGACTCTCCTTAAGACATTTTCCCCTCCTCGGGATTATTTTGCAGTTCATTCAATAAAGCAGCAAAACAATTTCCTGACAAACTAGGAAATGAGCGTTGGACCGAATTCAAGAACTTCAGAAAATATTAGAAACAGAGATTTAACAGAAAGCGCTTGGATCCCACTGACCTTACAGACAAGTCAGACTGTCATTTCCTCAGCCATCAAACCCAAACTGTTCAAAGGCAGGCGGAAGGGAAATAATCCTCGCTGCGAGACACGTTTCACTGCCTTCCACCTCAGACACACTTCCAAAAGCAAGTCTGAAGAAGTCACATACATGGCAATCCTCATCCACTAAGCCTCCGCCGTAACATTTTGCTGCAAAAATAATGCAACTGGCAAAAAATACATTCAGAAGCCTGAGCCACCTCTAGTTGTGCAGAGAAGTCTCCATGGAGTAGGTGGGGAGGGAAATCACAACACCAAGTTCAATCTGCAACGGCAGACAAGTTACTTCAACAAGTCCGTGTCTTTGTTCTCCTTCTGGAAGCAAGGGCAGGAACGCCAGCTTACCCACGTGGACTGCAAGCTCCCTGGGGGAGAAGTTGTCCCCTGCCTTCAACAGCAAAGCAAGCACAGCAAGGCCCTGGACTTGGTCACAGCTACGAGGCGCTGCTCGAGTAGTGCGAATAATAGCTGCACTTTTCTGCCTTAGCGCAACACCCTCTGTTTTCCCAAACACGTTGTATCATCCGTGCGTAGTACGATGCCCTTCATAAACTTGTTGAAAGCAAAGCTAGGGAAGTTCCTCAATTATTAATGCTCCCTATCGCTTCTCCAAAACGTGTGCCACTGCCACCAAAAGAAAACCCACACAAAAACCAAAACAAAAAACCCCAAGAAACTGAGTTGTTGAAGCCCTATTTTACCTGCTGCAAATGAAAAATAACGACTCCTACTTATTTCAGCTCTAGTAGCTCGCTTTCAATCTGCTTTTGACTCCGAGCAGTGCCCAGACAAAGCTATATTTCAGTGCAACACACGCTGTTTTGAATTTAACGCCCGATGATGAAGTTAGTGTTTTGCTCCTAGAGTAGCTGTCAGCCATCTCCGTCTCTACAGTTACAGCATGTAACCCTAAACCCAAGAAACCAGAGAAAAGCTCGAGTTCATTAAGGTTCACTGCTCTAGAACTGGAATCTCTGCTAAAGAAATGAGGAAAGGTGCTCACAGAAAACGCAGTACGTCATTGTGTTTTCTGCCAACAAACTACACCATTTCTTAAAGTCTTAATTCCACTTTCAAAAGGCCCAGAAGTGCTTTGAGCAGTGGCCAGCACAAACCCTGCCCAAGCCTTGCCAGGCAATCTCCCATCTGCTCCAAAGAGTGGGTGAAGCTCACTAAAGGGAATGAAAAGATTACACAGGCTCATTTATAGGACATAATATTGTAACGCGGTTTATTCGTCTTCATAGAATAAATGCAATATATCGCAAATTGACTGTTTTTTTTTTTTAAAAAAGGCAAACCACATTCAAAGCTGGCACCTCCTGAGGGCTGCACTACGGGCTTTAGGCAGTAGGATGGGGTAACTCCTGACTCAGCTCAGATGGAAGCTGCAGACAAGCACAGAGATGAGACCCAGTACAAGACGTGCGTGGGGAGAACAGGCAACGGGGCTGCACCATGAGGGGCTGGGGTCGGGTGTTGCAGGGACACCATGGTGGTCCAGCCAAGCTCCAGGTAAAGCAAATTCTTGTTTTGTCTCGCTAGCAAGGTTTATATTAGCAGCAGTGGCACAGGAGTCTTACCAGAAAAATCTAGGAATCGCTCCAGGACTCTGTGAATACGAAATCAACTAGAAGCACCGCTGTACAGTTTTCATGCAATTTTTAGGTTTTTGGCTAACAAAGTATTAGTAGAAGAAAAAAAAAAAAAAAAAGGAATACGGCATGAGCCTTGATCCAGCAGAGCGCCACAGCATGTTTCCAAGTTCTTCCCCAACTTCCCACGGGACTTCCCGTTTCCTTAACTGTAAACATGTGAGAAGTCTCTGCACGACTGAACTAAAAGTAGTACATCTGCTTTCTCAACAGTTACACTTGCCTATTAAACTTTAAACTCGGTTCTTAGGTATGTGAATATTCGTGTGTCCAGTTAGGAGCATCCGATTCCCTCGCACAGGTGTCTCCGACACTTTTCTTCCCGGTCAGCTCTTCCAGCAGACGCTTTGAAAGGAACAAATGTAGCTGCCGGTTACTGCTCAGCACATCGGTTTTTCCAGAAACAGACACCAACCATTTCCATCCAGAGCTTCGACATGTCTCCTTTAAAAAGGAAATAATTGAAGACTTTTTCCAGTAGTAAAGAGCAATTGTTTCAATATTTAAATTCTCAAGTTAGTGTTTAGTCCCACCGCTTACGGGGGGCACTGCCAATGCATTTGAAAGAAGTGAATCAACCCAGTGAGCTGCCACCACTAGAGACTCATCTCTGGCTCAGGTACCTGTGTTGAAGGAAATATACCAATATATTTATTTACTCTCCAGACTTCCTTCCCTTCGTTTACAACCAAAGCAGTTTAAGTCAGCAATGTATGTGTTAAACAGGTGTAACTGTCAACATCTATGTGACTGTAGTCAATTCAGGTTGATCTCAAAATGCAAGAGCCTCCAGTATTTAGAGGGTATCATTCAAAAGGCTGGAGTTGCTAATCTTAGGTAAAAGGCACATTTTTATCCCAGCACTAACACGAAGCAAACACTATATAAGCCTTTAGTAAAACTCGGTCCCTTTATGGAAAACGTAAACCTTTCAGTAGCCACAACAAAAGGCGGGTTGAGAGCAACCCACGGCAGCAACAGCGCAGCTCTGCTGGCGTGCGCCCGCAGGCATACGAGGAGCGCTCCCGGCAGCGCCCTACGGGGCGAGCCCACAGCCACCCTCCACACAAACCGGTGTCCTTCAGGTTGCTAAAGCCCAAGAACGGCTGTTCTCAAATTTCAGCTTCAGTGCCACGTACCAGGGTCTCGCCAGCCAGCCGGGCTAAAGGAGTTCACCCTTACCAGCTACGGAGAGTCCACCCCAGCAACGCAAGTGAGCACCCAAAGAGAAAAAGTAAAGAATTTAATCAAGCACCAGTTTTGTACGAAGATGGTCGTTATTGATTCTCATCAGACACAGCTAAGCAGACAAAGAGAATAACTTGAGCCAAATAAATCCTTAATTTTTTCCCCGACTGAGATAAGATTACAATAGTCTTCCAATCTTTAGCTGCTTTCCTTTGTGAGCACTGCACATATGTGCTTTTTATTAGTTTTTGGCTTAGCAATTAGATAGATTTTCAGTTACTTCCAGAAATGTTGCAGGATGACTGAGCTGCGGCTAATCTCTGCTTCTCACTAAATGGGAATATGAAAAATGCAGCAGGGCTCTCCAGCACTACAGCCAATGCATCTCAATTTTGCACTTTCATAGAGAAATGTAAATGCTGTACTTCATATCTGAACCCTTGTGCGGTTGCCAAAAAGGGAACCGTAAGGAGAAAACTAGTTATAATCATTGATTTGTAGGGAGGAGAAAGAAAAATAACACAGCCGTTCCCTGCCGGGAGATGACCAATTTTCCAATAGTTCTGCCACACAAAAAGCAACTTCTTAAGATGTGGGTTTGGGTTTTTTTTTTAAAGCCATTAAAGGAAAACAGAAGATTACAGCTGCAACAAGCTATCCATTAACTCTAATTAGCAAGTATTTGTTGTCTGGATTTAAAACTTCCCAACTTGGTGTTAATGAACTGTAACACTGTAGCAAAAGGTATTAATAAAAACCCCAGACTTCGGGCTAGATAACAGATCTCTGCTCACACTTCAGTAGAAGCCGATGGGGGATTTTTCTTTGCTGCTTCAACCCAGGAACTGCAAAACGGGGAATACAAGTATTTTAAGTGGTTGCACTGGAAGACTAAGGGAAACTACTTACCTTGCGAAATTATATTTAAACTTCTACTCCATATTCTGTTTTGAGAGGAGTAATTCTCTTGTAATCTACAAATGTAGACAAATTATGCTTTGTTTTTTTTCTCCTTGAAAGAAAACAAGCGATAGAGCAACTGGAGGGAAGGAGACAAAACGAAACTTAGTTTTAAAATTGTCTGGGGGTTTTTTGTTGTGTTTGTGGGTGGTTGGGGGTTTTTTGTTGTTTGTGGGTGGTTGGGGGTTTTTTGTTTGCTTAGGTTTGGGAAGGGTGTTGGTTGTTTTTGTTGCTGAGTTGGTTTTTTTTAGTTTTACTTTTATCTCCTTTTAAGATTCCAGAGAGGAGCAAACAAAAAGTGACTTTGAAATTGCTGCATCCTGTGGCAACGTTAGAGACCTTGTCCTGGAGGTCAAGTCCTTCTGGCCTGACAGCAACACACCATGGTGTCGAGTCCTCACCCGGCCAGGCCCGCAGGGTCCACAAGCTCCCCTGGCCCCATTGCACGTGCCGCCCCACGCAACCCCAAACTCGACACCCTGGAAAGGGAAACTTTGCCACCGAGAATAAAGCCATCTTCAGACAGCTGCACAGGAAAATAGCCGTTCTCCCAATGTGATGAGATACGACAGCTTCACTACTTATTTTAGGATTTTTACTTGCACGTGCTTCTTGCTGTACTTCTTAAAAGGCTTCCCAAGATTTGGCCAATTGTAACAACTACAGTAAAAGCTACTGAGCGCCTTTCCTGGTGCAATGCTGCCCTAGACACCCCAAGATACCCTTCTTTCTGCACCGGCACACTTTAAAAATGGACAGACAACTGCAAACTAGTGGAAAAGAGCTTCATACCACAGCCTTAAAAGAGTGCATTGAGGCCAGCTGCAGAAATGGGAAAAACCATACCCGGTGCAGTAAAGGCATCCCAACTTTCTGATGCAAGGAAGGAAGTCTGAGCTTCCCAGACCCCTCTCGCCAGCTCCGGTGTGCAATGAAAGCTCTTTCATCTTTCCTGGTTTAATTTTGCCCCATGGAAAGCAATGACCAGCCAGCTGCCGCAGATAACAGAGGGGTGAGAGACACCGGCGGTGGAGGACACACATAGGGAAAAGGCTCTTTTTCCACCCACCTGCAAATGCATTTTCTATCTTCCTGCACACCTCCCCGTTGTTTTCCAAGGAATTCCTCTGTTTATCTTTCAACAGAGTATTTCATTCATATCAAAAGCCTTCATTTCTACACATTGCCGTGATCAAACTCTGGCATTACAAGACACGATCTATTTAATACGCTGCACGCATGCTGATTTCATACCCGCCCGGCCTGGATCTATGTGCAGACTCTGGATCTCAGTGGCTGTCCAAGACCATAAAGCTGCTGCTAGAAGCCATTTCAGCAGTTCCTGCCCCCTTTGCCAAAGCTGTACCGGCCCAGTTCGCTGTACTGGCCCGGTTTGGCTCTCCCTGTAAAGCTCACTGCTGCAACGCTGTGAAATACAAGCGGCTCTCTTGGCGTCAGGATCAGTACAACGGGCGTTCCTGGACCCCTCTCCAACGTGCAATAGCTACCAAGCTGCTGGGTTTGCTGGAAATTATTTTGCCACCCCAGCATCTTCCTCCTAGGACACGCAAGGCCAGGGAGGAACAGAGAACTCCTCCAAAGGTCTATGCGAAAGGAGGAGAAGGGGAGAAAACAAGGAGAGAGAAAGAAGAAAACCATTTACTGGTCACTGAATCAGAGCTGTAACCTGACCCTGGCTGCGTCTTGCCACCGACAGCATTAACTACAAGCGGCTTCCATTCAGCAGCTCCTGCCAAAAATAAACAGTGCTGGCTTTCCTGGCTGCTTGCTTGGGTTTGCTCTCAATGTTTTTCTTCTTGTCTCTTCTGGCTAATTGGGATATGCTACGTTTCCTCCAACCAAGTAGTTTCTTAGTTTATTTCTACCCACTGCCTTACTAAAATTGGAGCAGTTTCTCACAGTAAAGAAAGAAAATAAAAGCTGTCCGATCAAAGATGGCCACAGCAGGCTTCTTGGCATTTCAGTGGAAAGATGGGAGGAGGGATAAGAGGGGTTAAAACAGGTACACAGCAACATCCCGCTGTAAGCACTTCCCCTGCCATTGGCACTGTTACTCTCCCCTTTTTACTGGGGAATCATCTATTTACAAACAGTGTTGGCGCCAGCTAATTTTAATATGGGCCAAAATATTCATGCCGCCCATCTTCATTAGGCACTGGTGGGGTTTTTTTGGGGTGTTGGCTTTTTATTTGTTACACAATCCACCGCACGAGGAGCCAGCGCATCCCGCTCCTCCGATTACAAACAAGCCCTTCTCCTGGGCTGTTCTTCCTCTACCGCATTTTCATGCACAAGCAAAACAGGGAACCAACTCCTCCTCCTCATAGAGCAGTTGTTTTACACTTTTAAATTAAAAATAGATACCAGTGGTCAGAGGTAGAACGGAGTAACTTAGCCATCATTCATGAATAAAACCAGGTTATACCAACAGTGAACTGAACTGCAGACTGCTAAATGTGATGAAGATGCTCTAAAGGTGTTCTGCAAATACAGTTACCTTCTGGAAGAAACTCCAGTGGCCAACAGCATGCACTGAAGTGTTTTGAGTTGTGGCCGGCAAAAGGGTTTAATAACCACCACAGCAAAGCAAGAATTAAGAAATATGAGCAATGCTAACGGTGTTGAAAGAATATTTAAGAAACCTCAACAAACCCAACTGATTTAAGGTTTTGGGCCAGAGCTTGCTTTCATATGAAATCTCCTTTCTTGCTTCCCCTCAACCCAGCAACGCAAGGAAACAAAAGGGGAAAGAGTAGTTTTGTCAGGCTAAACAGCATGTTTCTGACACAGCCGCTGAAAAATAAGTTCAAAGGCCCTTTAAAACTGTGCTATTTTAATATGCTGTAAGAAGCGCTCTCTGCCTTCTAATTTGTTCAGTTCTTTGAAACACCTAATTTCCTCTGCACTGTCACTGCACAGCGCTCTGAAGGCTCATGGAGCCCTGCCACTTGATTCAACACCAATAGTCACATTTCAATAGGCAATTCCACTTGAAAGGCTATAAATGAAGGGAAAAAAGATGTCTTCAAACCAGAGAATGCAATGCAACACCATTTATTTATATCCAAGTCCTCTTTTCTGCGGCTGGCTACTGTAGGCAGGAGCCAGAGAAGGGGAGCTTTAAAGCCTAGATAATTAATTCTAAGTGGTTTTAAAATGGCTAGAGATTTAAGGTAGACAAGATGCAACACTGGAATTAGAGTCAAGATGCTGTGCTCTTTACCCTGCTCTGGAATGCGCTGTTTACTCTGGCATCACATAAAATATATAATTGATTTCTCAAGGAGAAGAAAAAGAGAAACAAACAGCCCCATAAGCCTCATTATTCTACAGAACAAAAGTAAAAAGGTGTGTTTCAGGCCAGTTGTATTTCAATAGGGATAGGGAAGTGCAACAGAATCATAATTTCATATTTATTAAAATTCATTTACTACAATTGCCTTCAACAGGACCGCAGGGCTGTTAACAAGAACCTCCCTAGAGTCAGAATCATCAACTTCTACAAGCATATACAGATTTAAAGAAAAATTAAATTAAAAATAAATTTAATAGTATGACTTTGGAGAACATTTATCATTCCTGAGAATGGTTTCTTTTTTTCCCCGTTCCAAACTTCCTTATTAAGATTTTGTGCAATTATAATGAAACTTGACAATAAACCACATGGTGCCTAAGCACACTTCCAAACTAGTTGGGCTGTAGTAATTCCACCGGCTGCACAGCAACTATTTGTGTGTCCTCGGACAGCAAATGCTCCTCTTCCTCCTAAGGCCAAGCCAGGCTCTCGGGGGTTTCAGAAGATCCCCGAGACAGAGTGAAACACTGTGGAGCTCCTCCGCACCATCCCACGGCTCAGCAGAGCATTCTCCACACTCCTTGTGAGCCAGGGAAACAATATTTANGGCGAAAGCAGCACTGAAAATACTTTGATTGGAAGAAAAAATAAGTAAAGACACAGAAAATAAATTTCAAAAGGATGACCGTATAAATCCATTGTACGTATGCAAGACTAGCCAGGCACGATGATCAGTGATATCATGATCACCCTCCACTTTGTTGGCCTCCAGTAATACCAATTTATTCTCCTTCAAGTTTTGTAAGACAGAGTCTTACATGTGTCACCTAACACTTCCACGGCCACAGAGCACAGCCCTCCACACAGATTTACCCTTTCAGAGCCACTTTAAACTGAATTTTCAGCCAGGAGTGTTAACATCACCCTAAACACTTTAAGTGAGGGCAACCAAAGCTGCACTGCTCCTGCCTTTGCAGCCCAAAATGGACAAGCTGCTCTGATTTTCTCCATCAAAAGGACACCTATCACCCCCCACACACACCCCTTTGCTGACAGTAGGCATCCCACAGTGGTTCTAACCTCCCTTCTTTGTCAAGACATCCATCCATTCAATGCTCACTGGGTATCTTTTCCTGAGGGGCTGCTACTCAATTTAAATATAGGATATATATGCTATTATATACTTGAGCAGCCATCTCACTTGCTAAAAGAGCAGAGGAAACCAGCAAGAGAGCCATACTGCATACGACACTGCACAGCAGCTGAAAAGCCACGACCACAAACCACTACAGGGAAGTCAAAGCTGGGTGATGGTGCAGTGAATTATAGGCGACTTGTCCAAAAGCGAAAGACTACAGCAAAGAGATGCAATAGCCAAAAACAGCCTTCCAGCCTGCTCCATCCATCATTTCTCCTCTCTGTTCCTGTTTTCCCATCCGAAAGGGTTTGGCCATCTTTCTCATCCTTTGCCAGCAAGGCAAATATAGGAAAATAAACACTTTTGGGGCAAGAAATGCACTGTGCTGTTCAATTGTGGACAAAAAGAGCAAATAGCTGGTGGCACTCAGAGCCACAGGCAGGCTGGCAGCAGCCAGAAACCTTTTCTCTTTGCAGCATGTCTGACACACCACTAACATCCCTGCAGTTGTAGCAAAAGATAGACGAGGCTGATTTCTATCTTGAAAGGAGCTGGAGCCCGAGGCCATTACAAGCACAGCCTGAAGAGAGGCTGATTTCATGGGTTTGCTGGTTTGCAGCACAGTTACTGCTAGTACTGCTACCACACAGCATAGCATCTTCAAAGCATCCTAATGACTTGGGCAGCTGGCTTGTCGTCTCGCTCAGGTTTGTGGAGGAAACTATTACTGATGGCTTTCAAAAGCGACCCATGCACCTCACCAGGGTACTAGTGACACACAAAAAGCAGTGGGCATCAACCACATCTTCGTCCCTAAAGTTTCTGCCATCAGCAAGTGACAAGTCCAAACGATGGGTTTTGCTTTCTCCTTCCCACAATCAAAAACAAAGAAAAAAAGTAAGTGCACTCCCAGGACTCACTGGAGCTCCTGCAGTTGGAGGCCACGTACCTGCAGGGCCCCATCAGACCCAACGGAGGAAGGGCAGCTTATGAGGAAGGTGAGGGACCCATCCGCGCTGCACCCCACAAGCCAGCCCACAGGAAAGCTGCGACCCAACCCGCTCTGCTTTCACACACGAAGCAGGGGAAAATAAATAAATAAATAAATAAAATCTGTGTTTGTCTCTCAGCACTATGAAGTGAGCCGAGGTCTTCAAACATTCAAAGAAGAAAAAAAAAAAAAAAAAATCTGTCAAAATGCAACCAAAGAAACACCACCCAAACACCCCACTACAGCAAATTAAAAAATAAACAAAAACCACAAATAAATGCAATTAAAGTACAGAGTAACTACAATGCTAGCAAAGGGGGAGGAGGAACGAGGAGGGGAACTTGTCACCAATTCAGAGATGATAGCTTTTGTTTTTTTCATATATTCAGGAATAACAATTAAAGGCAGAACACAAACGAGATCCAATTTGTCACACAACACCTGCAATCAGCTGAGTGGAAAAAAACTACATAAATGAAACTCCAAACTCAAATCCCCACTGCTCAACTCCTACATTGCGAAGTATACTTCATGATTGTTTAATTAAAGTCATTTTTAGCTTTGCATGGCTGCAATCACCAAACATTGTCTCCCTGTCAGCATTTGAGGGGCTAACATACTGTTGCCAACAATTAGCACGAAACTGGCTGACATTGTTTTCTCCAAAAATAAACCATGCATGTTAAGCAGCTTGAGAACAAACATGAAAACAAGATTTTAGGACAACATTTTTCTTCTCAGTGGAAAGAGTCCTGCAGGAAGCCCAGGTAATCACTCCAGGATCTACTCAACCACCACCACACACCTTTGCTGCTGGAGAAGTACCACCAGGACGTAAATCGGAAGTTCTGGACACCTGTGATTAAGAAGCCCTTCTAAGCAAAGGTAAGGCAGTAACACCAGTCTCTTGGCCAAAATCCATTTGGGAAAATTCCTGATTTTCCTTCTTCACCAGCAACGGTCTGAGCATGGGCATCACGGCAAGAGAAGAGCGTGCAAGAAAACGGCCTCTGTGAAGTTCTTTTCTTTTGGAAAACTGACTTCTCTCTAACCTGAGCCATCAAGAACACCCAACAACACTGAAATAACGCCACGCGCGTGCGAGTCACTCGGCTTGGGAAGGGTGCAGTCCTCTGAATGAGGAGCATTTGAGAAGCAAGCATGTACGTGCTTCTAATGGCTTCTCTGTTCACCACCCATCTTCAACTTCAGGACCCAGCCGTTCACCCATGACATGCTCCATCCCAGATGCGGTTGCCCAAAGATGGTTAAGCGTGTCTCAGAGAACAGAGATGACTCTTAGTTTTACTTCTCCTGAAGAAGTAGTACTTTTAAACACCGACTGAAACTGCCAAAAAGGGAAGAAAACAGCTTCTTATTGTTGTTTACAGTCAGGACTATTTGAACGCCTGCACTGACAATGGAAATCACGAACCTAATCCGAGGATTAGAAGCAGATACATTCTCCAGTTTTGAAGCCAACACATCTCCGTTCCAGCGCTTGCCTGACACACGGATGAGAAGTAAAGGTGGCTTTGGGTGGCAGAGGAACAGGCAGGCGCCTCGTCCACACTCCGACTATTCCCTCTTACACTAAACACACTACGTCATCACAAAACTAATGCTGGAAACCCTTTACCAGACTGAAGTAGTTAACATTTTCTACTCAGTGGATAGGAAGTCTATAACGGCTTATTTTATACCCTGTGCTCATCTCTGAAGGCTTTTATTCTCTAGAGCAAATTAATCAGGCAGCTTGCATTATATGTTCTTTCTCCAGGCCTGGCTCCTCTCCGCATCTCTATTGATCTTCACTCAGTAAGCCATTAGCAAAAGGTTTTGAAAATTTGCTGGTTTTATAGTTCCCAGAGAAAGCTGTGTCCAATTTAGGGGGACTGCCAGATTCAGGTTTGAGCGCTCAATCCTTCGGGGGAAAGATCACCGTTTTTCAAAACATGCAACAATGCACAAATCCCATTCTGCTGTTCGCTCACATGTGCCTGTGTCTCTACTGCCCAATGCTCCTTCCTGCCAAAGGAGGTTTCAAATGANGGGGAGGGGGGGGGGAAGAAAAAAATCTGCAAGACTGATGCAAAAAAAAACCAACAGGAGAAAGGTATGAAGAGAGGGGCAGGAAGGTGACAACTTTTAATAAGTAACTGTAAACTTTTGGACAAATTATTTCTCCCTTGGACTCCACAAGGTCATCTCTCCAGTATACCTCCCTCGGGTTCCCATTTCCTCTCTAGTCCGATAAAGCCATAGCGGTAAAGAAAATCGATGCAATTTCAATGTACTTTTGCCATGCTTTTTTGGTGTGTGCGCAAGATGACCTTTATTCCTTCTCCTCTTGTAAGCTGTTTTCTCTACGCATGCATGAGAGCAACTTAAAGCCAACTAAAATTGATCACCCACCCTTCCCACTAAATATCGTATTAGATCCTGCGTATGTAGCCGGACTTGCCGCCTCAACTGAACAGACCTGGACTTGCTGAAGCGCGTCTGACCCCCGCCCAGAAGGAAGAGGACCACACCAGAAGACACGCACGGTGACAGAAGCGCCGGCTGTCCCGAGGGCTTCATGCACGGCGTGCACGTGCACACTGCAATTCTGTTGTGTCAAGTCTCCAGCTGACTTTCACACTGTGCAGACATTATCCCCGGCAAACAATGGCGCTCATTCTCCCGCCTGTTCCCCACAGCCGGCAGTACACCGTGCGTCCCGTTGAACCCAGCAGACACAAATGCCGGCCTGGTGTAACGTTACCTGCCGGCAGCCTTCGCACAAAGCCGGGCTGGCTGCTCAGCCGGAGCCCGCTGAGCGAGCTGCGGCCGGGCCCATGCATCTCCGCACCCTCCGGAGGGAGCAAAGTGGTGGAACAAGTTCAGCAGCCAGGGACGAGCAGAGGCAGGGGTGGCAACAGGCAAGAAATGCCAGAAACAAAAGAGAAAATAAGATTCTGCAACAGACTAAAACCTCAGTTTTAGACTTGAGCTTGCCCAAAGTCCAGGGAAGTGGAGATCTAAATCAACAAGGAAGTACTTGGGTTTGGTTTTTTTTTTAATTATTTACAGTTAGAGACCCTGCAGCTCTAGGACCATCACACTGAGGACAACCTGATGCGAAACACCTGTGTCAACATCTCCTCTCTTTCCCCATATGGTACAGTATCCTACCCCTAACTGCTCTTCTGAAGAGTGCGCGATTTTAGAACAAAACCTTAAACCTGAGGTTTAATTCCTTTACAGCCGCTGCAATAGCGACAGGAGTGCCAGCCCCGGGCGCCCCCGGCTCACCCTCGCTGTGTCCGTCTGTCCCTGACCTCTCGTGCTCAAACTTTTTTGTGCCCCCAACGCCACGAAATCGGGATGCGTAGCTAGAGGGTTGATCAACTTAAACCCAGCACTAAGCAACATGTTGAAAACGGACCTGCTATCTACAGCCCGGCCCGAGGGACAGCGGCCGGAGGACCGCCGGGCAACCGGCCCTTTCCCTGCCTCGCTGGACCCCGCACGACTCCGGACGAGCGCGTGGCAGGCGCCGTGCTACTGCCGGGAGGGCTGGCCGCGAGCTTCCTCGGAGCTCAAGCACACAGGGATGAGCTCCACTTCTGCTTTTAGCCTGCAGCCTGAATGTTTTATTCAGGGTCCTTCATCTCCATCCTGCTCCCTGGCAGCAGGAGCGATGCCCGACGGGAACCAGACGTGAGCCAGCCCTCCTGCAAGCCACCAACCTCAGGGTGAAGGAGATGATGGGGGGCGGGGGGGGGGACGACAAGCATGCCTAGTTCTCCATTTTTTCAATATTTACCGTAATTCAGCTCACTGCCCTTTGGTTTCGGCTGCGGCAGGTCCACACGTACCCCAGCACACCCACCCCGACCCCCCCCCAGCAGCACAGCACAGGCTTCCCGCCCTGGGGAGGGCGATGGCAGGGGGAGGCAGCAGCAGATGGAGGAAGCGCAGCCCTGCCATTTCCTGCAGTTTGCTAATCTGCACCGTGCAGCTGCAAACCCCGGGCCGGGGCACGGCTCGATGGCGTTACCGACCCGCCGCGACGGCAGGGCTCTGCCCGGCCACCCCATGCCTGCACCCGGCCGAGGAGGGGTCCCGGTGCAGGGGAAGCAGGACTGCAGCTCTGCATTCAAGCCAAGAAATCCCAGTCAGTTAAATTGTGGTTTTTCTAATTCTCATTAGAAATGAGCATGCAGCAAATGGCTCAGGCTGCAATGCAAGCCCAGATCAGTCTGGCAATGCTGGAAGGACGATGACTGGCCCTGGCTGGTCGGCTCTGGACAGAGCCCGGAGTGGTGTCACAAGCAATTAAGGTGATTTAGAAACCCTTCTGCTCTGTGTCCCACTAAAGGCGGGGGGGGGGGG